>OX345668.1:11265000-11646000 GCA_947044415.1 Eupithecia dodoneata | reverse complement strand
ACCAGAATCTGGTCTAAAATAATGGAATCGCGTTAGCTACGATAGAGAAGCTGTTGCAGTTACGATTACTGGAATAGCTATGACTTGGTAGATGACTTGTCAGTTTTCTTGCGTTGCTACACTGTTTAGCCATAGTTTTATTGTACGCAAATAGGCAAAGCCAAAATCTTACTAAAATAATATCGTGCTAAAGCGAATAAACAACGGAATGCCGAAACTAGAAGTACCGATGAAAAGTACCTATTTAAAAAATAATGAGGCTGAATTCGAACCCATCGCTTTACAATGATACAAATTTAAAATATAACAATGGTATCGCAGAATCGTCCATAGATGAAAAGGCTATTTTTTGTTTGGAAACTACGGGACCGATTTGAAAAATTCTTTCACCGTGGGGTAGCTACACTATCCCACATAGGCTATATTATATTTTCAAAAAAGTTAGGGATCCATCCCCAAACTCCAATAATGTAATCCAAGGTGTAAAAATGTCACCTAATAAAGTGAAATTCGAGTTTAACGCGGGTGAAACCGCGGGGAACAGCTAGTTTGTTTCAGACTTTTGACACGCATCCCTCCATCTGTAGTTTCTTCATCAAAGGTAAAATGCCAAAAAGTATAATTCTAAGACAATATCATTGTGACGGTGAAGCGATTAATTCAGTGTAATTAGGGCCCAGGTTCAGTATCACCAAACTTTCTGTGAGCTAGTTAATTACTCAAGTCACGAGGCTATTTGCGATGCTAATGTAACTAATATATAAAGTTTCCCTAATTACATAATGATCTAATCCTTATGGTGACGTCACACCTACTTCGACTTCCCTTGCTACAATCCGATTTGAGGATAATCCCCTCAACTGAAATTCAGTACGAGTTACATATTAACATGTGGTGCCAAGGTTGCGTTCTTTTAGCTAATTGTCTGATACTTTTTAATAATACTTTTTGAGGCGCGTTTAAGTAGAATTGGTGTCATATTAAATTACTTTTATAAGGTAATAAAAAATATGTGTCATTTCCGGAACTAATGGATCGATTTCAAACATTTTAAATAACGAGCTACACCTAAAACCGGCTAAAAATTACTCATCAGCATTTAGCTCCAATAAAGAAAGCGAGCTCTACTCTATAATTAACTTTTGCGAAAATCCTGTTTTGTGAATAATCTAGTAAAAGCTCCAGGGAATCTAATTATCAGCGATTTCTTGACATAAAGACTAATCCACCTTCATTAAAACCATTAAGCTAAGTACAGTATTGTTACAGTAAGTAAATCCTTTTCATAACCATTAGTTGCTCGCTCAGTGCAGTTCCTTATTTCTTCACTTGTGTTTTTCCTGCTACAAAATTTCGAAAGACTAGTTATTTGATCAGCTGTTAGTCACGAGGTTTCCTCAATGTGATATTGTGTACCAGCTGACATTGTTCCACAACATTGACACACGCCAGTGTAATCGTTAATGACTAATTATTAATTAATCGAGGAAATGATGACGTATTGCTGACTGGTGACTGACGAGACTAACTGAACGCATCTTTGTTGCGAGTACCTGTAGACTAGTACAAACTACTCTAGTAAATTAGTCGAGTAGCTAACTAGCGGGTCACGCGTCGCTTCGCGATATTTTAATAAATAAAGAAATAATGCTGGATATCTTCACAAAATAATAGTTCAAAATTAGTAGAACTAAGTAGTGTATTTTCCCACCCTGACTTCGGTCAACCGAAGACCAAAAACTACTTTTATCTTTAATTGATTAATTCTGAATGTGGTTTTCAGTTAACAGCGATAATTATAATTAGATTACAAAGTTTAACAGGAATCCAATCTCAACAAAACTACCAAATCATTTGCAATTTTTATGAACGAGGTTTTAGGGACTACCTCAACGAGCAATTTCACGGCGGCGGCGCCGTCGCCCGCGCAGCCGCCTTTTGATAACCTATCTGAGGACTCCATGAGCGCGTTATCACGCGGCGTTAGAACTACCGCCCACTGGAACCCAACACAATATGGCAATGGTTTACAAAACTATGATAGGTGTTATTATATCATTTAGTCTGTCGAGATCTACCTGGTTGCATAGGACTCAGAACAACACCAGCATCTCTCAGAAACCATTCTCTTCTAAATAATCGATTAGCTAAATCGCGTTACAGACCGAACTTATATATTCTACTTGCGAGCAGATTTTTCAATGCAATAAGTTTTTCGAAAATAAATAAATCAAATAGGTGATACAAATGAATTGCTCGTGTACCTATTGTACCGTAACACAGGTATTGTAATTGTAAATAACTGATAGATAACCTGATGAGCTGGGCGCTAGGCTAGCTAATGTGTTCTCTCACGCACGCAGGGACTGATAGCTGAGCTGCGGTCACTGGTCAGTAGAGACGCTGCATGTGCTCGTAGACATCACGTCTCTGCTATCTAGGACTAGTGGTGTGCTAGCGACCCGAAGGGATTTACCCGAAGTTTACATTAATGGTTCTGGTAGGTAAGTTAAGGTAAGTTCAATTAATTTAAATGAGAACCAGCACCAACTTCGAGATTTAAATGTTAAGCCAATATTTGCTCCGCCAACTGAGTACCTACATACATATCTATACAGCTCTTTAAAATATCAACTAGTTATATTACCTATAGTTAACTAGCTGCGCGCTTTGCTCGCGTGGAAATTAGAAAAATATGAGGGGTACGAAAAATAGTTTATGTCCTATTCTAAACACAAAATTTCATAAGCATCGGTCTAGCCTTTTGGTGGAGTTTTGTTACAAACACTGTGACACGAACATTTTATATATTGGTATTAAATATACTTCCTTTGGGACCAAAGATTGGTTGAATTATTTAGACTCAGGGTAGCTAGCTGAACCAATCAATTATTAAGGAAACGACGAGAAATATACCTACTAAAAAATTTATATTAGGTTAAAAATAAAAAATACATTTAATTCTGTGAGTTAGGGTCATACTATAAAGCAATCCAAAGCAATGCTCATTTTCAACTTTCCTTATTATCAGATTCCAGTTTTAACAAAATCATCGTTCAACTTCCAAAAAACACATTACATTACAAATCACATCTCTAGTTTAGTAGGTAAAGGTAACATCACACTAGGACGTGTACATACCTACATCAACTTATCACAGTAATGAGCCATTAGCAGCTTACCTACTGACACGTGAACTACCTTACCTAAAGTTTTTACATTACTAACGAAATTGGATTTACATTACTAACAAAATTGGTTTTAAAACTGTTACAAATCAGAATGCCAGTCATGGGTTTAATTTGTTCTGTTGCAAAGCGAATCATTTATTTTTCAGAGGAAATAAATGTTTCCTTGTTCTATTTCTAGTTAGGATTAGGTAACACGTATTACTTGAGTTGAATGTTCTATTTACTAACTACGCGGAAACTAATGATGGTAGTTCTATATAAAATGGAATGGAAAACCTAATAAGCTTTTCAAATAGTTCAACGATATCAATAAAAAAAAGACTAAGTATACAAATTGTCTTTTACAGAATAAATTAATATTAAACTTTTATAAAATGCCTAACATATGCGCGACATGAGAAACATGTACGCATTATTTGTGCTTACGTTACACTTTGACTGCGATTTTTTTTCGACGACTGCGATCTTTTTTTTAGCCTAAAAAATTCATGCTGCCGCTCTACACAGCCAGCGGTTGTGTTGCGCCGCACATGTGTTTCGTTCGAAAAACATTACGGCTGTGCTGAGTCTCAAAGATCTGTATTTTCTCAGCCGCTGCGCTAGTGTGGATTTACGCATATTAGTCACTTGTAGAAAACACAAACCGTGTGATTTCAGCACTCAAAGTATTAAATAGGTAAAATTAGTAAAGTTTTTTTATGCTAACGTTTTAAGTTCGTTTCTAACTCAGCAGATTAAATGTCACAAGAGGGAACTAAGAAAATCTATCAAAGGAAGAAAAAGATTAACTACCTCTACTGTGGATCACTAATGCCAAGCCTAGTGATTGAGTGTGTGTGTGTGACTGAGTGCTCCATGCTATACGACTCATCTTGTTACCACGTGAACGAAGTTAACGGCAGAAGCTGGTATATAATATAGTTACTGTTTTATTGTACGTAAATTGTAGGAATTGATTGTCAAGGCCTGTCAAGATTTTCACGGTTGCCTGATAAGGCGTACTTAGTTTCAGAACATAAATAATGACTTGAATTACTATAATGTATTACTGTTATTGTTAAATGATGCAGGATTGTTGGAAACATGGTCGCTAACATTCATGCACCTAACGTAGATAGGGCACGAATGATTCTCTTCATGAATTTATTTGTATATTTGGATGTTATTTTAATACAGAACTATTATTTGAGATTGTTAACAGTCTACTGAAAAAAAAACTGAAATTCTTGTGCACGACATTTTGAATTGCCTTCGACGAATTAATTACAAGAAGAAGTGAACAAATATCTGCAGATCGTACAAACATTTGTCCCGAGGCGCGAATCGAACCCGTAACCTCCTGCATCGCGGGCAGACCTTGCCCACCGCGCCACAGAGGTCGTCAAAAATACTAGGAATGTTTGTAATTATTAACTTATCTGTAAATAGCATGTTCTTGAAGTCAGGGCTCTTATATCCACAGCAGATAGTGATATGTGACATTCCCCATGTGCGGGACAAGGCGAGATATTGTGAGATAACCGTCTCACCTGTATAGTACATACTTGTATCGAGAGCCGGTACTATCTATAATGCGGTATGCCAGTCTCGAGTGGTCTTGCGTGTGACGTCAGAGTGAAATTCAAGATGACTATTGAATTTCACTGTCTTGATCATCGACAACGTATAATGGGTACGTAGTCGATGGTCTTGATATAAGTTGTATAATCTGACGACCTCTATGGCGCGGTGGTGTAGGTCCGCCTGCGACGCAGGAGGTTGTGGGTTCGATTCCCGCCTCTGAACAACTGTGAGTACTATCTGCAGATATTTGTTCCGGGTGTTCTGCGCGTTTTCTATGTATAATAAAAAAAATATAATCTATGTAATGTATGATCATCATTATACCCATAACACAAGCTCTGCTTAACTTGGGGCTAGATTATGCTGTGAGGATTGTCCAGCATTATTTATTTATTTATTTTATAATAATGGCGGAGTTCGCCAAGGTTCGCCTGAGACGAAGGTTCGATTCCACGGGACTAGTATTGTTGTGTGGCCTGTTGTTGTTCCTGGTCGAACAGCCGGTTTCTCCATTGTATTAGCTGGTTAGTTGTTTATTATTTGAAAAGGAGAGTAGCTTTACCACAGCTACACATTGAGTTTTGGGCCCGTACTTTAAACCTAAGGATAAAAAAACTAAAGTAGGCCTGGAGGCCTACTCTAGTTTTTTATACTGTGTTGTTTTGATACTGGAGTATCGACAAATATTTGACGTCAGCGTGGTTTATTGTATGAAGAGACAATAGACACTCGCGCCAACTTTTACGATTTTTCCTAATGGAAGTGTCTTCACTTCCTATTATTATATTTAAAACAAACTTTCCAGTTTAGAATAGAATAGAATATAAAATGTTTATTTGCGTTTCCAAACCTATGTATATTGTATATAATAATATACTCTTTAAGTGTAGGTATTTCAAATGACCAGCATGTACGCTTCAATTGTTAATTTTGTTATTATAGTTCTAATAAAATCGTATTATTTACGTCAAAATAAAATAACTCGTAGTTATTGAACCGTGTCGCGTGGCGTGACGCTGATTGGTAGGTCTCCACTACAGTTTAAACGTTAGTCTAGCTAGACTAGGATATTTGCTGCGCCTAAACTTGGCTTAAACAAATAAAAACGTTAAGTCTGTTTTAAAACTTGCTAATTCATAACGTGCCTTAAATCAATCTTGACGTAGGCGTGAGGTGGGTACCAGGTACCCACTGTATTGACACAGTACCGAACACTGTGGAGCCAACGAATTTAGAAAGTTTAAATGTTTATGAAATTCGATAAATGTTGTATCGACTTGCTTCTCAAATAGCTCGTAAAGGTGAGGATACACTGGTGAATATTTTGATACGAATCAAAAGTATTTTCTTTTAAATAAGATGACATAACAGGAAAGTCATCTGAAGGCTTTGTGAATGGCATCTAAATCAGAAAATTCACCATCAGCCTATAGCAGTCCACTGCTGGACATAGGCCTCCCCCAATGAGCGCCATAGCGCCCTGTCTTCAACTTGCCGCATCCAGTATCTACCTGCAGTCTTTCGCAGGTCGTCATCCCACCTGGTCGGAGGGCGTCCTACACTACGTTTACCGAGTCGTGGTCTCCACGTATCTGAAAATTAGCCTGGCATAATTTTGTCTAGTTGGGTCCCTCGAGAGCGGGGTCAGGTTTTTTTAACTACTTTGATTTATATTATTTGGGTTTCCTTCCAGGATAAAAATAAACCTATGTTATTATGTTCTTCCTTGTGCCACTTTCATCAACCCTTGTCAAGTTCCGTTCAGCCGTTTCGGCATGAATAGTAACAGACAGACAGACAGAATTACTGTCGCATTTATAATATTAGTATAGATAAATGAAAGTAAGTATAGTATGTAGTAAGTATTTGGCACGGTCACTTTCCACGATGCTAGTGTAAAAGGTGCTTTAAGTAAATTCGTACACTCTGTACAAATAATAGAATACATTATCTAGCTCCCTATCTTTGTAGTAGAGGCTCTCGTTTTCAAATTATTTACGTATTACAACAATTTTCGTCCGTCAAAAGTTAAAAAATATATCTACTTATGGTTTTAATGAAATCCATTTTTTGCTAATTTATAATTTTCCCGGCTGACTCAGCTTAATTTGATTATTATTGTGTCCTGGAATAGTTTTAAATAAAAAATACAGGGAAAACACATAAGTTAACGAAATATTTTTTTATAGGTAACATTAAAAATTAATCATAAGTATTTTTTGCGATATCGCAAATTTATTATGAATATACGACGACTCAGCTGAATAAAATAATTAGTTAACTGTGACACGGAATATAGTAGGTACCTACTTAAAGGGTTTTTTAATTATATTTAATTCATTATCTTAAATTCATCGCAGTTACTTAAGAATGACTGTTTGAGTTTGATAATATTATATCGTTACGTTACCGAATTTGGGTTTTCCCATATTGCTTAGTCATGTTGTCTAATTATGTAGGATTAGTTAGGTACTTTCAACTATACAAGAAATAATTAAGATTCTAGTAAAAAAGATATTTAGATCTCAAGGAAAGTCTCATAGGCTAAGATTCTGTTAAGTTTAAGTTGTTTTGTTAAATTAATGATTTCTTAATCTTGTTATATTAAGCACTATTGTAAATTAGAATTACTGGGATGACATGCCATGTTTGGCAAAACCCTCATGAACCAAATAAAAGATTAAAATAATAATAATAGTCTCTTAATTTATTAAATTTATGTTTGACTATATTAACAGAATGTATAAAAACCTTACCTGGATGTCATAATTATGACATCCAGGTAAGTCAACAAATATCAAAGTGCCATAAATAATGATTATAATCATTATTTATGGCACTTTGATATTTGAAGATCGATTTGAAACTGTTTTTTTTTGTATTTTCACTTACTAAATCCGTATATAATATTCAAATAGTTCTTCTCGGTTTTATCCTTATTCGCAAATTATTTAAATTATGATTTAGATAATTTTAATATTTTATTTATAATTTTTGTAGGTCACTTACACTCTGTCAAAAAGCAAGTTCAATACGGTGAACAAACGGCAACTGAAGCTGAAACTAGGTGACATTGTTTGTTGAAAATTGGAGCCTTGGCCATGTCCAGGAAAGGTTGTTTATCAACACGAGGCACCAGGAAATACTCACATTTTTAGCTTTAAAAGACTTTTTTACTCGAATTCAGCGGACGTTTGGGGAGAAAACCTGTTTTAACCCCACAAGTAATAAAAGAACGGTTTTAGCCATAAGCTAGTCGACAAAAGCGCTCCTCTAAGTAACATAAATAGTCCAAGCGCCCCTCTAAAAACTAATTTCAAGCACCAGTACGATTTTAGGAAATAATATTAAAATCACAATGTTTATTTATTTATTTTTCGGAAAACTTACGGCATAAACAAGAAAGATGTTACTCATACTAATATTTTTAAAATATTTTTTTTAATTATATCGATGGCGCTGACTGTACCAACGAGAAAAAGGGCCATACAAAACGAACTGAAATATTATCACAAGTTATCCTTAACCCGTGGCTGCTTATCACTTGCATGTAAGGGTTTTCCTTCAAAGTAAAATATAACGTTGATGAATAAAGTTTTAATTTTATTGTAAATATTGAGTTTATTATTATGTAGTGCAAGTATATTTAAGTATATTTTAAACGACTCTTTTTTTAACAACGATAAATAATAGTAGTTGAATCACCACCCCCATTCAGTTAAAACTGTATCGATTTAATTAGGATTAAGGAAGAGAAGATCATCTTTCGTTACAGTAATTTTAGGGTTCCGTACCTTATAAGAAAAAAGAAACCCTTATAGGGTTACGTAATTGTCCGTCTGTCAAGTTTTCTCACGAGCGCGTGAAGGTATCGAGTTGAACTGTGAATTTTGGCCCGTAACTTCTTGGAGCCATGATATAAATCAAAATGCCGCAATAATAACTGACAGCTGGGTACACCCATTGTTTTTTTTAATTTCAAGGGAATCACATGCACACAAAATCTATAGGGTACTTTCCGTTGACCTAGAATCATGAAATTTGACAAGATAGGTTTTATATTTATTCGGAACCGTCGCCGGTGTGAGAGCCGAACTGGCACTTGACGTTTTATTTATATCTACTTAGGTTTTCTTTACATATTTAGGTTACATATTCAATTTAAAAATGACCGTGCTATTTAATCATAACTCCATGTTGAGCTCCAAGTTGAATTTATAACATAGCTTATTCTAAAAACCATTCGAGCTGCGCAGTCGAATAAAAATGAGCATCGCCGGCCGATATATTCGGTTGGTCTTATTATTAAAAAAACGGATAAAATTATTGTTAGTTATTTTTAAATTTCGGCATTTCAACTAAAGCCGGTTTTTAATTGATATATTTACATTCAATTCTTTTAAAGATGAATGTGTGATGCTAATACAAATATTGTTTTTTAAGACGTTGATGGATTTTTTTTGTAATAATAAATAGTCTGCTTAGGTGTTATTATTATATATTGGAAATTAATAGCTTTAGTGAGCTATTAGTACATTATTCATAGTTATTTTAAAGTGTTTAACGAAATTATATCGAGAAGCACGCGTGTCAGGCAAGACCGACTTGCATTATAGTAGGTCTATTATAATGCAAGTTTGATAATGTCTGAGATACAGTAAGGACTACTATTGCGTCCCCAGATTATTATATAGGTACCTGTACCTAAATAATAATCTACCAATAGAGTAAGAATAAATTTAATAAGTAAATTAATTTTTCGTGATCGTAACTAAATCATGGTTTTGATTTGTTGAAAATGTTTGTTTAAATCATTTACAAAGACGCAACTTTAGTTTTACCTTTAAAATTATGACGGCAACAACCTACATACCTGACAATTAATTCTATTGGTTATCTTTATGATTTGTTTAATTTTTTTGCGTTAGTTTTCCCCCTTTAATAAATAAAACTACGCAAGCATTGCTATTCTAACCACTTTGTTAATTAATTAACTGAGGTTAAGTCATTAAATAATCTATAATCAGCACGTGCCACGACCATTATCACAATTATCAATATTTAGTGATGAATGACAATAAATTCAATTTAATAATAATTGGCTAAAATCTGTGTAGTTTTGACGAAATATTTAATTTAGTTTAATTAATTATTATTGTATAAAATTATGTAAATTAATTTTTATTTTACAATAATCATCAGACAAATTGTTTAAATATAACTAATTAATAAGATACCTCTATTATATTAGGTAAAAATAGAGTTTTAAATAAATAAATACAAAAATCAATGGATAATGTCGAATAATCAAATGAATGTTATAAAAAAAAAACTTACGTTCTTACGACTTTGTTAATGTGAAAGTTACCGAGTGAAAATCGAAGACAAACAAACACAACACAGATCCGAATCTACGAAGATATTGACTTTACGGTTTCACTCATTAAATAACACAATTTTTACGAAGACATGGTCGCGGTACTATGTGGACCAACTGCAGGACCATTTGACTCAGATAAGCCCGTCGGTATGCAGGTGCACCCATTTTATACCGAAAAAATACCAGTTAAGTATTTGTAAGCATCAGCTGCATCTGTAGATCGGTTCCCTAAAATCTATTATTCTTTATGACGAGGGTAGAATCTACCTGGTGCACCCTCCGAAATGTTTTGTATTCACTTTTTTGTACACTTTAGACTCACTTGTAAGGATGCGGGGTTTTTTGGTTGTGTCAGGAGTTCATTTGCCGGGTATCGTGCTGGAGGTTAGTCGTAATAGTAGACAGGTCGGCGGTTAGCGCGGGCGAGCGCAGGACACGTGTGTGCGGCGGCGCGGTCGGGGCGCGACTGGCTGGCTGGCGGCCCGCGAGATGCGCGGAGGCTGCGGCCGCGGGCCACCCTGCGCGCACTGACATGCCGAATGCCGGTTCCAGTGCTGCCAGCTGATTGATGGATTGACGCTACATTTGAGATTTTGATGATTTTGTTAGGCGTCACAAGTAATACCTACCCACAGGCTTAGGCAAGAGTTACGGTCAAGCAAAGTTAAATCGAAGATAGACTAGAAGTTTAATTATTTATCTGTTTTAGAAACATATACATTGATATGATGAGAGTTACCGTGTGGTTTAAGGTCATAATTTCCAATCATTTGAATTCTCGTAGACGTGCTACGAAGCGCTACGAGTTCTACGCACATCGCTCTGGACTTTATATTTCATGAATTCCTGGTCTAGGACATCTTTGTCGTGTTTTTACATAGAACTACATATGTTTAGAATAAAAGCATTTACAAAAAAACATACCTACTCATAATTATAATCTAAAAATTAAGGAAACACGAGTCAAATCAACGGTAACTCTTGCCAAGTTAAAAACAGGGAGAATTTAATAAAATACATCATCATCATCAGCCTATAGCAATCCACTGCTGGACATAGGCCTCCCCCAATGAGCGCCATAGCGCCCTGTCTTCAGCTTGCCGCATCCAGCATCTACCTGCAGTCTTTCGCAGGTCGTCATCCCATCTAGTCGGAGGGCGTCCTACACTACGTTTACGGAGTCGTGGTCTCCACTCAAGAACAATAAAATACAAATCACAGATTTAAAAACCAAGCACGTATCAATGGATTTATAGGTAGCAATTTATCGAAAACCTTTTTGATTGCTTGTTTCGATTGTAAATTTCGACAAGAAACGTTTAGTTATAATATACAATTAGCATCGAGTGGCAAAAATAATAATCGCGAACAAAATTAATTCCACTGACTAGAAGTTAAAATCATCGCAAGTACCAATCACCTTGCAGAAACAGCTACATCAAGCACACAATGCGCGCTGGCAACACTACATACGTCAGCAACCCCCCTCCCCTCGATAGGTGATCCACAGTGTCTATTTTATAACGGCTGTAGTTATTTACACGCTTGCGTCAGTAATAGCACACGGTAGTAAAGGTAAAGGGATTATGCAGATTTTACTCTTCGCATTGTCACATGATTATGACACTAGTTGTATTTGAAGCTAGGCTTAGATAATGTTATCATTACGACTGGCGTTACTTAACACTTCTAAACTTTTCAACTCTAACGAGGTATTTCTGGGAATATTCGTGACAATGAGTAATTTCAAATATCATACCGTAGCTCACTGTAATAAGAGAAGCTTTTTATGCGACTAAGTACTTTTACTCGAATAAATAGATTATTAGTCATTTAAAACTGGTCCTAAAGTTCCATGTAGGAAAATAGGAATTCGCTCACAGAAGCTTTCGCGATTGACGTCACGAACGTGATTGTTACCTACTGTTATCTATTCCGTGGTCCAGGTGAAAGATGAGCGGAGGAGCTTTCCGTTGACGGATTCATTTTGCTTCGGGATCAGCTTACCGTAGCAAAGGAGCATGAATATTTATTATAAAATTGATTTTAGCCGGGGTTCTTGGAATATCTTTCTATTTCGGTTATCTCAAGTTATTTTTAAGTTTCCGTTGGTATATTATTATAAGTAGGTATACGACCTAAATCATAGACCTCCGTTAATAACCCTCCAAAAAAAGAAACCCATAGGATAATTCATAGGTCACACTAAATGCCCAGAAGTCAAGCTTTTAAGTTTGTAAAAAAAATAAACTTTTAGAATTACCCTAGAATCATAAGTCATTCATAACATTTAATTTTATGTAGGTATATCAGTTATCTAGTACCTACCCACAATACAAGTTCTGCTTACCTTGGAGCTAGATAATGCTTAAGGTTTTTTAAAACGGGATATTTACCGTGATTTGATTTTTGAGTTCTCCAATATTTCGGCACAGTTTCATGCGCCATGATCACGGAGTAACTTAAGGCACTGCGAGTTTTTATGGGCAGACGTACAGATCTATAATTTGGATTAAAAAAAATAGTTTTTTTTTTTTTTTTTATAGTGGCACACCATTCGATCTTTAGTGTTAATAACCAGGATAGTTTCAAAAGTTTTAAAAGATACCTTGTCTCATTTATAAGAAGGTACAGGAAAGGCTAAAAATCCACATAACATGTTTTGTGAAGATGCATTCAATTTTGAACGGAACCCCGGAAGCGCGAATCTGACTCGCATTTGAAATTGATTTATTTGTAATTGGCAAACTATCAGTTTTGCCAATTTTTTTATTTTATTTATTTTTCGTTTAGTTAGTTTTAGTTTAGTTAAGTTGTTTGGTAATTTAAGAAGGATAATACAAATCAAGAGAAGGAAAAACCCTAATAAGGCTAGAGAGATAATTTGAATAATACGAGACACTATCACCTGGTTGGCTGTACACAGTGTACAACGAGCCAAAAACAAGTGTATTATACACTGGAGCCTGACCGAACTGATTCACCATGTCTTTCAGTCCAATTTGATGACCCAGTGGCGCGGCGGGCAAGAGAGTGGAAATCGAACCTGCAAGGTTCGGTTTCCACCTCGGGACAAATGTTTGTACGATTTACAGATATTTATTTCGGGTGTTCTGGTCGTTTTCTATGTATATTAAAAACATATCTCTATGTAATATATTGTATTATGTTCATCAGTCATACCCATAACACAAGCTCACAAGCTCTGCTTAGCTAGGGGCTAGGTAATGATGTGTCAATTATTGTCCAGCATTATTTATTTATTTAGTCCTCGTGGGATGACATTGGCAACAGGAACAAAGTTGAGGGCGTTCACTTCGTTGTACCTGCCAAGGTTGTTGCAAATGTCAGCAATATTACGTAAGTACTAAGTACATATATTGTTATTCTGTGGCCTATATTATACATACAGGGTGGTACAAAATGTTACTAAAAGGAGTATTTATTTATGGAGCACTACCAACAGAGGCTATAGTTCAAACACATACAAGATCACATAAGGCATCAGCTGTTGTGATTCCAATGATAGAGTAGCAGTTGATGGGTTTGTTTTGATAGAAAACTACACGTTCATAGAATAAAAATCCTATCTAAAACATAAATGTGAAATGGGAGCCAAGTTCCACTTATGCCTCGGTTGTTGACTTCAACGACAAAAGAAGTGAGATCTAAAAGGACGCCACGTGCAATGGTCAGGCCTGAAATTTATTTATAACAAAATAAAATAGTTTATAAAAACTTAAAATATAATTTCTTCTTATAACTTAGGATACTATACTGAAGCCTAAGGTCTGAATTGGCTAGTTTTCATATACAAATTACTATTAAGTACCTACCAAAACAGTCATAAGTGTTTGATGGCTAGTTTTTTCCAGCAAGCAAATGACAACTGTCATACCTGCAGGAGCAAAGTCCCGGGCGTTCACTTGTGTTATTAGTACTGTGACAGTACCTCCTCAGACAATGAGCTCACGGCCCAGCGGGGCTCCGGAGACGCTAGCGGCGGCCTAGGGCGCGCCAGATATCGCTCAAATTGGATGCTGGCCTGAGATGGTAATGTAATGGCTACAGAAGCAGTACCTTATATTGTATTAGTAGTATCTTATATTTTATTTTACAATGTTAGAAAAACGAACAACGTATTATAGTGTTGTGTTTGGGCCACTCA
The DNA here is from genome assembly GCA_947044415.1 of Eupithecia dodoneata. Lineage (NCBI taxonomy): Eukaryota > Metazoa > Arthropoda > Insecta > Lepidoptera > Geometridae > Eupithecia > Eupithecia dodoneata. Next base: position 11,631,698 of record OX345668.1, on the reverse strand, counting down.
ACCGAGCTACTGCGGTGCGCATCTTTTGTATAGAACAAGGTAAGTAGGTAAGGTACGTACTTTTTTATCCCACGAAAACAGAAATCCTTCCAGTTTTTATATTTACAAGGAAAAATGCTAAGAATCATTTTTATTGTCAACTGAGACAATTAACTATGTTAATGTTTACCTGAACTGGTGTATTCATAGAAACAGATTAACAAGGGTTAAATAAAAAATGTGATCTATTACTTAGGTACTTTAAGAAATTACAATTGTTTTGAGACTTCGGTGAATCGAAAGCAGACTCATGGTTCCAAATACTTACCTATTCGACCGGTGGTTAAGAAAGGTATATTATAAAGTCGCTTCCCGCTGTCGGTCTGTCCCTCTGTATGCTTATAGATCTTTAAGAGTACGCAACGAATTTTGATGCGGTTTTTTTAAATGGATAGAGGGATTCAAGAGGAACGTTTATAAACCATTTGACACATACATTTCTACGCAGACGAAGCCGCGGGGCGCAGCTAGTATATATAATAGTTATATAATAAAATTTACGTACTCCTTAAACAGAACTTACAAGTTCTTATTGTGTACAAGTTAAACAGCCAAATTAACGAGAATAATGTAAACTAAAATCAATATTTTTATATTCACGGATTTGTACCTGCATGCTACTGAATGACACTATTACATATTCTGTGAAGGGGTTACCAATTAATGCTGCTGTCTGTACTTACAATCTCATTATACAGGTTCCCTGGCAGAGGTTTTATCTGAGGACTTAGTTGTACGTTCATTATTTATCAACAAACGTGCCCTTTGAAGCCAAAGTCAAGCAGATTATAAAATTACGAGACCATAAGGTTTTAAATATTTTACGAGTCCTGTTGAAGGATTTGGTAAGGTAATTTAGCGAAGTCCGGTTAACCCTAATTAGAAGGTCTACCTGCGCTCGCGTCACTAGGTCATTTCTGAGACGTGCGCGTTGAAATCTTTTGTTTGCGCAGACGACGACTTGCGGAGTGCTTTCCGGACTTTCTTGGCTATTTAGTACCTAGCTTACACGTATACATATAACTCATCGGGCCAACTGTACTGCCACACGTGCCGTAGGGTATTCAAGACCAAGTTCGCTCTAGCGAGCCATATTAGAGCTCATGATAGAAAAATCCGTGATATCTAGGGGCGCCGTCATCGAAATCGATGAGGAGACCTATATAAGGTACCTACCTTGTACCTTAGCATAAAAAATCATGTTTTAGTGTCGTTTATTTTCAGATTTTCTGTGTGCCGCTTGCTGTCGCAATAACCCTACCAACTACCTAAATAAACAATATATTTAGGTTCCTTTCTTTTTCACATAATCACCTAGCCCCAATAATGTAAGCAACTGACTTAAAAACATGGCGAGCGGAGCGAGTTAAGTAACAAATTTTTTTGTTGATTTGTTGGTACGTCTTATGTTGTGAAAAACAGTTAAATTAAACGGACCTACATACGCCGTAGCCTTAATAAAATATTACTGATATTTGATATCATTACGTTACCCCTGAAATACAGTCAGTAAAGTCCGTAGGTAGTACAGTTCCTATAAATAATAGGAATGTACTACCAATTTTATATTTGTTATGTTCAAAGAGTATATTAGACACACCATTTACCCGTCGAATGACATTTCAATATGCAGTGCCGACCACAGGCAAAACCACAAGTCTCACCGTCTTCCTATCACGTGAATCTGGTACAGGCTCGCACCTCGCGAGGAAAAGCCTGAGGAAAGTCCATCGTATCCATCGAGGAAGTGACAGTTCATGCCTCGTGAGGAAAAGCCTAAGGAACGACGTATGGAGGAAGTGATACTTCCCTCCATCATCGCTGCCATTTTAATGACCTTTGCAGTACAGTTGCAACAAGAATTAAAATTAAGAAGGTTTGTTGGCCATGTGGAGCAAAATTTAAAATTCAAAGTATTTTATTTCTGCATTTAGACACGATTATTTTGATTGTCAGGCGACCTACAAATAGAAAAATAAAATAATTTCATGGAGTAGTAGGCACATGTAGGTTACGATAGAGTTATGGTGCATGTAGGTTGTATTGATTGGTGGTCGTTGTTCACCTACCGTATTTGCGTGCTAGCACGAGTCAACCTCTGAACTAAGCATGCTCAAAGCTATAACACAGCGAAGCATGAAGTTACTTGAATTTATGTTTGGCTGAATTAGCATTTTAACTAGGGTAGATAAAATATCCTTTATTTCAGACTAAGACCATAAAAATTTACAGACTACAAAAAAAAACTGGTTTTGGAACATTATTGACCCACAAGAAGATGTTCAAAGCACAGCTTTAGATATATCACTAATAAAGCGCTGTTGTTTTATTTAAAAAAAAACACTGTATAGCAGCTTCTACTTTTGAACTTGAACTTTTCTACTTAAAGTTTTATAATTTCTTCCATTGATTGATATACAAAAGATGCGCACCGCAGTAGCTCGGTTGAGTGGCCCAAACAAGCGCGGATTAAATTTAAAAAATATTTTATCTTAAAATTTAGGTACATTATATTAAAAGGTATGTCATAAAAAGAGTTAGATTACCGTGTAGTAATCTAGAATAACCTAGACATTGTATGGACAAACCACAAATAAAAGAATCGCATCAAAACTACATCACGACGTTTCTCACCACAAATGCATTTTTGTTATTTCCAGCGAAAAAATGGCGGGTAAGAACCTTTTGCAGGAAAATCCCAAAAAATACCTTCCAAGTTCCAACTCAAGAATGCAAGGCCTCGCTAATTGATGCCTTTCCAAAATAAATAAAAATGTTGACGACTAAGTCGGAAACAAAATGCTACTTTCAGCTCAAAATTATGAAAATAAGGCTGGATCATTCGCATTACACACATTATGAAAATAAGGCTGGATCATTCGCATTACACACATTATGAAAATAAGGCTGGATCATTCGCATTACACACATTATCTGCATCTGCGCATCGACGATGTCATCCAGTAACTTATTTCCGCATAAATTTCAACACAAATATCAACTTTTTATTCTTATATCTGAATTACGAACGATCGGACTTGTAACTTCCACTAACCTATCTACTCTTCCTTTTGCCTATTCCCCCTACAAATCTTCCCAACCAGCCGAATGATTTCCCTTATTTACTATGTAAGCTATGTAAGTAGGTATACACATCATCATCATAGACGCTTCACGCGACCATCGCATCGTCATCGATCCGAGACCTTGACCTCGACTAGAGATGCCCCGTTCCGACCCCCCGCCGCACCCCCCAGGGGACGGGGGACAAGGAGGCTGTCTGGTACAAACAACGCCACAGTGTTAGGGTATCTTTAATCACGTTCACGTTGAATCACAGTGCCTTCTCTTTACTTTGTCACATGACTGTCACAGTATACTAGAGTGTTGGTCAATACTAATATGTCCTACACTTTGGACCTTACTATTTCCCTCCCATAACGAAGGTTCCGATAAATTTGCTATGTAAATTGATTGCTATCAAAGAAACTTTACTTGTACATACATTATTATGTTTATTGCTATGTACTCGTGCAAATACAATACAATCAAATACAATGTTTGAATACGATTGTATTATACATGTATATTTATTCGTATTGAGTTAATGTATTATCATTCAGATGATGTTAGTCAATATTTATATTTACACAAATAACAAAAGACAGATATTGAGATGGCAACATTGTTATTTAAATCCGTTGTCTGAAAATAAATGTTCTGTATTTCTGTACAAACAAGTAAGGAGCGTGTCGGACACACATTAGCTAATATTTTAATTAATTATAGGCTTCATTGTCTGTGGCATACCGTGCTATATGCAAAGCTATATTCTGTCCTCTTCTTCATTCACGTGCTAAGTTTAGTGTATAATGAACCTAACTGTAACAATCTAATACCAAACTTAAATAATTTTCAAATTTTATTCTGTTTGGATTGTGTTGTAAATATTTATTCAAAATATTTAGGTACATCTATTGCTATTTTCTGCCCGCGGCTTCGCACGCGTTGTTGAAGTTTATTTCTATCCCACTGGAACTGACTCATGGGATAAAAAGTATCCTTTGTTTTATTCCAAGCCATGAAGTTCAAAGAGTTTTGGCGTAAAGAGATAACAAACATCCAAACTTTCTCATTTATAATATTTTTGTGATGTCGACCAATTGAACCAGTTGATAATTCCTTTGTAAAATGACTTAAGCTTTTTCGGCAAACTTTTTTGCCGTGCCGCGCCGCTCTGTACAGTTGGCATCGGCTCTATTGCGAAAGGTATTTTTTCTCTAGATTAATATTGAAGTGAATAATTTTTAAAGTATATGTAGGAACTTTGGTTGCACTACCGGCCCAAAGATCACCCGCCAAGAGAAAGTAGACTCCCGGTGAAGGAACTGAAACCTGTACTTTTGAAATAAGCTGTATTTTATCGAAACTTGTTTTAAAATGCTGTTTCAAAATGTGAGTGTGAGGTATAACATTTATTAATGCAGCGACTTATGATATTTTTGGTGAACTGACTATGTATCAAAAACAGCATATTCAGAGTTTATAAGTAATTTTAATATTGCACTTATTTTGAGCTAAAACGGGACCTTTCACTGCTATTAATGTTCGTTCATATTATATACTAAAAAGATTAAACGTTAAGCAACTACTTGATAATAAATTATTTATCAGGATTTATATGATCATGTATTCTTTGTTACGTTAACCAAGCAAAAGTATTGCGTGTTTGCAAACAGAACTTGCTTGTTTGATTCGCGTAGAAACTTTGAACTTTTGATCTCTGTCTTAGCTCTCCAGACACTTGGTCAAAAATAATTTAGTATATAATCAATGGCATCACGAAAACTTTGACCATTGTCCGAGAATTTGTTTGTGATTAGATTCACTGCAATATTTAAGCTGGGAGTCACAGTCACACCATCAATCGTACAACAAATTCTCGGACAATGGTCAAAGTTTAATCTAAAACTGCCCGGTTTGGATATTTGCACACAACATCATTTTGCAATCAACTAAAAATATTAGTGCTCACACACGACTTAGTGAGAACTTACAAAGTGTGTCTCGCCTCGAAAAGTTGCAAGTTGTCCAATAAAACCTTCAAATTGTTCTACCAACTCTCAGTTGCCGTGATCAGCTGTTAATCTGCGAGCCCCGGGGAGCGGAGTCCGCAATCAATACTTGAACCTTGGACCCGTGCCAACTGCTGGCTTCGCAAAATGACAGTTTGTGTTTCCATGCGCGTGGTTCAAAGTCAAGATCAGGCGCTACCTGTTGCGCGATCGATATACATCCGCAGTTAGCGGTATAGCGGAGTATGGGTTACGGTGAAAAGCACAGTTTATGTTGAGTTTTTGCTGTATGATACATTTATCCTTCGGAACAAAATGACAGCCAACACTGTATCTTCCATTGTTTAAGGTAGAACTGAGAAATTCGTAGCATAGCGGCACTTTTTGTTAGGTATTTTAGAATTCGAGCAAAGCGGGACTCGTGCATAGCGGAACTAACCCGTAAAATTTTCAATGTCGTTTTGCAAGCGTTTTCTCTAGTTTCTCTTCACAGGATATAAAAACGAGCATTCGTCTATGAATATCGAAAATAGCGCTTGGATTAATATTGTTTTAGAAACGTATAAAATTAAAAAAAAATGAAATTGCCATAGAAAGCTGAACTACATTTTTGGGCCATAAACGCCTATGCTAATCAATTGAATATAAGCATAAACCAAGGCCACACAACATTTACAGATTTTATACATTTGGAATGTAGGTACTGTAGTACGCAAGTAGGTACTAGTCGCGCGAAACGCGGTCAGCAATCTCTGCGTGTGTGCGTCCAGAAGCACGTGACTCGGCGAACCTTCCACGGATGCGAGGGTTCGGTGACCTCACGCTGCAACGCCTGCACTGACACAGAACCACCAACAGTTAGTAGCGACCCTCACGCACCGCTTACATCAGTGCCTGCACTCACGCATCGCGGGGTGGGGTAAGGAAAGTCGGGCCGGTTTCTGCGGAGGGGTAGTCATGTGACTGCGAGAGGGGGGAGGGACAGCCCCCCCATTGATGCGGTGAGTCAGGCGCACGCGCATGGAACGGGTTTCGTGACGTAGCTGTGTTTACTAACGGCTGAGATGTTTGCACGTCGCGTCGTGTGCTAATAGAAATTTAGAGGTTGTTAGTCGCGTCGCGTGCCTGACGAATGGCGAAAACCTATCAACTTTTTTAAAGACTAAGTAATTTATTTGATTGTAGGTCTTGTAGTTAAAATCGTTATGAGCAGAACGAAAATAACTCGTAATGGTAGCAGCGCAGTACTGGTACGGCCCTTTTCTTTGTCCAGTCTTTCACGAAGGCTTTCATAAATGGTATGATTGCACGCAAGTGCGAGAGCTAGACTATGAATTTTTAACCGTAATGGTTATAAATTACTGTTGACTTTGTTCCACGAATAAATTATAAAACATAGGTAACGTTAGTCAGAGCTTGGACTTTCGTGTACCTTCAGTAGTGTTATACACTCACGAATACATCTGATTCTTCAAGATCCATGCTAGTAAACTGCATACCTTCCCAGTAAAACAACCAACAATAACATCCCATACCTACATCAAACAGAATGTATATAATACGCAAACAGCCAATAATATGTCAAACAGTAGGTATGTATATACGTCAAGAGTAGGTATGTATGTATATAATACGTCTTCGTTTACCTAGACCTTGATGTGCCTTATTGACAATCCCTCAACTATATTTAACCTGGTATCTTCTACCTATACTAACCTAAAGGCTGCTAAACTGATACTAGGCAAATTAAATCGATAAAACTTAGTAACTATCGATCTAAGTTATTCAAAATGTGGGAAATGGTGGGCTAGTAGTCGCGTGCCACTTGCAGGTTAGAAAGTGGTTGCTGTCAGGTCGCAATGGTTTCTCTGAAGATTTCCCAGCTCTCAGCGATGCAGGAATACAAAGGAGCTATCAGGCGGCTTTGACCTAGTCTTATTATGGTGTATTTATAGAATTTATAAAAAGTTGCCATTAAAGGTCAAGGTAAAATAAAAAATAATAAGTACTTATAAAAATTAATTCAATGTTTCTTCATAGAGTTCTGTGGTGGTTTAAGTGGATAAAACTAAGGATAAGGAATTTAGTGTTGATATTTGATGAGTACTGTACTGTTGATATACTTAACATACCTACCTACTGAAAAAGGTGATTTGCCAAATTCTAAGAAAACTAATGATATGCGAGTCTCCTTGGTCGACATTTCCATACCTACTTTTTTGAGATTCCAAATTTAAACTCCTCCCTACCTTTCGAATAATGTAAATTAACTCCTTAGGAACTAATGAGATTGAATTTGGAACATCAAAATTATGTGTGAAAATGTTTACGTACTAAGGAGATCCGTACTGAGAAATCTTCTTCGAAATTCGAATGAACTTCTTTATAAAAGTCGGAATATAAAACGAATGCCGCGAACCCCCCTCAACTACTCATAGAAAGTATGAAAGTAGAGTATTTTGATCGGATTTAGGTACCGCTGTCTTCGTTTTAGGCGTGATTGAATCTTTTTAAACTTACGCGATCTGAACACATAATTATGTGATAAATACACGTTGTATTAATACTTATGTATAAATTATGAGATTGAATCCCCCTAGCACTAAGTTCTAGTAACTCCCTTGCTTGGCTAGCGAGTTACTCTAGATTCCTGTGGTGTGACGTACGTAAGACACTGTTTTACACATTTAATCTATTGATTAATCTCAATATGAAAAAGATTTAATTTGTTAATGCTTGTATGTTATTTAGACTAATACCAATCAGATAAACCATTATCTAACTTTATGGGTAAGCGCTAAAGTTGTCTGGATGCTAGGGTTGCTCAAGTCTTTTCTGTCTGTTTGTTTGTTTATATTTCCACCGTAAGCACACATGTCGATAAGTTGATGTTGTTCTTGATATCGTAGTACAGTAGGTCCAAACAAAACCAGCTCTTCCATGTGACCTAAATTTAACCAAATTTGACCGTTTATTCTTCTTTCATCTTTATTTAAATTATGTCTGAGGATATGAGTGAATCCTGCAGCAGTGGGGCAAGTCGCACCTGACCGCTAAAACCGGATGGTTCGCTTGCTCGAAGGACCAGTTTGAACTCTGAGCTCGCTTTACGCATTATAATACTCACACGTTTTTGTCACATGTCTGTATTTTACAAGCTTTTATTCTACTTGCCCTTCTAGTTTATGTGGGAGTAATCTTGCAACTTAATCTTACATCTGTTATGGTCAACCTATTCAGTTTGGCATACTTATGTACTCGTGTTCGGTGACAACGCATTAGAGCAGCTCAGTGATACCATATGATCATGGATGATGGAGACAGAACTTGGCCATAGGAACTCCTAAACGAAACTACATTAGAAAAGGTTGTTTTTTAAAATGGTTTTCAAAATATTAAAAAAATATTCTGTGATTTTACATGCCTTTGTTGGATAAATTCATTTAAAGTTTTGGTTCAATAAAAGAGAAGATTTTTCAGTTACTTTAGTGACGGATATTTTTGAACGCTCACTCAAGTCAACAAAAGTTGTAATCAGCAAATGTCCCGTCATGGCTGATTCTTCTCGAGTCTTGGACGAGATCATTATTAATTATTTTAACACGTAGTAGGAACGACGAAGGACAAAATAATTCTCGCTAAATTGCAATTATTCTATATGTAAAAATGTTTGCAACAGTTGTATTAACTAAAAGGTACCTAATTAACTTATTTGAGGCTTAGACCTTTTATCCTGATCTTCTCAAAGATATGATGCTATATCGCACACCGCAAGGCATTGTCAAATAACTTACATATACAAATACATAGGTACTTATTTGATTATTCCAATAGGTATTCGAATATAATAATCGATTTCAAGGTGAGTGGTAAATAAGTAAAACGTGAATTTAATTGCTTGTTTTGATGAATGTAACCAATGTAGTACTGTGCTTACTAATTGTATGTAACCATATCGAGTTGTTTGTTTCGGAATATGAAATTCCACTGTAGGTAGGTTGATAAGTAACTGTGTATATTTGCCAGACACTGAAGCCACTTGAAGCGCTGTTGCTTATTAACGAATACATAAATAAATACGATTGAAAAATATTTCGATACATATAATTTTATTTGATATACCTACCTACTCATATTACCCGAAGTGGCTTTCAACACCGTTAGTTTTTGTAACGTTCCCTGCCTTTCTTAAACCCAAAGGATCCACAGGTTGCCTGGAAGAGATCGCTTCTTAGCGATCCCCATTGTACTTGTCGTATGTAATGTATTTTTTGTAATGAAAGAAAGAAAAGAAAGAAAGAAAATAATTTTATTTGGCCAAAAAAAAACAGGTTTAACAAAACAACACATTAAAACAGTAAAACACAGCAAACATAAAATTAAATAAAATAAACCTACAGGGAAACAATAATAATAATACACATGCTAACCTGCTGACCAAAAAGGGTCAAACTCAGCTACATATGTGCTGAACCACGCATGGCGCGGTACAACGCTGATTTTCAGTTTGTACCTTTTTTATATAGTCACATCACGGACAAGGAAAGAGAGATGCTCTAAACAAACAAAAAATAATAATAATAGTAAATTAAAAATGATCTGCATTTAGTGTACAATTAAGTATTTATGTATTTTTTTCACCATTTTGATCTTGTTAATTTTACAGAACTCATACCTAATTATGCCTATGTCCGTATGATATGATGAGGATACTTCATTTGATGAAAATCGAACGTCCTTCGATAGTGTTTCAGTGCAGCTTGGCTTGTGAAATGGCAGCTGGCATCGATCGTGTCCGCCCGCCCCTGAACTGTCAGCGCTCAAGGGCGGGCGGCAAGGGCGGAAGCGACAGTTGTTACTGACTATCGCCCATCGAATATGCAAATAGACCAATTCTCTTGTTTTTTAAGCGTTATTTCTTCGTGTTTACATTTTAAGCACAATTACATTGGAAGCTATGCAATATAATGCACACAGATCGCCATATTTAATCCAACCACGGTTGTCTGATAGAGATCGCTCTTGAGAGATAAGACTGCCAAATTGTCACATATTTTGTTATTTTTTATCTTTTTTGTTTTTATTTTTAAGTGTGCAATAAAAGTACATAATAATGTGATAATATTATAATTATCTTATCTACAAGTATCTATGCTGTGTGAATCTCCTGTAATTAGGGTAACAAATCAACATCGAGCTATGCTGCGCTGTACTGCGCTGTGCTGTGCTGTGTTTCTTAAGCTACGTTTTTTTAACAATCAACATCAAGCTGTGCTGCGCTTTGCTTAGCTCAGTATTAAAAGTAATCAGCAGCTCGTGTAGTGTAGTCGTTTATCATATATTTATCATAAAAAACATAGCACAGTTCGGCACAGCGCGGCTCAGCACGGCGGGTAGCGCGCCTCGCTCGAGACTACTGCGTTTTTAAACAGAGCGTAGCCTCACACAGCACAGCACAGCATGGTTTGTTTGTATCCTCATTAAAATATTAGACGAGCGAGTTGACCAAACATAGCACAGCGCAGTACAGCGCAGCATAGCTCGATGTTGATTTGTCACCCTTAGGGTTCCCAGATAAAAAAATCGAAATTCCAGAGAAAATTCCGGACGTATGGCAACCCTACCTGTAATGATATTATAATAAAATAAATTGACTCCCTTTTATTATGACAAGCCAACGCAGCTGGGGAAAGGCGACTCTGTGCCTATTCCTGTCAGGCTTAGCGCTCCTGACCTACTTCAGTCCAATCAGGCAGACAATAAGATGCGAACAAGAGCAACCAATCAGCCACGAACTGCTTCCATTCGTTTCGTATCTCCGTCAAGCATACCGAGCATTTTTATTTAATGTTTTATTATTTACACCGGTTCTAACGTGACGTAGCTCACGCGTTGTATATAGCCCACCCTCCTATGTTTAGAACGTCACGGCTATGATTGGAAACCTAGAGAACTTTAGGGGTATCGACTTGAGACAAGATACAGACTGATACAGCGTGGGTGGACCCAGTCAACTGAAGCGAGGGTTGTCGATCGGTACCTGGGGTTCTACTCCGAACGATTCTAAACGACACTAGTATCATTTATTCACAGATATTACGGATCATAGTAAATTTGTGTTATTATCTACGACAGTTCAAAAAAAGTTTTTTCTAAACTACTCGTATTTGCGATCGTACCAAGTTTCAATTCAAATGGTCAAATTATTTGAAGTTCTTTTTCTATTGCGAGGAATCTAGAGTATAGTTAAGAGGAATTGGAAGCTGAAATGAGTATATATCCTCAGCACGATGCAGTGCCAGCTGGAGTCCAGTGTCAACAATCATAGTCATCTTCAAATCAAATAACGTCTTTTAAAGGATACTTGTAAGCTGGCAAAGAAGCATTGATTGCAAATTTAGGCAAAACTACCGTACGTACCTATGGAATTATTGAATGTATTTTGCTGTGTTAGTTGAAAAGTTTTGAATAAATACAAATAACTAAAACTACTCAATGAGTCGAGCTCTAAATGTTGCATCGATGTACATTTAGATCAGTATAGTAACTTTAATTAAATTTTACTTCAGAAGTACCTGTGAAGAACCTGTGAGGCCTGCGGGGCCGCTTTAAACGCTTGTTTGTAATGCATGGTTGGTCTTTGTACGTAGTAGCAGCTCTGAACTTTATAAAGGACATATCGTCATGAATAGATACAAGGGATGAGTGACGTCAAAATGATGACGTAGACTTGGTGAGATAAGCTTTGACAAGGAGGTTCATTCATTTCTTAAAAATAGGTATTTCTCGGAACAACGCCTCCCTTCGATACCTTGTCGTGGGGTTAAACAGGGTATGGGTAGGGCTTAAAAGGTTGCGCCTGATATTATTTGTGTCTTCATTCTTACTATATGTACCTACATATATATAAAAGAAAGTCGTGTTAGTTACACTATTTATAACTCAAGAACGGCTAAACCGATTTGGCTGAAAATTGGTGGGGAGGTAGCTTAGACGGACATAGGATACTTTTAATGCGATTTTTTTATAACTCTGCGGAACAATGTTCGCGGTGTCAGCTAGTTACATATACTTATATACGGGCGGACGACACCAATTTCAGGAGGCCCACCCTCCCAGCAGTGGGCACAATCCGGCTGCAGATGATGTTTTTGTACTTCTATGCTAATACTTACAACTTCAGCCCGTCTCCACAAAGAAATTACTTTTTTACGGATTAGGTCACCAGTAAAAACTTTTTGATGGAAAAACTTTTGTATTTTCAGCTGTTGATAAGTTCCAATAATAATCTGTTTACTTTTCTTATCCATTATAACTTTATTTTTCAATATACTTGTTTGAAGATCGTAAGTTATCCTCGACTAGCTACGTAGGAAGCGATGAAGGGGCATTCGTTTGGCATGTCCCTATTGTGACATAGGGATATATTGGTAGTGTGGTGACAACTGGGTCTTTTTCTTAATAAAAGTCATAAAAGCATTTCTAATAACATTTCAGATATTCTAGCAGTAATATGCCGGAGATGGTGGTGGGTATGGATATAGACGGATAGATGCGGGGGACATTTGACTGGACTGATACTGACACCTCACCTTTTGAAAAAACCCAAATAGTAAGTACTTTGAAGAAGCAGGAAAATCATATATTGATAGTGCCTTCCAACTTTTTCCGTCCGCTTGCGACGTTGCATCGCTGATTCAGTGCCCGAGTAATTGTCGCGTACTTTGTCCCGCCTTCTACATCCGCAAACAGACTGTAAAAACAATTAGTTTTATTGATTGCTCCAATCAGAAGAAGGCAGTGATTGCTGCTGATTGATTCACAATCACGTATTTCATTGCTAGGAATAAAACTGAACTGATTTAACTCACTACATTTTATATAACGCTGTATATTTCATCTCAAATATCAACTTACTAGTACGTTTGCAAATATATAAATAAGATGCGTCATTTATCGGTGCAAGGACTTTGAAATCAAAATCAAAAACTGTAATCTATGTTTAAAAATAATTTTCTAACATACATAAAAAATAAACTCGGTGCTAAATAAAGTGAATTATATGGAACATAGGTAATAAGATCTTCTGACCTTCTGTTTCAATAAAAAGTATCGAAATCGGTAATGTGAGTTTGATATTTATTTAGACACCGGTTTATTATCATCATCAACCTATTAAGTCCACTGCTGGACATAGGCATCACCTAATGAGCGCCACCAGTTTATAGCGCGGTCAATTACGTGAAGTCGATATGAATAGGTATTGTCATTCACTCCGATACCATGTGAAAATGAAAAGAAATATTTTGAAGCTTAGTTCTCAATTTGTCTGCAGGACTTTTTGTCTGAAAAGATAAAGAAGAACCAACCCCGCACGAAGATGAGTTCTTAATTTTACTTTCCAATTGTTGGAAAGTAAAATTAAGAACTCATCTTCGATTTGAAATCTTTCTTTCTTTTCCCTAATATTTCAGAGTGAATGACAAACTACATACCTAGTACTAGTACATACCTAACATCGACTTCGCGAAATTGACCGTTTAAACTGTCTCAATAAACTTCAATAAAATACCAAGAATTTATCTTTCACAAGCAGTCGTGCCTTTATTGTACGAAAATAATGTAATTCCGGTCAAGGAAAGATCTCTACCGAGAATGTTTCGCCTTGCGAGATACCTCCTCTTTTGTCTTGTATAGGTAGCTACCTGGTTTTAGCACAATTTTATTATTAGTCTTGTCGGCAAAATTTGCTTGCAATTGCCCGAAGTAGCTGCGTTTATTACTCTCGGCTTATCAACTAAAGCGAAATTTTTTCTTGTCTTCTGTTTCTTGTAAACCGTTAACTTATCAAAGATAATGAAATCAGCTCCATTACAGTTGTAATCTTGATTTAAGATCAAGATTTAACGGATCACACTTCGATCTGATCAAGTTCAAGCATTTGAAAGTTATTGAAGTTTCGAAATGAAGGAAAAACCCGATAGATTTAATTTACTCCCAAAAATTCAACCCAAACCCGATGCTATGCTTTGAGAGCGATATATTTATTTATTAATTTAACACATTTTATTTTTGCATCCTAAGGTTGGCTTGAAGAGATCGCTCTCAGCGATAAGGTCGCCCTTTATACTTCCTTTATTCTATTGTTTATTTATATTGTATTGTTATCTGTTATGTGGTATAATAAAGTGTTTTCTATCTATGTATCTATTATAATACATCCAAAATAATCATATAAAAAAGTAGTTATAATCTACATTGTACCGCAAAAATAAGAGATTCTACGATATCAAGTACCTACTCCAGATAGAGCAACTTGTGCCGTCAGTGAACTGACGAACTGATATCGCTAAGTCAAACTTATGTACAGCATACCTGATCAATCCCTTGAGACAAGTTCTGTCACACTGGATCAACAGCTCAACTGATTAATGATAGCAAATAGCATAGTATAGTTATTCTGGGCAAATAGTAAGCCTTCTTATCAATGATAAGTCAAACAAACTAGCAATTAATGTAACAACACCAACATCATTTAGTATTTATAATATAACATCTTAGTAATTTTCATGTGAGGTTATCTATTTCTAGATTTAAGATTAGAAATCTATCTACAAATAGCTTTCTAGATAGATCTTTCTTCACAGTTCTTTTCATCTGCAGTTGCGAAGTACGGGTGCAAAACTGAACGTCTCGCTTACTAACGAAAAGGCCGACCGTTTTTATACTTCATTTATGGCTGTGACTTTTTAATATTTTTTATATATTAAAACGGTAAGTACCAAAATATCAGTGTCAAAGTATCAATGAGCGCCATAGCGCCCTGTCTTCAGCTTGCCGCATCCAGCATCTACCTGTAGTCTTTCGCAGTCATCCTTATATAACGTTGACGTAACTTCGCAGATATCCTAGCTCCTTACAAGGAAATCTCCCACTCGACTGAACAACGGCTATGATGTATAAATAGCACAAATCAATACGAGTGGGCTCTTACAGACCTGATACATCGAGTCGGTCATGTGACACTCATTTAGTTAAATGATTCCCAATTTAAAGATGGTTAGGGTTGTCGACTTTATTGACAAGCTGAAAACTTGGGGAAAACTGCGTATTATAGTACATATGTATCGCTCCAAGCTACGTAGAGCTTGTGTTATAGGTACTAGATAACTTATATATTAATAGAATACATTACATAAATAAATATGTTTTATTATGCCTACATAGAAAATACCTACCTAGAACACTGGTGAAACAAACATTTGTCCCAAGGCGGGAATCGAACCAACAACGTTCGCCCACCGCAACCCCGCCACACCGGTCGTCGTTGAATATTACATAAGGCAAAAGTACAATGAGCCTACTTTTAGACGACGTTTTTTTCAATAACCATTACGGACACTCTGTAGGTCAGTTTCAACATATATACCTAATTCCCTTTTTGTATGTGGTCTAAAATACAATTTCTTATATTTAAACGAGCGACGTTGCCAGCCCTACGGAGGGCCCACGTGTTGGAGCGTGTTGATAACATTCCCCATCAATCGATACTATTTAATAATGTAGGTAGCTATTCCATCCATGGTGCATCGCTTTATTGCTAGATGTGGATACAACTTCTGAAACTATCGTGGTTATTAACACAAGCGTCATTTATAACGGGATATTTACCATGGTTAGATTTTTGAGTTTTGTAAATAACGGCACAGTTTCATGCGCCATGATCACGGAATAGGAATAACTGAAGGCACTGTGAGTAAGTTTTTATACGAAATACCGATCTACCGTAATTTTTTGTCTTTTGCAACGAACGTTACCATTACCACGGGCCGTGCCGATATATTGGAAAACTCAAAAATCAAATCATGGTAAGTATCCGTTATAAATGATGATGAGTTGGGAAACTACGTCGAGTCTTCTCGTCATCCATACCGCAATGCTTGAAAACGAAAGTTTTCAACCAGTGCGTCCTACCCGTTATGACCTACGGAGCTGAGACGTGGACACTCACGATAGGGCTGGTCCACCAGTTCAAAGTCGCTCAGCGAGCTATGGAAAGAGCTATGCTCGGAGTTTCTCTGAAGGATAGGATTCGCAACGAATACATCCGACAGAGAACCAAAGTTATCGACATAGCTCTGAGAATTAGCAAGCTGAAGTGGCAGTGGGCCGGCCATATCTCGCGTAGAACCGACGGCCGCTGGGGCAAACGTGTTCTTGAGTGGAGACCACGACTCGGTAATCGTAGTGTAGGACGCCCTCCGAGTAGGATGACGACCTGCGAAAGACTGCAGGTAGATGCTGGATGCGTCAAGCTAAAGACAAGGCGCTATGGCGCTCATTGGGGGAGGCCTATGTCCAGCAGTGGACTGATATAGGCTGATGATGATGATGATGATAAATTATCATTATAATATATAAGATGTGAATATATTTCATTTTGTATGATTAGTTTTGTGTGCTTTTAACACTTCCGCTCAGCTCACCAACTCTGCCAAGCGTGATGATGGCGAAACCTTCCTTGTTTGAGCGGACACGTTCAGCTGTAGGTACGTGACGTATGGTAGTGCGTGTGGCCGGATTAGTCATCGCAGTAGAGGTATTAAAAATACACAGAAGAAAGCTACAGCCCTCCCTCTGAAGGTTTCCTTTGTTGACTCCTACGATCTCCACGGGAATAGTTGGGCGGGCGGAGGGGCCGATTCTTGTTAGCTACGTCGCGATTGCCAAAGCTTGCAGTCGCGATAAACAATGTTATCTTAAAACAATATAATGTTAAAATAATTTAATGTTAAAACAATATAATATTAAAACAATGTAATGTTAAAACACTATAATGTTAAAATAATCTAATTTTAAAACAATATAATTTTAAAACAATGTAATGTTAAATATTAAATTATGTATTTTTAGAGAAAAGTTTTTAGGGGTTTTATTACCTAGTGAAAGCTTAGTTATGTACATACATTGACCGTTGTATTTTTAGCTAACCTTGCAAGGCTAGGTGTGAAACGTGCCCCCATCTAATTACACTATGTCACAGACACACCTGCACTCATGCGGATTGAAGCGCAACCTTGAACCTATGGTGCTTAGGTGCAAATTGCCTTAATACTGATTAACATTAGGTATAGCAGTAGGTATATGTACTTAGATCTGCTATTACAATTCTAACATCATCATCATCATCAGCCTGTAGCAGTTCACTGCTCCCCCAATGAGCGCCATAGCGCCCTGTCTTCAGCTTGCCGCATCCAGCATCTATCTGCAGTCTTTCACAGGTCGTGATCCTACCTGGTTGGAGGGCGTCCTACACTACGTTTACCGAGTCGTGGTCTCCACTCAAGAACACGTTTGCCCCAGCGGCTGTCGGCCGTCGCGAGATATAGCCGACCCACTGCCACTTCAGCTTACTAATTATGCATATATATTATTTAGCTATGTATGTCGATAACTTTAGTTCTCTGTCGGATGTATTCGTTAAGAATCCTATCCTTCAGAGAAACTTCGCGCATAGATCTTTCCACAATTCTAACAGCGCAGTATTATTAAATGATCAGAGTTAGATGTACTTAATTGAAGTTGATTCTTTTGGCTAACTAAAGCCTTTCTCTGCGAATTGGGTTTTAGGAAAATCCTGCAACGCTATAATTCTACCAAAATTTGGAACGCTTCACTGTCACTATGAAAAGTGCATAGTTACTTTCTGGTGCAGTTTGGGCGCTGCAAGGCGATAAATGTATGGAAGGAAACGAAAACTATAAAAGTTCACATCCTAAGGCATCCAATGGGTGTAACGAATAATATCCACATCTTACAAATTACAAGTATTTTAAGGTGGTTACAGATAATAGATGGACCAAAACGGTAACAAACTGGTACCCACTCGATAATAAGCGCAGACCAGGCAAACCATCAAAACTTTTTTTTGTTGGAGTCAAATTAGCTGGAGCTACTTGGACTAGACTGGCTTTAGATAAAGAAGCATGGAAGGACTGGAACCTGGGGGAGGCTTTCACCACTCTAAGTGGTGCTGCCACAGAGCTATAGTTTAAATTCAATGTATAGATAAAAATGTAATTAATTGTGGTAGTAAATAAAGCTTATTTTATTTTATTTATTTTTGCAGAACCTCATACCAAATCACTGTCGCTCAACAATGCATGCTAAATAAGTTTACGTACGTAAGTACAGAAGAACAAATAAGGTAACAAACAGTAAATTTTTCAGGAGCTTTATTAACCTATATAAGGGAAAGTGCCCCGATTTCAAACTAGGGCATCTAGGCACCCCGCGCACTCTGTTACTGTGTCCAGGAGGGGGGGGGAGGGGGGGGAGTGGGGTAGTGGGAGGGGGAGGGTTCATGGACATGCGGGGGAGGACCTTGAGTCTTGAGACTCGTTGTATGGTAATGTGAGCCATGAAATAAGAAGTTGAAGTATTGGGTAATCTGAAAAATGTAGAGCTTAGAAGTACTGGATGAGTGGAAAGTTTGGTCAAATCTATTTTTAAGTAATATGATATTCTATATGTGTGTGATGGGTATGTAAAATGTATTTTCTTGAGCTAGGGAAGTACAAATAAAACGTCAAGTGAGAGTGGCACTCGCGCACGTCAGATCTAAGCGAACAGACAGCGGAAGTGAAGACTTCATTTTATACTATGTTAAGAAGATACACACACACACACAAAGCTGAGGGTAAGTAAAATCAAATAACTTACACTAAAACACTACATTAAAGGTTGCATAAATAAAAAAACTAATTATACTAACAACAGAAAGTTTAAAACTGGGAACCTAATTTAAAAAAATCTACACGTAGTCTTTTAAACATGATAACTAGGATGAAAAGTAGAACGGTTACAAGCTTCCCATAAAAAAACTGATATTTATTCAGTAGCCTACGTACCGTATAAAGCAAATGTAATAAAGATATCTCTAGCCACACGTGTCTGTCACGTGTAAATAGAACCCTACCCCATGATGTATCCGTGGAAATGTATATGATCGTAAACAAAGGAAAATTTCGCATGTTTACCTAGATTCGATGAATAAATACAATATTTGTCAAGGCTTAGGTAGGCTCACTGTTATAAAAATGGTTTAGTAGGTAATATGACTTAATTTTCTCTAGTCTGGTATATAATTATTTATCTAGAGTAGTTACTCTAGTCATCAATCCTGATGTTTGGCCTACAGGCTTGCTACTCCAGACATCAATAAAATGGATGGATGGCAGTAGACTATAACTATATTTTTTTAGCTGATACTTCAGGCTTTATGACTGGTTTAGGTTATTGATGTAATGTTTGAATTTTTAATTAAACCCAGCTCCAGATTAGTAAATCAATGTGTGCTCATGCTTTTCAAAGAACCTATCAACGTGGTTATGATATAGGCACTTCGGAATGGAAAAATAACGATGTACTTACCATGATTTGAAGATATTCAATAAATTCGCTCAAGTCATCGGTGGGTCATGCAACTGTGCCGAAATATTGGGACTCATCATTCGTCACATAGTCAATACTTTACAATAAGAAAGATGATAAATGTTTAAGTGTTTATATTGTGATAATAGCTTAGATATCCTTAAAAGTGTAATCTAATAGTGTAAATAAGTGCTTTAAGTATTTAACCATGGCAAAAAGCATTCGGCTTCTAATAAAGCGGAGATAGAATAAATAAATAGAAATAACCAAAGATAAGGTCAGGTTCTTTCATCATAATAATATCAATTCTATGGCCTGTTGCCTTGCAGCGTTGGATCGCGAGGAGTGGAAGGAGAAAAGGGAGGCCTTTGCCCAGCAGTGGGACAATAATGGCTAAAAATAAATAATTATCAGCCCATATGCGTTCACTGCTAAGCATAGGTTAGCCCCAGGCTATGCCACACACACATCGATACATAGCATAGAACAATGCCAGTCATTTTTAAGGAGACAAAATCATAGTATCAGCTAAATTACGAAGTTTCAAAATAGCATCTAGTAACGATCATATTGATAGAAATTCTAATTGTTGCAACAATTAGAATCTCGAATACTTAGTCTTCTCTTAGATTAAGTCAAGTGCGTTATGGCTTATTCCAGTTTTCCCCACAAATCGCCCCTAAGGTGGAAAACGGGAAAATAGATTCCAGTTTTCCCCGGTTGATATCATGCACCGAACCTGATTAATGTAAAAGACACCGTTACAGTTGTGTTCATAAATTTCCTGAGCTCCGTAGATTCCGCAATTTGAAACGTATACCTAGATAACAAATAAGAGCGTCAGTATTATCTGCATTTGGAAATTTCCGTTATCTGAGCTGAGAACCTTCCGACAAGATTATCTCAGGTCTGCTACCAGATGTTATCTTTATCTAAGAGATTACGATTTCATTGTTATTGTGACTCTAGTAGGTATTGTTTTATCACGTGGCCCTGCCTGTCTCCGTAACAAGAGATATGTCACGGGACGAAAACCTAATATGGTGTGGTGCTGGACATTTAATGAATAAGTACTTCCTGTTTATTTATGAGGAATCGAAGAGAATCTCCTTTATAAGAATATCAACTCCTAAAAAAAGTATAAAAGTAGTAAATAACCAAAAATGTGGTCAGTTTTTTTCATCATTATAATATCAGCGCATATGCGTTTAGTTGTATTCTTATAAAAGTAGGCTGCTTCTTCCCGCGTCTTCACAGGCTTTTTATGAGATAAAACGCCTTTATGCTATTTCTGGTCCAGAACTACATGCATACGAAATGTCAGCCCGGTCCATCTGTGGTCTCGAGTCAAACTCACGCACGTGTTTAATAAACCTGTGCCAGTAAATAAACAAAAAAATTACCAGGTAGGTACGAAAATGAATAGTTAGAGAGCGAGGGAGACATTTGCCACCAAAACTATTTTATAAACTCATACAGACTGTGAAATGCCCTGAATGAGAAAGAAAATAACGTCCTCGCTGTGCGTTGTTGATAGCGGACACCATGGTGACGTCCTATAAGCCGCAATTAATACGTGTTCTTGGTTATTAAGTTTCATATTACATGCATGTTATTGTCTGTACAGTTATTAATAAGAGCATTATAATTAGTTTTTATGATATGCAACAGTCTTGAGACGCCTGAAATTAAGGTTATTACTTGTTGGTATCAAGTGCAGGACCGGCCATTGTACTGATGTTTGGAGATGACCTATGCCTGGACGTCAAATAACCATTGTCAGCTGAGAGTGGTTGTAAGAGAACCCCTCAATTTGTCCCATATTGTAAGGGAATTAGAAGAGGTTCAGTCGGTTCACCAAAATGCACACTTTAGAACCATTTCGCCCTAAAGTTCATAGTTTAAAGTTCACGTATCACGAACACGTCACTATGCCAACAAATACGGTTCAGTTTTTACAGTCTGACATTAACCCATTTTCTGCAATTATGATGACGAATTCCTTTAGTGACATTAACACTCCGTTCAAAGTCAAGAGTCAAGACCTAGTCATAGACCACGACTTTATTAATGACGTCGTCACACTTGTTGGTGTACCAACGTCATAAGTTTCATACTTTTCCAAGCCACAAGGAGCATCATCATCCATCATCTTATGTGGATGATGATGCTCCTTACGTGGGCAACAATTGCAACAGCAAATTAGGTATGAGGTTACTTACACATATCCGTTTGTCATGTAATTTAACAGTTTTCCATAGATAGCCCGCTGAAAGCTTGTGTATTTTTTCATTTATTAATGGTGTAATAAAGCTAGAGGGGCAAGTTAGAGGGAAAAAGACCAAGAGGACGGGCACCAATCCGCTGGTCTGATCCAATTAAGGCTATAACGGTACTCACTTTGCCTGCAGCCCTGAGACTGGCCGAAGACAGAGTGGAAGTGGTTCATCAGCGTCACCGTGAAAGCCTTCCAGGACGGGCACGACCTTCAGCAATGAAGACAACGACAAAGAAGAAGAGAAAGCTTTATTATATTTCTATTTATTTTTTAAGCTACTTTAATTTAACCCAATAAACGAAATATTTATCCAGAATATCTAAACATATCAAAATATTCAAGGTCTAGCTATATTCTAGTCTAGACATTATAGCTGTCGCTGGACCTAACAATTATTATTTACATTATCTATTTGCTATTGCACAGATCAAAGAGATCTATTTCTCATTGTTAGAGCCAGCATCGGGGACGATTTCGTTTCATCGTTATATTCGAGGATAATGCCTGATGCCTGAGATTTCCAGGAAAATTTATATAAAAAACATATTTTCACATAACCATGAATCTGTTCAATAAACACAACGCGTGCACGTAGAAACTAGTATTGTTAATTACAATTATTTTGTCTAATCTTAGATGTCCCTTATCCAATATCAAATCTATGTTGGCCTCGAAAATAAACCAAAATAGGTACAAACAACATAACTTTCCTTTAGAAACCACAAACTGGTTATAAATCAATAACAGAGCCTTTAGGTGTTTCTTTAATTAAGTCACCTTTTAAACTCATGATTGAATTCTCGATCCACTGTGAGCTAGGATCTCGCCTCCTCAAAATTTTTAATCTAAAGTACACAACTAGATGTTATGTGGCTCAGATTAGAGATACCACCAGCAAATTATATATTGTCTCGGTATCAGTAAGACTACCGTTCGCGATGGTTGATAATATACTGAAAAGTACCTATATTATTTTTTATTGTCATCCAACTCAAAAACTAACAACCAAACAAGGTAAATGGTTTCGTGTTCGTTTCCTTACTTTACCATAAAAGGATTTAGGTAAACAAAAAAACATGATTTGATTTCAATTGTAATTATGTAATTTGTCTAAGAATCCTGTAAGGTCTTCATAAAATATGAAAATATAGCTGTTTTATGTTTGATTCATCGCAATTATCACACTACTGACTGGTTAGAATTTCAATTTTAAACCAAAGCTTATTTTGAAAATGTGTTTAGCAAAGTTTTCAGGAACTTAGAAATGTAATGTTATATAGGCAAGGCACACTATTATAAATTATATTTTGTACCTAGAAGAATAAGAATAAGTAGGGAGGTAATAAGTCTTAGCCACCTAGCTAAATATTGCCGTGCCCTAGCAACGTGCATGTTTGAAATATTTTATCGTTAAGATCTCCTGTACAACATGTTTGCAATTAAAATATTGAGTATCAATAGGTACCTAGATCGTTGTTTGTCCGCTTTGTATTGAATTGGTAAATAAAAAAAATAAGATCAAGATTAAGATATTTAGTAAAAAAATATTGAAATCAGCACACAAACAAGGAAAATCCTATTGAAAACTTTTAAATCAAATGCGTTGACCTAGTATTGTTATAATTAATCTGTCTTCACAAACATGGACGCAATCACTTCGACCTACCAAATACGAGTCAATAAAAAAAATGGATTTACTTGTCAGAGACAAATCGGCGGCCTTACCGCTTAACGTAATTTTCAATTGGCAAGGTTTTAAGTTTTGCAAGATCTAGGCCAGGATCGAATAATAACTACCTCGCTAATTTCATAATTTATGGATATTTTTGGTGTTATACGAACTCACCTTAGAAACAATTAGTTTTCGTTTTTTAATAACCAACGGGTGGTTTTTATTTCAGTAAGTAGCCGCAATTTGAAATTACTTTTACGTTTTGATTACTATGATTTTGTAGATTTCAGAGTTATGCGACTTTGTTTACGTTATTAACAAACACCCATGGGTTTCTCGAACTCTCATGTGCGGTTGCGCTCTATCTGATTCCGTGAATGTACAATTCGGTACAAACGTCTTCAACGCAACCACATGCAACAGTCCGTCAATAATCTGGAGGTCTACTTTGAAAAACCGAACGAAGTTGACGGATGACGTTGCGTCATCGTTCGAACTATCTTACCACCAAGTTGCTTTGGACGCGTCACCAACCGACACCTTTCATTTCCGCCCCCTGATTATGTAACTGCGACCGGTTTGCGACAGGCGAAAATTAAGCAATCAGTGCTGTCAAAAGCCAATTTTGTACTAACATGACACCAGGTACTACGTCACCCAGCAATCGAGCACTAGGTTTCCCTCTGCCGGACAATCGGTGAACTAAAAATTGCTTGCTAAAATTGCGGTCGCGGTCGCGTCGCTGTTGCTGTTGCTTTTACATAATCAGCCTGCGGATCTCTTAAAATTATATGTCAGAATAATTTTCATAGTTGATTGACGACCGATGTGGCGCGGTGGCCGAAGGTTCGCCTGCGACGCAGGAGGTTGCGGGTTCGATTCCCGCCTCGGAACAATTGTGTGTACGATCTGCAGATATTTGTTCCGGGTGTTCTGGTCGTTTCCTATGTATAATTAAAAATATCTATCTATGTTATTTATTGTATTATGTATATCAGTTATCTAGTACCCATAACACAAGCTTTGCTTACCATGGGGCTAGATAATGCTGTGTGGATTGTCCAGCATTATTTATTTGTTATTTATTTATAGTAAGGTTATCGAAAGAACGGATCGGCCGTCCTACGTCTGGTCATCTGGTGCGATCCGATGTCATCCGTCAACTTCGTTCGTTTTTCATGGTGTTACACATTGGAGATTCACGGAATCGGATCGTATCGGTTGCAGTGCGTAACCGCAAAGGGTGGTCAATCCATCAATCAACAATCGAAGTAGGTACTTGATGGCTAGACTTTCTTGTTTATGCTATTTATTGCCAATTAATGAATGCTAATCCGTTTCCGAGCGACAAGCAGCTCTCCTCGGCGAGTCGGAACTAGGGACGATCAATGACTTATTTTAATTGCTGTTGACAAATAAATAAATACACTATTTTTAGTTGTAATCATGCCTCCTTTCGTGGACATCTACCTAGGCAGGCCTTGCAATGCCTTGCATGCTTCCGCAGTCAAGTTATTCTTGCAATGTGTTAGGGTTTATAATTTTGTTAATATATTGTGATAGGTTGCTTTTGATTATTTATATAATTAGTAACATGGTCAAAAAGGTAAATTCTCTGTGGATATGAGTCTGGGAAAACGCTACCATTACTTTTTTTTGTACGCTAACCAGTACCAGTTTTTTGACATTAAATGCTACTGATAAAAGGGGCAAATCACTGCATAGCTTCGTACAATGGACTGGGAAAAGCTTTCGTTGTAGTACAGGAGCATAAGGTCAATACTTTACTAGATGAATGATTGCTGATGTGCCTTTTCTGGTATGTTATGTCATATGCAGATAAACCACCAACCATTACCATCATTCACAAAGGCGTCCAAGGCGGTAAAAAGCGGCTATAAGCGGAAGGGCAATAAATCAAAACTGCTATGCAAATGGCTGCAAGCTTTCATAACCCGTGGGCTGTAACTTGTACGTAGAGATATAATTTTGCGCGTTTTCCTTGTCGCTAAATAATTGCTTTGCTGGTTGATAAAGCATGTACGTAGCATTTAAACATACGCAGAATTTTCTTTTGAATACTTTATAATAGGATCATCACTGGACAAATGAACCAGACTGACGGCGAAGGACTGAGGCAAACAGCAAGCATGGAAAGAGTCCAGCCCTTTGTCACATAAAAGGCATTGCCTAGTCCCTTCCTCATCTTGTGCATTAAAACAACATCCTATTTTCAAACTCCAAAATTAACGGTACCGCGTAAATTTTGGGATAAAACTTTTACGACAAACATCGCCAAATTAATGTCGCGGAAGGGTGCGCAGTGAACCTTGCTTCTCAACCGGTTTCCCAACGGTGCACACTTGTCCTTATTTGCCCCAAATCCGTCAAGGTTGACCTTTTGCAGCTAAACTACAAAAAAAAGCACTAGTGCCATAGCGCGGCTGCAGTCGTGGCGTTTTACCATTAGTCATATTTCTGAAACCAACAACATTGCCGTATCAGTTGAATACTGCTGCAATGAAGATGAACGATTGTCTTCACAAGCACTTTGGTTCTTTGGATATAATTATACCGTGGACGGATACAAACCATCTGCATCATCGAAAAGTTCATAGAGGCTCAAAGTGCGTAGGTAGCAGATGACGATGAGATCAATTTATTCTGTGCCAAGGCAATGTTTTATTGCAGTGCTTATATCGGCGCCCAATGTTGGGCGTCCTAAAACCAGAGGAACGAGGATAAACAAGCCAATAACAGCAAGTAGGTACCTATACCTATCAGCTTTGCGGCGGTCAGTTCTTAACGGAGGCCATTATGCTGATGAGGGCAGGAATCCCCGTAGAATAAATACATCATTCGTATTCTTTTCATGGCAATTCCTAAAGAAGCGTCATCAACCTATGCTGTAGGGGATACTCATATTGAATTCCATCAGGCGAATTTCTATACAGCCATGCCACATGGAGGGAAAGTACCTTAAATATTGTAGATAGAACATTTTACTGCAAGAAGACATCATTTTGATTTTAAAAACAATCGAAACTGCATTCAAAGGTTTTTGAAAAATCGCCTGTCTCAACCAGGAATCGAACCCGCCAAATTGTAAAAAAAGTCACATCTAATTTAACGATACCGATCAAAAGGCTCAATGGTAAGTATTATTTTTTTCCAAGTAACATAGCATCTTAAATAAAAGGAAGACCATGATTGTCGGTATGCAAAAATATTTGAGAGAGCATGACGTGCAATAACTGAACATTTACTGAAGTCTATCAATGAAAAAATCGTAAATAGGTAACACTTAAAAATTAAAAACATTTTTAATTTCTATCTTTTCGTGTTATTTGTGCTTCAGCACATCATAACGTGCGCATTAAATTTTCCGTGTTCGGAGTACTTTGGGCCGAAGTGTGACGAACGCGGAATATCTATACTAATATTATAAAGAGGTTTGATTTTTTGTTTGTTTGTTTGTAATGAATAGGCTCGGAAACTACTGGACCGATTTAAAAAATTCTTTCACCGTTGGGAAGCTACACTATCCCCGGTCATAGGCTATATTATACATATTTCCAAAAATTAGGGATCCGTACTAAAACCGTGCGAAGCCGGGAAGGTTCGCTAGTATAAGAATATAGAGGTAGGTATAATAAGATTTACACTAAAATTTAATAAATTATACCTAAATCAAGTGCCCTTTACTCAACTCTATTGTACACGAGATATCTGAAGAAGTCTAGAGGTTCCAAGCCAAGATCCATATTGTCCACTTTGGGTCATTCAGCCACAAGAGTTCTTCATTTTAGTATAATAATGTCCCTATCCTATCCGATCTAGCGTGACGCGACAGTCCCGATGTTGACTTGTTCGTTGACGACTGGACTAAATTATTAACACAACGTTTTTTCTTATTTTGTGAATTTTAAATTCATAAATTTTTATTAATTTACTGACGTTCTGTACAACTATTTATATTATAAATCTTATAACGCCATTTTTTCTTTCAATTAATTTAGTTGGTTCTAAATAATTTAATGGAGGATGGTAAGTTTTATTTTGACCTCTGTTGGGAGCTTTGGCGTCGTTTCGTGAAGGCTGTTCAAGTTGTACAGTACAGTACCGTTGTTGACTGTGAAAAGGTACAGAGGTTTTGTACCTTTTTACAGTCAACAACGGTATTTTTAGGGTTCCGTAGCACTAAAGAAAAAAGGGACCCGTATAGGATCACGTTGTTGTCCGCCTCTCCGCCTGTCAACCCCTTTTCTCAGGATCGTAAAGAGGTATAGAGTTGAAATTCACATCAAATACTCAAGTCCAACTAAAAACCAAGAGGTTACTCTTAGAGCCGTGACATAAATCAAAATTCTAAGTGAACACAATCAAAAGTTACAGCCATTTATATTTTGAAATTTCCAATAGAGTTTCATGCATACAAAACCAAGCAGGGTCTTATAATAAGGAACCCGCTATTCCGACTAGCACTTGACGTTTTATGTTTTGTAACACGCGTATTTTTTTTTTTTACAACGCGTATTTTTTCTCGTGCTTAGATCATCAAAATACGTATGTACCAAGATGTCTCATAACTTACAGATCAAAGTTAGATAATGCTCTATCGATAAAAAAACCTGTCATATGACGACTGACCGCGACATGCGAGTCGAAACGTGATTTTAGCGAATATACGACGTTGTATGAATATGTATGTTATATGAGATAAATCAAGCATCAATAGTGCTTTGTGACATACCTACTGTGAATCTAAAGGGGGGTCGTTTCTTACAGAAGCAGTTAGTAGCACTTGAGTGTAGTTTATTGTAATTGGTACCTGCAATGTAAATAATGTATTCACTTATTATTTTGAGCCTTATTATTATGACATGTCTGTGTACGTAATGGGTGAATCGCTGATATATTTATTTATTTAAGTCAATTCTGTGCCACTTCTGGGCAAAACCTTCCGTTACGTTTTCTTAGGAAGTGGCAGACCAATTTTTTGCTCACTATTATCCATTTGAGAAGACGTCATTAATTCGTTGTTTATGCTCGTTATTATGACATTTATTCGGTTTAGTTACTGAGTAAATGTAACTGTTTGTTCAGAAGACAATCCACTGTAAGTTAAAGAAAAACTTTATTTCAACAAATAGGTTATCATCATACAATCTGCCGCAGTGTGGCATGAGTACGTCAGCCACGAACAAACGGCTAAACATAATATTATTGAGTTGTGCGTAATATTATTGAGCTAAACGTTTCATCGTAAATATTTTTCGTTTTCGTGACTCTTCCAAGTTTTCCACTTGAGTTTTACGGCGCAATTTCTCCGTTCGTTATCAGTACTATCAGAGTATCGACATTCGGCGGTCATATTTTATTATCATCGTATCTTGACGTGATCTTAATCCTCGATAGGCACGTGTCTATAAAATAAACAATTTCATCGCTCTGGCCTTGATCTCGAATTAAACATTCAAGTGTCTCCAAAGTGCCAGATGTATTTTTTAGTGCTTTGACAAGGAAAACCTTCCTTTCTTCTGTTTCTTTCAATCTTCGGTAAACCTTCGAAGAATCTCGTCTCACCACCGCGTTTTATTGCACAACATTGTCACTAATAAATTCAATGTGGTTATGAGCTTCACTACATAGTATAAAACACAATCGCTTCCCGCTGTCTGTCTGTCCCTATGTATGCTTAGATCTTTAGAACTACGCAACGGATTTTGATGCGGTTTTTTAAATAGATAAAGTGATTCAAGAGAAAGGTTTATAAACCATTTGACACATAGATTTCGACGCGGCGAAGCCGTGGGGCTCATCTAGTTGGCCCTTAAAGTGCTACTTTAAACCTATTTGAACTCCATCAATGATGTAAATAATTCGCTTTCACAAATATTAGATTGGTTCACCGCCAATAACCTACTACTCAATGCTAAAAAGACTAAATGTATAAAATTCATGCTACCGAATGTAAGAGAACTCCCAACAAACATAATGCTGAAGGATGAGATTGTTCACCTTGTAGACTCTACTGTATTCCTAGGGTTACATATTGATTCTTCTCTTCAATGGAAGTCGCAAATAGAGGCTCTGGCAGGTAGACTTAGTTCAGCAGCTTATGCAGTTCGAACAATTAGATATATTACCAATGAAGACACAGCTAGGTTAGTTTATTTCAGTTACTTCCATAGTATTATGTCTTATGGTATTTTGCTTTGGGGACAGGCAGCTGACATCCAGACCATATTTGTTCTTCAAAAAAGGGCGGTACGCGCTATTTATAAATTAAAGCCACGAGATTCTTTGAGGGAATTATTTCAAAACATTAATATTCTGACTGTAATATCGCAATACATCTATGAAAATCTAATGTATACCCACAAAAATAAGGATAGCTTTATGAAAAAGTGTGATGTTCACAATAGAAATACAAGAAACAAGAACAAGTTACACATCCCATCATTTAGATTACACAAGGTAGGGAAATCATTTATGGGCAATAGCGTGCGCTTCTATAATAAGCTTCCATCTGAAGCAACTGAGCTCCCTATTCGTAAATTTAAAAATTACATAAAAATAAATCTTATCAAGAAGGCTTTCTACTCCATAAATGATTATCTCAATGATGTTAATGCTTGGCCAGATGTCGCTCAGTTTCGCACCGACAATAGTATCTAAGTAATTTGTTATTGTGCATAGCTTTACTTAAATATTGACATGTATCGAATCATATTATATTTAGACTTAAATAGGCAAATAACCATGTATTAGACATATAAGAGATGAACAACGGTTTCTTTTTCACTTCTTCCACTAGTGGACAAAAAATTGAAGTGAACAGTAAAATAATTTTATTTGATAATAATTTGATGTATAAAATATGACTTGTCTAAGTGCTTATTTTGTAAGCCTAAAGAAATAAATGATTTTTTACTTTACTTTACTTACTTTACTTTACATCATCGGCCTATAACCGTCCACTGCTGGGCTGAGCGCATGCCCTAATACCAATAACGCTCTTTATCCGTTCATTCGAGCTGGTTTGTATTATAATCCTAAGAGCTAATCACATCCAGCATCTGGTTTGTTCTAAGTACATAAACCTATTATTTGAGGAACTCAATAAACTTACTTGATATCTGCTAAAGTAGACTGAATATTTCAGCCCATAGCTCATAGTGCATAGGTAGATATTAAAGTTGCGACATCGAGAATGCGTGACTTCCTACGATTGTTAGAGGAGTGTTTGCACAATGTAGGGAGTTTCTATTATCAGCAGAGTTTTACTACGTTTTTAGAACGCCGGTCGATTGACTCGCATTGTGTCAGGTTATAGGTAACAGGCCGGAGAACGAAAAGGTTGCGAGATGTAGATGTTATTTAACGGTTGCTTATTTTCCGCAGTTTGTGAAATACTAGAAACCCAATGCGTCGTTTAATCTGGGATAAGTTTTAAATTACCTACTGTACGTGTAAATACCTCGGATCTCGATCATAGTTAGCCTTATTTACCCACTGTTGGACATACTTCGAATAAGAAAGTTCCAGAATCTGGGAAAATAAGGGATAAGGACGACGACGGTACAGTTCCCGTGGGAATGGGAGATAACAAAATGCTCACTCCCATTAATGAAGAAATTCATGATATTAAAAGGACTATCATAAGAACACACTGTAACAGAAATTACGAACAGCACATAATAAATATAGTCACTGATGGTGATGATGACTTAACTACGTTCTGGCTATCTTCAAACTATTTAATAAAAACATCATAATTAGCTGATTAAGCAATTATTAATTAATGAATCAACATGCATCAGATAGAGACCTCGTCCTAGCGGAAACGCTGTATTGTTCTGCCAATTATGTGGTGCCTTATCAGTGGATCGTTGGCAGAAGATAAGTGGTCGAGCGGTGAAAGAAATACTGTAAGGAACTCAGAACAACACTGAAGCTTTAGACTCGGATATTTCTAAACTCAAAAAAGCTATCTACGTTCCAGTGATACGTGAGGGGTAAGCCAGCAGAATGTATGTATGAAAACTTGAATACTGGTCCATTGATTAGTTGATCACAGTTTTAATTATTATTTAACTAGCTGTTGCCCGCGAATTCGTCCGCGTGGAGTGGTGTTAGAAATAAGTTTGCCTACACAACCGCGAAAAGTCTACCGTAACAAATTTTCCTCGGCCATTTTCTGATTAGTCGATGCGACAGCAGAAAAAATCCCAAACCACGTACCTACCAAGAAAAACTGTAAACATTCCTGATGTACATTGTCACTGCGCAAGAAACATGGGATTTTTGCGGTGATAGGTGATGAATAGTGACTTGCTTTTTACGGTCCGACGTAGTTCCAGCGCGTGCCTCGTGGTCACCTGCTAGCCGCCATGTGCGCAATTGTGTAGATTTTCTTACATTTTCCTTACATTACCGCTAAACAGGCACTTTGAAGTCTTGTTAGGCACGGAAGAAAGGGACTTTAGGCACGGACAGAAACGAATGGGTACATAATCTAATCAATGGGAAAAATAATTTACCCCCCTGCCTCTTTAATCTCGTTTAAAGAGGCAGGGGGGAGTTACTTTGGGAGATTACGTGCCGTTTTGATAATCAAAAATAAGTAATTTCTAACGAAAATGTTGTTTATTCGTCAGCTTATAAAGTTGATAATCCCAACGTCCTAATTCCAATACTTGCAAACTATCCTTGTAAATAATAGTACCTCAAAAGAAAGAGCAATAACCAGAAATGTTTTTAATAAGAGTTTAACAAAAAAAACATCTTCACCAAGATGGTTCTAAATGGTCTATTTTAGCTTCTCCTGAAGCTACCAATCAGCCTGACCAGGTTTTTTTAATGTGACTTGTGCATAGCCGTAAGCACTAGCAAGTTAACTGGAAAGACAATAAATGCAGTTAATATAATAATAAATTATCAGTCTTGGAAAGAAAGAAACAATATTACAGCACGTGCATTCTCGAGGAAGGATGCTTTAAATTGTGGTAATTTGATATTCTCGCTTCCTAACGTTTTCTAAGAACTCAAAACCGTCTATGAGTGTAGTTGTTGGTGCGTGAAATGCAACTTTTAGCGCATCATGCATGACGCTGTGCGCAAGGCATTATTAGCGATAAAACCGGCAATAACAGCACTATGGCCTATGACATACCCCGGTATTAGCCAGTAAGGCGCTTATCTGGGGAGTCATGTCCACCTGTGGACTTTTTTACTATAAAAACTATCCAAAACTGCGAATATTTTGTTCAAAGGTTTTTTTTTTAAACCTGTAGTGGAATGTGTCTTTCCCAATCCCACTGTGTGTCGTGTTGATCGTTAAAAAATAACACTTCATATTTCATTCTACTAAACTAGGTTCGACAGTAAGGTAGATCTAACTTATCTACCTTACTATCGAACCTAGTATCGCGTTTTGTAAATTCGCGTTATTTACGTTCATGAAGTGTTATTACCTAAAGTTTGTTTGCCTGACAGTCTATTACTTAAAACTTCTAAATGCAATCTTTAGAATAATCTATATATATATATATAAATATAATAGTGTGTTCAGATCGTTCTGTCTTCAAGCCTCTCACAATTGCCTAGCGTAGAGAACCTTAAATAGGCTATTGTCTTTTTGCCGCAGTCATGTGATGGTAAAAATAAAAAAATTATGACAATTCCATACAAACCAAGATATACTTCTACTGCGACAATGGAATTAGATACACGTTTTTATGATTCTGAAATCAATGGTAACAAACCTGTCAAGTGGGAGTCACGTGACTCATTAGTATTGGTTTATACTTTACCTACAAAAAATGTGAATTAGTTTAAATTAAACAGATTTAAAAATTCTTATTTAAGGGCTTATGGAATAGACATATAAAAGATCGCCTTGAGATTCTAGGATTGTCAGGTACGCTAAGAATCAGCTAAATAATTACACTAGAAAAAAAAGAGTTCTTGTATTGGTAGTTATAAAAAATGTAGAAACGGGTATCAATACAAATGGTCAAAATCTATTTTGTTTCTAGATCTTTGTTATAGACATAAGGAGGACACTTATTGCGAAAGAAGTATCTAGAACCTAAGTTCAGTCGTTAGTAACTCGTTAAGAATATTGGCAGGTATTTAGTAAGTGATGCACTAATGCATACTTTACAACTTCAGTGCCATACGTCTTTGAAAACTATTTCTTCATCATCAATAGGTACATTCGGTAGAGACCGCAAACCTGCACCTGAACGAGAATTTAAAGGTGTGTACGCCGCGACGACGCAGCGAGTACGCCGTCACGACGAAGCGAGTACGCCGTGACGACGCAGCGAGTACGCCCCGTGACGACGAAGCGAGTACGCCGCGACGACGCAGCGAGCACGGCGCGTGCGATCTCCGCGTCGTCGTGGCGTTCTCGCTGCGTACTCGTATTTGAATTCACTCTCAAATCGGCAGTGTGATAAAGCTCTAATGCCTATGTGTTTTATCCTAAACCTAGTGAAAATGGCGTTTTTGTTTTAATAATGTCAATTACTCGAAGGGCACTGTAGCACAGAGCGCCTTAAACGAAATAATAAGACTTACTTACTAACATTACAACGTTAGGTACGTTGTACCTACCCAATCAATTGGTATCCGACAGTATTCCACACGTGCACTATCACTCATTCAGGGTTGTACTGTGATGGTAAACAAATCTAACAGAACGAAGGTCAACAGGGTTGTCACGTAAGCTAAAACATTTCTAAGTTTTGGTTGATACACACATCTTGGCTGTTATAGATTAGTTGAGCATCCTGTAGATTGTTTGCAATACATGTTTATATATGTTTAAAAATCTAAGCTAGATGCAGATGTGTGTGAGATGCTTGTGGATACCGCGCGTCTACTAGAGGGGGGCGCCTGGGCGCTGGGTATTAATTGCACACGGGCTCTACCTACATGGGCTTGAGCCGCCCCTGGGAATTATGATGATCAGGCATGGATCAAGTTTAATCTATCTCAATAAACTTAATCGTAGGATCTGGGACAAATTATCCTTGGACTCAAAACTTGAGAGCTATCCTACACAAATGGAGCTTAAAACTCAATATTTGTATTATCAAGTTTACAGGCAGCCCTAATACTAGACTTGTGCAAGATTTCTCGGTACTGTGACTCACTCCTTTCTCTGCTCATGAAGGCATGCCATGCTTCTATTAACTCTGCTGATATCTAGTAATGTCCGGTTCTTATCAGAGCCAAGCAGAGATGAAGGATTTAATAAAATGTTGACAAACAACCACCAATAGAATCTCGAAAGCATATCTTGATGGCTTTGTTGACGACGATTTTGTTGATGACATGCTAGGTTGCCTGGGAGAAATCGTTGTCAGCGATAAGGCCGCCCATTGTATTTTTAATGTGTAATATTAGATATAAGGTGTTAATATATAGTTTTATGTGCAATAAATAGTTTATTCATTCATTCTGTGGCACAGCGGCCAAAGGATTCGATTTTAACCTCGACAAATTCTAGTACGGCATGCAGATATTTGTTCCGATGGGGTACCAAAAAATATGTTATATATTACTGTATAACAAATTCTGCTTAGCTTCGGGATCGGATGCTGAGTGAGTGATTTTTTTTTACCAAGACATTTAGATGAGTACTATTTTTTCCTCATTTTTGTTGAAACAACCATCACTGTTTAATATTTATACGACCGATTCGAAGTCATCATAAAACGGGAGAAGTGTCATTGTAAGTTAATTTGGACCTATAATCCATTGCAAAAACTGTTACCCATTTACTTACAACTGAAATCTATCTGCAACTGATGCAGATAGATTTCAACAGTCTCCAGTTAGCCCAACTGTTTCAATTCTAA
Organism: Eupithecia dodoneata; assembly: GCA_947044415.1. Classification (NCBI taxonomy): domain Eukaryota; kingdom Metazoa; phylum Arthropoda; class Insecta; order Lepidoptera; family Geometridae; genus Eupithecia; species Eupithecia dodoneata. Next base: position 11,596,325 of record OX345668.1, on the reverse strand, counting down.
ACCTTTGTCTAATTTGTTTCTGTTCTTTAAAAGTAATTTATTTTGTTAATCAAGTCATCTCTATTAGTTTCCCTGAGTACGTACAATTTATATTTAATCTCCAAGTCAGCCCTGTAAGCCCTAAGCTGAAAGACCTAGTTCCAACGAATCCTTGCACATTTCCAATCTAATCTAGTTAGGAAGTAGATTCGACGAATCACATGAGTAATATTTGCCCTGCACTTGCACATTCCTGCCTTTGTTTGAATTTGAACTGTCATTGAGCAACGTTGTTGTGACAACTGGCAACTTGAGAGATAATCGCCTTGCAACATTTTATTCTGCGTTGATAGCGGCACAGATGTTCGTATTCGATTTAGTTATAACTAGCTTTTTGAAACCAAATCTAAACATATAAAATGTCCCTGGGCATTCGTTCGAGGATAACCTTTGGTAGAGTGGACAGTTAAAATAAATAAAAATAAGTTACTACTTATATCCCTACCCATTCATAATCTAATTTTAAGACTTACACCATATTTAGTTATGTAATTTTTCCAGTATTTTCTATGCCTGTAATCTTATATTTGGCTTAAATTCTTAATAGAAGCTTGTTATGCAGTAATGAATTATTTTATTCTATCGACATATAATTTGCTCGAAAACCAGAAAATGGTGACATAATGTACCTATCTTACGACCATCTTTATAATTTGTCTCGTATCACCTACACATGTTTTAAGAGAAAAAAACTATTTGAAGTTTAAAGTTCGACTTGATTGCCTTTTTTTACAAAAAGCTTTTTAGCGGGTAGATAGGTACCTAATCTTTGTCACCCTCTGTTCTGATGACAAGTACATTTGGCCTTGAAAACCTCTTGAGGACATGGCTATTTCTAGTTTCATTCAATTGAGTTCATGCCAACTAACCTTTACCAAAGTTAACACCAAAACTTTAACCTTTATCAAAGTAACAATTTTAAAGGAATAATTACAATAAAAGCAGACCTTTTTAAAACCACATTTTTTGCGCACATTTGAGTCAGTTTTTATGTTAAAAATCCACTTTAATAATGTGGATTATATGTTATTCATGAGATTAAAACAATTCGAGCATGGTTCAAGAGAGCCATTTGAAATGTCGTCCTCAGCGAAACCAGAACAATAAGGAAGAAGGATTTATTATATATTTTATTGTACATCGCGTACCTTGACCTTGAAGTTCAAAATTTCGTACATATAAATGATTTTTAATAGAAAACACGATATATTTTAATAGTTTTATAGTTGTGTTCATTGGAGCCAAATTAAGAAATGAAACTATACAATTATAGAGCTCTACTCACATTTAAATCGTAATTCGTCTCTCTAGTCAGGTTGAGATTTTAAGCTTCTATAGTTCCTATTATGTAACGTCGTATAAATACCATGACAAAACGTTAAAATTATTGTCAAGACATAACAACTCCTAAGGCCATAAGAGGTTGTTGTTTTCTTAATAAATCTTAATCAATAAACACATGTTTACGTTGAGTGATAGGAAGCGGGCATGTCATTGAACTATTAAGGCCACCACCATACAGTGTTTTGCTACAAAAAACCGGAACTTATATAAATAAATACCATAGGAATAAATACCTTCTATAGAACAAGTGTTTTTGTTTTGGGTTAGTTATATCTATAAAGTTGTTACTAACGCGAGCACAGGCACAGTACTATTCCTTATGTTTTACGTACGAAGCATGTCCGTAAATACTAGCTTTCACGCAATGTTAGCGTGTAGCAAATATAGACGTAGCAACTGTCTACGCTAGCTCTACGCAGGTTTGTAGCTCGTAGAATGGCGTAGCAGCTGTCTACGCTCGCTCTACGCAGGTTTGTAGCTCGTAGCACGGCGTAGCAGCTATCTACGCTCGCTCTACGCAGGTTTGTAGCTCGTAGCACGGCGTAGCAGCTATCTACGCTCGCTCTACGCAGGTTTGTAGCTCGTAGCACGGCGTAGCAGCTGTCCACGCTCGCTCTATGCAGGTTTGTAGCTCGTAGAACGGCGCAGGTTTGTAGCTCGTAGTCAACGCTCTACGCAGGTTGGAAGATCGTAGCAAGCAATGCAAATGTCTACACTGGCTCTTAGCAACAGCCTCGATGAAATTAAACTTTTTTTAGCTGTAACTTGCCTAACCTTTCTAACATAAAGTCAGATACAAAAAAAATTACACCGTTGCTGGCGTCAGACGCTTGAGGAAACCTATTTCTACATTTTTTATATTATATTAATATATGACAAGGAAAGTGATATGTAGAAGGAAAAACAACGCAAATCGCATAATTTACCTCAACAAAATCCTTTAAATTACAATAATTTCTAAATCGCTATCATGCTAGATTTGTATATGGATTGCTGTAAAAGATACAAGGAAAATCGTTATGTGCTGATTCAAAGTGAAGTGGGTTTTTATAGGTAAATCCCAACTTACTACCCACTTGGGGTTTTTTTTTACATTTCCAATGGCAGGTACTTGAATATTAAATCACGTTAAGTGGAAAATTACTTTTGCGGCTTTACAATCAAGTCAAGTCTAGTGTAATATTTGTGAGAAAGCAAATCAAGAAGGTACCTTCTTATAAATTAATAAGGGAGGCCTTGACCCGAAACTTAAATACATACATAAGTACTCTAGGATATAAAAATGTATAGGTATTTTCCATATTTAGGTAAGCTATGAATGGCGTAAAAAATATTAGTCAATACCATCTCGGTATCTTGACATGGGCGACTTTTTATTATGAATATATTCTCAACAATAGATAGGTAGATACCTACTTAATAGCTATCTGCCACAAAAACTGGTAGGCAGGTGCTTCTACGACTGACTGTTGCTCTTTTGCATACTAATCGGACCACACAGGCTTAGTGAATTAATGAATGCGATAAAAGTGTCCGCGCGAGGACGCAAAATCATGTTAGATAGGTACCTAATTGAATCAAGAATTACACTATAGTAAACTAATTTAATCAATAATGAATGGACAATGGGTTAGTGCTGAGTCTAGTCACGAGCTTTTGTAGGTTAGATGAGCTAGGTTACCTATACTATATATAGGTACGTATATACGCCTCCTCATCCATTTCGATGACGGCGACCCTAGACTAGACATCACCGTTTTTTTTTTGACCTAAGCTCTCCTATACCTAACTCCTCGGGCCAACTCCACTGGCATGCGTGCCGTAGGATATTCAAGACCAAGTTCGGTCTAGCGAGCCATATTAGGTTACCTATATACGTACAGGCCGAAATAAACGAATGTTACCTGGAATAATCAAGATACTTGCTACTTTGGAAGGTTCCTTTGTTTTTAAAAATAAGTAAAACTAACAATTCCGCGCAATACAGTTAGTATTTTTATTGTTATATTTATCAATGGAATTCCGCAAAGTAACGCCTGAATCTTTAACTTGAGTAGTAGGTACTAAGAAGTAAGATCTTTAATCTGCAATCATCCACATTGGATGACACTCTTGTCGTGACCATGATTGGCTCGTAATATCTAAAGTGGTAGTTACGCTATAATACCTAATAACCACAAGAATCTAATACCAACCATCACACAACACAACTATGTTAAGATAACTTTAGGTAGGTACATCAATTGGTGGTAGTACTACAGCTCGCTGTAGTACTATTACCTACTTCGACTTGCGATCGTGTGGGCTATGAAAGTGTTAGGTAATGAAAAATCCGGAATTTGTTCCGGGTGTTCTGATCGTCTTTCTATGTACAATAAAAAATATCAAAAATAAATAAATAATTCTGGACAGTTCACACAGCATTATCTAGCCCCAAGCTAAGCAGAGCTGTGTTATGGGTAGTAGATAACGGATATACATTACATAGATAGATATTTTTACTATACACACACAGTACTCTCTATAATAGATGTATTAGTTAGAGGTATATCTAAGTAATGTATTTGTATTATGTATATCAGTTATCCATAACACAAGCTCTGCGTAGCTCGGTGAATTGTCCAGCATTTTTTTTTTATATATATCAAAATCACGCAGAACGAATATAAGAATAACCGAGGCTTTTAGAATAGCAATCATATTTACCAGAATAAACTAGTATCAGGCGCGACGCCTGTAAATGTTCTACAATATGAATTCTATACGAATGCTATTGCTATATCCTCACCGTCCCGGCACTTCGCCATACCTTACTCTTGGCCTGTGAGATATATAATGTTATGTGTTGTTGTATGTTGATAGATACATAACGTTTATTGTCAAAAACATACATATTTTCTGGTCAGTAGTAAAAAGCCTAATTTGGAGGAAGCTAGTAAATAAAACAAGTATTAACCATCAAGTCTATTTATTCTTATGTTTATTCGCCTTTATGTCGCGGTAAGCTTGCACCGCGTCTAGCCGCGCTCGCTCCCGCCTCAGCGTGTCCGCAGTGGAGGCCTTACTGGCCTGTGAGTGCGAGGGAGACGGAGCGGATTGTAGGAGCTTATTCAGAAGGAGGTCTCGGCGACCCGGCTGAAAATAATTGACACAGATGACTGATATTCTTAATACAATAGATTTCATAGATAGATATTTTTTATTATACATAATATGTGCCTAGATAATGACCAGAACACCCGGAACAAATATCTGCAGATCGTACACACAATTGTCCCGAGAAGGGATCGAACCCGCAACCTCCTGCGTCGCAGGCGGACTATGTACACAAAGGTGCTCGAGCTGTCTCGTCGCAGCGAGTGTGTAGTGTACTGCCGCCATGAGATGTATAAGAATTTGACTCATGCATGCTCTTTTTACTGTATATGGCTGAGGCCAAAGGAGCGTAATAAAAAATCCTGCCCAGCAGAAAATCTGTTGGGCTGCCACACGGCGCAATTTATTGACTTGCTTTATTCGTGCGACTCTCACACAATCTGACTGACGCATTCCTCGCTCTCCTCACCCCCGCTAATACAATCCGGTTGGAACTATGTGTGTGAGTCAGCAGATAACTCATTTTAAGTCGCCGTGTGAATCAAAGAGGACTTTTCTAAATAAATCAAATGCAGCAGAAATTACGCGACTGACAACTCAAAAATTTACGCTCGTTTGGCCTTACCCCAAGGCGTGCTTTACTAATTAGAGTCTAGCTAGGTTGATAATGCTGTTGATAGATGTGTATATTGTGTGTATACCGACTAAGTTCAGCCGGTCAAAACAGCCGTAACCGAGAGCATATAGAAAGGGTCCTTACCCTGGGCGCTCCGCCCGCGGCCGCCAGCTTCTTATTCTTGAAGGTGAGCGAGGGCGGCGCGTGGCTGATGTCTCCGAACGCCACCCGCTCGTACACCACTTCTTGACGCTCTTTCCGAGACTAGAATCATATCAATTATACTATGAAACACAAAAGTTAGAATGGTATTATTAGAGATAACAAGCAACAGCTCTCAAATAAAAAAAGAATCATCAAAATCGGTTCACCCAATCGAAAGTTCTGAAGTAACAAACAAAATATAATTAAAAAATACAGTCGAATTCAGAACTTCCTCCTTTTTGAAGTCAGCTTACAAAAATTAAAAAAGCATGGCCTCTGTGGCGCAGTCGGGGAAGGTACGCCTGCGAAACAGAATATTCCAAGTTCGATAACTACCTTGGAATCTACAAATATTCGTTCGGGCGGTTGTCCTATCACAAGCTCTGCTTAGCTTGAGGCCAACTAGATGATGTTGTGTGAATTGTCCAGCATTAATATTTTTACTATTTTCCTTTAATTATTTTCCTTTCAAGTTATTCTCACCTCTTCCTGCCTCTCTTTGATCGACTTCTTCTTGAGCGCCTGTTTCTGCGTCCTGGTGAGCTTGGCCTCCGTCTGGTCGGGCCTCCGCCCGCCGGTAGCGCGCCGCACCTTCTTAGCGCGGTACTCCTTGAAGTCCGCCATGCGAGCTCCTTTCACGTCCTCCTCGTCTATGTCTTGCTGAAATAAAATTAGTTGTGGATTATTTAGAGAAACAGTTTTAAGAATGATCTCTATAATAATGCCTGAATACGCCGATGCCGAATGCAGCAAGCTGAAGAAAGTGCTATTTCCAGCAATGGACTAGCATATACTCATGACGATGATTATAATGCCTGTGGATACAAAAGTAGCTTTGTATTTCTACAGGAAACATATGGCCGTGCAGGCCATAAAGTGCTGTTTGGTTCTGTAAATTTCTTATGTTTTTAAACTTGAGTTAAGGTTACATTTCTCACTCATTTTTCTATACAAAAGGGAGGGGCACTACACTGTTTTATAAGTCTAAATAAATTTATTTTTCTAAGACACTCAATAATTTTCCTATAATACCCCTTGTGCTAAAAGTCTATTCACATTTTTTTAAGCTGTCGTTTTAGGATGATGAATAAATCAATCTGCTTTTGTCCTAGCCCATACCTTTTGCGCACAATGTTAGGTGATTCTATAGTCAATGTATATTTAGCCCTCGCCTACCGACGAGTTCGAGTCTTTAACTCGTTTAACATTAAGAAGTAAAAACGAACAGGGTAATGGTCATCCTCAGTGACATCTCCGTGCAGTGCTCTGATAGCGCTGTTGATGCGCAGAGAGAACCCTCTCCCTGACTCCCCAGGGAGCTTGCGCAGTCTTGATATTGGGTTGTCTCCTACTCCACTTTTATTATTGTCTGTGAAAGAAAATAAACACATGAACATGATTTGTTGGAACTATGATCACAACACACTAATATTTTAAATGCGAAAGTTTAGATGTAAAGTTTTTTTATCTTCTCCCACTGAAACTACTCAAATATGTAGATTGTGGTTACCACTAAATCTATGCAAAATTTCAGCTCAGATTATTGGATTAAAATAAATACTACTTTTATACTAGAATAAAATGGCCTAAAGCTGCACGGAAGCTTAAGTAAGCTGCAGAAGTAATAGGAGAAGGCAATGAGTCCTTACAGGTTTAGTAGATAGATGAGATTACCATGACTATCTCTCACCCATCAGATGGCAGGATGAGGCGGATTTTCAACTGATTATGTAGCCACAGGGTAACAAACACAGGTAACAAATTGGAAAGATTGGCGTAAAGGGAGGCTGCAAGTTATCTTTTTTTCATATTTTCCTAGATCATAAAGACGAGGCACCCAGATCCGATTCACTGTGTGTTATTCAAGTAAAGAAATTAGTGTTAACAAACACTGCTGTTCAGACACTTTTTTATAAGGAATCAGTAGCCAGTGGAGTGTTAGCAAGTCTAAAATTAATTAAATAGGTACTTACCATGTTGTATCCTCCTTAGATTTGTCTTCTTCTTGGGTTTTTCTTCTGCTATACCCTTATTTTGGAAGGCAAATAATCTAGAGAGTGATTTAGGCACAGGCTGTTCGTCGGGGTCTTTCGGCGGAGCATTTATCTTAGATTTTAGGCTGGAAGAGAGTAAAATTATGAAGTTCTTATCATACAATAGTTTTTCTAAAACACTGTATTTTATTAATTTGGCTAAGTAACATTTCATACCTTTTCTCCCGCCTTGCCTGCTGTACTAGAGGATCTTTAACACCACGGTGCTTTTTCGCTGGAATTTTACGACCCATTATGAAGTTTATGTAAACAAAAACCTATTATAATAACCGCAAAACAGTTATGTGGTTCTTTAGAATCTAGAAAAACTGTTTCGTTGGCACATGAGCGCCTTCTATTTGTATTGTAGTACTTATTACACAGTCAATTCGTATATTTTAAACATGATTTCTCAATTATTTACTAGATTTAACTAAATTTCAAGTACAACGCAGTCTCAAGCAAACCATAACATAACCTCAAAATATCATATGATTTAGTATAGTACAGATGTCACTGTCACCTCGTGATTTTTGTTATTAACTTATTACGTTTCGTTCGTCTCCTATGATGTTTTGTTGGACCGTGTTTTTGCATTACTTTATTTTTATTTTATATTAAAGTCGAAGAATATCTCTCTGCATCGCTATTCCTTAATCATTAGATGAACAACATCAATTCTAAGAATAAGGAACCTATGTTCCATAAATTTTATTATAACCAATAGTGTTTACGTCCTACGGAAATCAATATTTTTGTTTTTATCCGGACTCACAACATCAGGCGATTTGAAAATCGTTTGTTGTCTCTTGTACGCGCGGGAGGGGGCTTGTTTTTTTAGAAGCAAGGTCGTTCTTTGTGTCAAAAAATTACTTCTTGTGACTATAAAAATTACAAAATACAAATCAAATAATACTTTAGTGATTGACTATTCTGTGTTAAAATATAACCATCGTGCTGTGTGTATGTCGTGCGTAGTTATTAGGTTTTAGTGAAACCCGTGCACTCCATACGTTCCAATGAGTTTGGGAGGAGGTCAAAACACAGAGGGAATAAATGCAGGAGGAATATTTGTTCAATTCAATCAAGATTGCACGTAAGTAGCTCTACTCTCTGTTCGTGAAGGGCTCAGCGATACTAGGTTCTAAGACGTTGCTTTCCCTTCAGTTGGGGTTTCCTTGAGATGGCTGCGAAAGGGAGCGCAGTGTCGTGAATTAGCGTCATTGAAGCACGTACTCGACGCTATCATTGGCTTGCTAGGTGATGCAATATGTCATTGCCAGGTTTCGTAACCAGATCTCCACTCGAGGAAGAAGCTGCGCCCTAAGGTCATCTCTGAGCCCTGTCTGTTGCTAGCAGCCTGCCCTCACTCAGCTTGCCCAAACTAGTTATTGTTGACAAACACCAGCTGTAGCCATTACAAACAGCTGATTTGGTTTACAAACATTGAATAGGAGACTTTTAATAGTTTTTTTATTGAAACAGCAGTGTTTTGGTAACTTCAATGTGGAATGTTACACTTATCAACAAAATTTATTCTCATATGCTCCTAAATTTATTGTTTACAAATTTTTGTTTTGAATATGCATGAACTACTAAAAATGGAAAAGAGGTTCTCTTTTCCATATTTAGTAGGGCATTGTAAAACTAGTCTTAGGCAAAGAAAAAAATTAGAAAGTTATTCTAGGAGTGAAAGTAAAGGATATTTATACTTAATAGGCATCATCATACTTTAATAGGCGCCATTAGTTTTAACAATATTCATCTTGCCCAAAAGTTACATTATTAATGATGAGCACATAGTCACTAAACCATTACTTAACTCGAGCTGGTAAAATTATCACAACATAATGGACCAAATTCAGTCCCTAAATGAAACCCCCTTGGTGTCAGGTCTCTGGTGGCCGGAAGCAGTAGCGGTTACCACTTGTTTGCACTGACCGCTGATGATGGAGTGGAGGAGATCTATGCGAGCCGCACGGGCCAGGACACGTGCCTCGTCGACCGTCTCTTCAGCAGCTCGCTGGTCGCTATTGTCACAGTATCCGCTCCCAGGTATGTTCAAGTGGTTAACTTTTTCCTGTTGGGAAAGCACCAATGTTTTATTCTCTTCTAAGATGTTTTCTGTTCTATTTATTTTAGTTTATTAGGTATATAAAACACATGACAAGCAATAATAGAATAACACAACAAAAATATTAGAAATTGTTCTGAGTTAACATGACCATAATAATCAGATTAATGTGTAATGATTGAGCTTGAGATGGTAAGATCAATTTCCAAACTCTTGACAATTATGGTGAGGACTAAAACATTAGTGAAACTTACTGGTAACATTGAATTAGGCAAATCAATATGAAATAGGTCACTTAAAGTGTAGTCACAGTCACATACCTCTTCTTTTTTGTTCCATTGAGTTGATAAGGAACCCTGACATTTAATTATTTTAGTTTTTTTATTCCTTGTCAAGTTGGGCACCTGACATTAATTATTATCTAAATAGATAGTCTTCAACCTTACTTCAGGTAATGTCAAGTTCAAAACAATTAATTCTTCAAACAATGACCTGCTTCAAGATAAGATTTTTTGTTTGTTCAATTACTTGCCAGATAAGCATACCATAACAATGCTTCAACAATATCTGTTTATTTCCTTTTTTGATAACATGCACTTTTATTTATTTTATTTTATAATGAACAAAATCCACAGATCTTAAAAATAAATTAACTTATCTTATAAATATCTAACAGCTTATAAAAGGATTTACATTATTATTATTAGTATCTTATAAAAGACGACACACACACCAAAAATCCCATAATAGAGTACAAGATACCAAATCTTTTGCATAGTCAAGTCTATAGATTTACTACTGGTCTTCCAATTTAAAGCCTAGCCTTTATCTTTCCCCAGATGTAGGATACATCACACACAGATTTTCTTGATTCATCCGCAACTTTTTGTTGCCACTTTAACTAACAATTTCGACGGGCGAATTTAGAATGTAAACCGTTCTCCAGAATCAGGGCTCAGATCGGGGGTCATTGTGAGCTGATTATGCAAAAGGCAATGAAACGTTACAAAGTATTAATGGGCGAGACAAACACAGCTGATTATAAAATTTGAATCAACGAAAACAATGACATCAGCTAAAACTAAACGACCTTTAAATGTTGCTGAGAATTAGTTCTTTTATTTTTTGTCGCGTGAGTCATGTTGAAAGGGATCTTGTAGCACCAGTTCACTCATAAAGCTTGCTCCTTTTTCAATAATGTATGTCTTTGTTGCAATGCATTCAACATCGTCATCATCAGCGCGAGTCACGCAGTGCTAGGTGTAGGTGTTCGTTAATTCCTACTCACCCTTCTTTGTTCTATGCCTTTCGCAGCTAGGTGTTTTAACATTAATTACAACTAGCCTTAAGTTCCTCAGAACTGTGATAAGCCTTTCTGGCCCCTCCTCGCATCTAGGTCCTGACTATTAATTAACTATTTTATATTCTCTGTTTTTTGTTTTGCGGGAAAAAAATCTATTTGTCCCACATAACAGGAGTTTTAATTCGAATCCACATTCGCTATTGTTCTTTGACAAGTTGCTAGAATTAAAATTAAACGCCTTATAGAGCGGAAGAAATGAATACGTTTGCAAATGTAATCCTGCGCATTTACGAGTACGTGTATTTTACAACATGTACATATATTATTATGGAAATCATTGAGCAATAGCCACTGGCGCGTAATATCCGTCCTTAGGTATCGATGCATCCTTTAACGATAATGATTCAAAAGATTATAATGTTATTTGCCGGGTTTTGCTTTAATGAGATATTTTTGTTTTAATTAATAAAAATATGTTTTTATACATAGAAACCCGGAACAAATATATGCTGATCCCGCAACCTACGTCACAGGCGGCTACTGAGGCCGACAAATATAGATAACACAGGCCTGTTTAAGCACGACCAATAATAGGGGCTAAGAAGCTTGTGTATGCATCGTAGCTCCAAAACGGATGAACGCATCTTGATTTGGTGTTTATTCTTGTATATTTTGTATATTCTTGTTAATTACGTTTGAAGATAATCGACGCAGCCGTTCATACGTTCTTTAAAATGGTGGTTTCAGAATATTTGTAAAATTAGTTTTTTTACTCTATCAGTCAATACCTACGTCTCCCTCCAATCAAAACCGGGTCGAGTGGGCTATTGCATAATAATAAACTAAGCATCTACGTAATTAACATCGGTTTTATTTATTTCTGGCCGCGATGAACGGTTTCTCTTTCGATAACTACTTCGACTATTGTTCGCATACCTCTTTTCTTAAAACAGTTTGTTATGTTAGGAAATTTCTACGTGTAAACTACGCAATGTTTTTCTCCTCAGCTGATAGGCTCGTTGCGTCACCACCACACATCAACAACGAGCGTTGGTTGTTTCGACGCGTGCGCACCCATACCTACTTCAAGGTTGTGCGATTGGGCATTGATTGTTAGTAGATGGACGTGAAAAGAGTTGAAGGCGTTTTAAACCTCCGATGCTTTTTAACATAAATATATAGGTACTTAGATAGATAGAGTATACAAAACAGGAAATAATATAGAAATAAATAATATCCTACAGAGACTAAAATTACAGCAGAATGCTAAGGCACAATAAGCTTTGATTAAATTCAATGAAATTCTGGAGTTTTAAATGTTTAAAACGTCTTTTAAAGCTTTTGAGTAGGACTTTAAAGTTTCCATTAAAAAAAAAACAAAATTCCGTCTGCTTTTGATTTACATAAATGAAAATGGCGCTACATCAACCAATGATGTAGCGTCCACTAACAATGGAAGAAACAAACAAAATGTTTGCTTCAAATTCATGCCCTGACTGTATTTTCTCAAATAGATTACTACGAATATTATAATTCCAGATTGCCAGATTCACGACCTTACCAAAATACCTCTCTTCAAAATGTAACGTACATGTAAATTTTCCCTAATGTTTGAAAAGGGTGACCTCCGCGCGCCCACTCGATCCGCACGACGACCATACTAATTTTACAACGACAAAGTTGCTAGGAGCGCGGGCGACCCGGCCGCTATTTCTGTGCCTCGCGCGTGAACTTGGCCGTGGCTCTTGGCCTTCGGTTCTCCCTCTGTTGAATACTGCACTCATGACTTGAAAGGCATAACACGGTCACACCAAAGAGGCGAGGAGGTTAATAGCTAACTAGCAAAACAATCGAATCGTATGGATATAGTGATGGTTATGCGACATTCAAATCGAGTACATGTAGGTCATATAGCTCGCAGGTTATCAGTTGATAAACGCTGGGGACTGGCTGGGGAGTAATGGTTCTCGAGTGTCGGTCGCGGTGCAACGCGAAACGGAGTCTTGAGAAACCATCTAATTCTATTCGATGGACCGACGACATACTCGTACATAGTAGCGGTCGCAGGAGGCGGATTTTGTGGCTTAGGACCGCTCTTTGTGGCGTCGTCGTATGGGGGAGGCCTATGCTCTAGCTGTGAACGTGTATGAGCTGATATGATGACCTACACTACACGTACTACTACCGTGACAGACACACCATCTTGGATTGGTGTCCCTGCAGCTGAATGAAAGAGCTTGTATAATAATACAGGTTGTACTTGCGGACAGACTCGCGGTGGCGTTGTTTATTTCAGTGATAGACTTTGACTATCAAGACAATGGAACTGGTTCTCAATAGCTCAAAATCAACGATCACTAGGTATATTATATACATTGTTCTGTTAAAGACTGTATTGTTAACTTCCCATTCTGGATTTGCGGTTATCAGTTCAACAAACTATTCACCTGTCGAGTACTTATTCAAGGGCAGTTTGACTATACGCTATAGTAGCCACTATATACCAGCCATACTCGATGTAGAATGTTTGTAAACAAACAGTCCATACTTAATCTAAAATTATCTCTGTTGCCGCGTCTTCTTTGATATGAAATGAAATTTGCATTACGAGTGGGTTTGCGATCTTTGCTTCAATAAATATTGCTTACAAATTACATATATCTAGAGATGGGTTTATGCCGGGCATTTATCGGATGTATTGAGTAAATGCCCAATAAATGTCCAATCACAGGTCAGATATTATAATTGTGTTATCCATGTTATTGCTTTTATAACTTACATAAAAATGTTTTTTTAACATAGCTAAAAATAATGTGTAGGTTGAGGAAAAGTAAGTAGGAGGTACCTATTTCTTATACAACTATACTAGATAAAGTAAATAAAAGTAAGTTTTCGTATGTCTGTATTTGTTTGTGCTAGCCTAAGTATAAGAAATAGGTACGTCCTACTTACTTTTCCTCAGTCTACACATTTTTTTTTTGGTATGTTTCATTTTTTTTATGTAAGTTATAAAAGCAATTACATGGATAACACAAATTATAATATCTGCCCTGTGATTGGACATTTAAATGGAATAAAAAAAATATATTGGGCATTAACTCAATACGTCCGATAAATGCCCGGCATAAACCCATCTCTACATATATCTGATTGATGCTAACACCAACATGTGAGTTTTACTTTTTAGTGTCGTCGTTAGCTAACGAACATGCTTATTAAAGTTTGGTTGGTGTATCGACTATATGATGCTCTATAAATTCTCTAGCATTATTATTTATCTAACATCACCCCCCAATGATGTACCAATAATGCGCTCATCAGGGTAAATCTATGTCCAGCTGTGGATTGGTAAAATCTGTTGATGATGATTACTTATCTGGCGGGTGGATAGTATAAATTGATTCGCTGATCCCCCTCATAGGAAATAACAATCTAAAGCGAGCAACGTGCCGGATAGTGCACGCACTTGCAGATTGTATTGACGACGATAGTGCAGCGCAGCTGTTCATACATCCTTTGTAACTAAACTCGTGTTCGAATGACCTTATTCTAGCTTCGTGTAGATAAAGAGTATAACAATTGACCCAGTGCCCTTATGTGGGTCTATAGTGTGACGTGAGTACAGGCTCAGTACTACAGGGCCGCCTGACGCGCATTATGATATCTATCTATCTATTGGTATACCTATATATGATTGTGATTCACGGATGGTGGAAAAGACATTGTTTATTTCCATTTTAACAGCTAAGCTGATACAAGATACCTTTATTTGCACAAGTACGATCGATATGAGTAACGCTAATAATACCAAGAACCAATAAAGAATCCCAACAATAAATAGTCTTATATTATATGAATGCAAACATCGGAAACTATGTTATTGCGTTTATGCAGGATTTCCTACGTATTTCCATACCAGTTGTTTATATTATACGCAATACGATCTTCGTATGTAATCGGCAGCGATGCTCTGAAAGCCTTAATACAACGTCACGCAAGATGGATGTGTTCAACAGATAACCATATCGTAGACACACCCGTCTGTATGTACGTTTGTAGTGTGGCCATGAACAGCTGAGAATACAAAGATGCAACCAATTGAAAGTGCGTAATATAGGCTATTTTCTGCCCAAGGCTTCGTACGCATTATTTCTATGGAAACTTGTAAAGGTTGGCAATGCAGCCTATTCCAGGCGTTAAACTACTTTAAACCTTTAAGCAAAATTTCAGCCCAGAGCGATCTATAATTGGCGTGAAGAGATAAAAATCATCCAAACTTTTGCATTTATAATATTATGCGAGTATGGTGAGTAGTGGTGTAAACAAAACGAATAATTTCTTTACGTAAGAGTGCTATGCAAGGTGACCTTTGTAACTTTCCCGACCCGATGTAACGGATTTACTCCGGACGTACATATTTCGATCGATATTGATTAAATAGAATATAAGAAATTTGAATTTTTCCACTGATGTCGATTTTAAAGTTGTCTTTAGAGTTTAAACTTGTGCCCATCCCTTTTATTTTATTCAAAAAGAAATATTAACCGTTTTCTAAATAGTTAAATTTAGTGAAGCTTCCGATTCGTCACTTCTATCTTTTGTCACTAATAAGATTTTAAAAAACATGTGGAGCATAGTTATGGAGACTTATTTATTATGTTTAATAGTATTTAGTTAAGAATTTATCATCTTTATTTTTTCTACTAATACTTTATAACGACTATGGTTATAAGCTTATCTATACTAATATTATAAAGAGGAAAGGTTTGATTTTTTGTTTGTTTGTTTGTAATGAATAGGCTCCGAAACTACTGGACCGATTTGAAAAATTCTTTCAACAACTAAGCTACACTGTCCCCGGTGAACATGTTTTCAAAAAAGTTAGGGATCCGTACTAAAACCGTGCGAAGCCGGAAAGGTCCGCTAGTAAGATATAAACAAAGATGTGTTTATAACTTCATTAGAGCTATATTAGTCTTGTTCCTGCTTGACTTAGCAACTCTTGTCAGAGGTTATCTCTTATCTTCTTCGAATGATATTTAGTCCTATATCTACTGTCCGATATCGTTCTTAATCCTTTCACAAGACTCAAAGGTAGTTTTTTATTTATTGCATACAAACATTGACAAAGTAATTCCAAAAACAATAATTTATCTAAATTAAACAAATAGTGGTACTTAGTTATTAAATCTATGGATACATTGATTGATTTGGCTAGCCTTAGATATCTACGCTAGGTTTATAAAGTTGTTGTATAGTTCCTCCTTTTATAAATTTTAATATTTTGTCCTTATTATAAATTATAACCATTTTTAGGTACATTCAATATTATGAGATTTCGCTCAGGAGCGATGCAATTCAGATAAAGCCTTATCAGTTATCAGTCAAATAGTCATGCTGCTTGTTACCAATGAAATATCCAGTCTCGGTAATGCCCAGTTTAGATGTATTTCCAATTTTATACACTGCCATCGACTTGTTGGTTTAGCGATATATTTTAATCCCAGGAAAAATCCTGACAGACCCGAATATTATTATTTTTCTTAGTATCGCGAACGCTTACAAAGAAAGAGTGAACATTTATTTATATAAATTCCCACTACACAAATACCTGCTGACGGTAAATTTTCAGTGTTTGCAGCGACTCCAGTCCAGTCATACGCATACTAGGTATACAAGATAAAATTTTAGTAACATGCCCCTAACCTAACCTAAAAATTACTTGTTGATTTAGACACAATTAGCATTTCTGGCCGATTTAAGCTCTTTTCTACAATACACGATGATAATGCTAACACTCGACGCAAAAAGATAAATTGATATTTTTTCTTGTGTTGTGAGTTGTTTTTGTTTACCAACATACAGTGCTAGAATGGAATGAGTATGTGATCTACAGTAGTAGTTACTATAATAGCGAATGAGGTTCGCCACAAGCGGTTATGGCTGGCCGAAGGATTGGCCGAGTTCATCTCAGCTCACTGGCCTAAGGTTACGCGAGCCAGACAACAGCCAGCAGAGCCGCCTTACCCTGCTTATTGGGACCACTACTAGATTTATATTATAAGTATAACATCACAGCTTGTTGATAATCTGGAGGCAAGGCTTGTATAATGTGCTTGTGAATCCGTGAGACTGGAAAATAAATACAGACGATTAAACTTACTTATAGCGATCAGAAAGAAAAAAAAAAAAAGATGACTAGTTGGTGTTCGCAAGTTCAATGGTTATCCCCAAATAACTATGTATTTGGAGTTTTTGACAAACGCTAGTAGGTATTTATACACCTGGTGTGTAGGTCCCTACCTCATATAGATAAGAGGTTTTTCTATTCATGGGCACTTGACGCCAGATATACCCGTAAATAGTTAAATAATGATATAAAACTCGATCTATATCTTGTTTCCTTAGTAGGTATAAGAAATGTACACAACCTAGCGTTATTTTCGTAAATAAGTCAGTTTTACATAAATTTAAAATAACAATAACAAGCACTCAGATATTGTTTCCTTAAAGTCGTTAAAATCCACTATCTTATCTTAACTGTCGGTCGTGTTAATTATACGTGTGGTTAGGTATGGTGGATGATCATAATAATTTTCATTTTATGATGATTTCTGGCATACGATTGGGATGATTCATTAACACTTGTCATTGTGTCTCATTAACACATAAGGCGTAAATGGTTTAAAAAAAGTTAAATAAATGTACCCACTTACATAATGCGTATCTGTGTCGTGTAATCGCATTACCTGTACTTATACACTAGCCAACCTAGATGTAGAATGTTTTTAAACAAATCGTCCATACTTGACCTAAAGGTCAATCGTCCACATTCACGTCTTTTTATATGTAATTTACATTACTCGTCGATTTGAGATCCTTTAATATTGGATATAATTAGGTATATCTAAAACTTGACGTCAAGCATTGCAATTTTTGGTTATTGGTGTCGTGGTTTGTTTGCAAACATTCTACATCGAGTTTGGCTAGTGTAGGTGAGAGTCAAGTTTAATATTTTTTTTTGTCTTATCTTCATATATTAACAAAATAAACCTACCTGGATAAATCGATGCTCATAAAGATTCATATCTATTAGTAAATCGGACCAGTAAGTTCACTACAAACTCCCTACAAAGGAACATAATTATATTCTCTTTGAAACCATCAAAACTACACATTTGAAACCAGGCCCTCGGAAATCTACTTAATCGTATTTAGTGTACATTCGTTTATTCCACAGTGGGTCCAGCGCTACAGCATCGTCGAAAACGTAAACAAAACCTTCGTTAAAACATAACATAGGTGTGAATTGTTCATGCAAAAATGTAGGTTTTTCTAGGTGAAGGTGAACCTTGTTAATTCAGCGCAATTAATATTCAATACGCGTGGATTGTAATTGGAACCGACTGGGTTATGTTACCGTTCTATTTCGCGACTTAAACTTTGGTGTTGCATTTTTGCTTTGCGATCTCTTGTCAATGTCTGTATTCTATGTGGATTGGGTACTAAGTCTTTTTGGAATTTGCACCATTCCAACTTTTCCCGTGGGTGTCGGTAAGATGCAACAAAAGGATATCCTTCGGGAAGCGGGCAGCAGCGGCTCCTGCAGATCAATTATTATATGGTTATGGACATTACCCATAATATAATAGAAGCCAATATCTAAATAGCTTATCAGGGGAGGCCTGCGAGTGGACCAGGCGATATAGGCATCAGTTGTAGAAGTTAGTGTTATTAAATGAATTTAAAATGTAGTTTTGGTATAACAGTTCCGCCCTATGAGTCTTCGAGACAGCTCACCTTGATCTCCAAGGTTCTATTCTATGTTTAATATCGAGCGCTAGTTCGAATTGAACCAACTTTTAACTAAGGTAGTAACTTAGCAATTTTTGCTAATTTATTTAGACATGAAGGTCGTATTTTCATGTTTTCGTTAATCTAGCTAGACTAGACAATCTAGTGACCTAGGGAGACCATCGTAACCTCAAGTCGCTTCGATCGTTATATCCCTAGATATTTTTGCTTTTGTCACGGAAGAGTTCACTACAAGCATTTGCCCAGAGTGGGACAACGTAGGTTTATAAAAAAAAAACAGAAAAGACACAGTTCACAAGAATTGTTATAACCTTCGAAAAAAGGAGTTTCTATGTTCGGCTGTATGTATGTTTTTTTTTATGTACATAATGTATGTATGTACGTTCGTCGATTTCTCATCGTCATTAATCTCTTTCGAGGAGACCTACAAAAAATAATCTCGGCGGATTTATTATAGTTTTTATTCCGCAGTACTTAAAAAACAGTTCAAAACTAAGAGCGTCTAATTCAGTTTTTAGTTTTTCAAAACAATCAAATTATTTTCCGTATTATATTTTACGTTCAATTATATGTCCTATTTCATAAACCACAAGTATCATTATCGTGTGCTAATTGCGCCCTCTCGTTCCAGGAAGCTGATAGTGTGCCATTACAAGAAAGGCACAGAAATATGCAACTACAGCTACAGCAATACTATCCTCGCCGTCAAGCTCAATCGATCGGTAAGTTGCCATGAATACATCAAATAAATATTCAATATTAATGCACTTACTTAAAAAAACTATAAATAGAGGTTCTGGAGTCACCCATTAGGCTAAATTTGCTTGTGTTAGGAGACCCCGCTCTTACCATACGTTAAAAATATTTAAATATTTGCATAACAAGGATATAGTAAATTAAGACTTAAAATTCAAATAATAATAATGTAACAGAAAACGTAAATTAGACTAAGAATAAGGGGGGGGGGGGTTTGAATAAATATGTAAATAAACAGCAGAAATGAAATTAGTTATTCCGTGATCATGGCGCTTGAAACTGTGCCGAAATATTGAAAAACTAAAAAAAAAAATGGTCAATATCTCTTATTAAATGACTTTTGGAATAAATAAAGAGTTCTTTATATTCAGCCAAATCCCTGCCAAGTAAAGCAACCATGCAGTCTGATACAATGACAACCTTGCAAAAGTGTGAAAATGTAAATAGTGTAATACGTAATGTGAGAGCGCTAACAGTGGAATCATCGCCAATCACTGCCCCAGGTGTTGCCAAGCCGTAAATGCTTGAAATGTTCACGCTATTTCAAGAGACGAAATCTGAAATTACGACATGAAATAAGTACGTAATGTTTCGACTGCCAAAACCTCGCATGACACCGACTTATGACAAAATCGTGAATGTCGTTGCTTATAGACTGTATGGCTTTTCACCTCACCCGGCAAGCGAATTGGTGACCGCAGTGAACCCGAATAAAACGTAGGTATACAGAGATCGATGCTGATGCTCTGCCTTTCTTAGATTTCTACTTGCTGAGTCGGATGCATATTTTCAAGTCTATGATACAATTTTTTACAGGTATAGGTTTCAAGCTATCTCTCGCTAGTAGTTTCTGTAACACACAATCGCTATATTCGCTATGCACAACCTTCTCTTTCGTACCCGAAACTACGAAAGAGAAGGTTAACCTACCCGATAATTACCTTCGCCATAGAAATATTAGGCTTTTTTCAGAGCCTTTCTGCAGAACCGTGGCTCGCGCAAACTCTCCACTGCCTCGCACACTCACCGCCCTCAACAGACTTCTTGAACAGAACCCGGACTGTGATATATTTGCGGACGAATGGAAGGATATTATGTTGGTGTGCCTGAGGTTTTGCGAGAGAGATGAATGATAGGAGTAATATTTTGAGTTTGTTTGTTTAATTTATTTTTAGTTTTAAAATGCATAATGTTTTTATACAATTTAATATGCCTGGAATTTTTATAAATGATCAATTATTATTATTATTTTTTTATTGTGTAATTTTATGTATAATTTTTCTTTTGTTTATGTTTTATTTGTTCTAATATATTGTAATTAACTAGTGTAATTGGTTGTAATATAAGTAATCGTGCTAGTTAATAATTAAATAAATGAATAAATAAATGAATAAATGAATTCCCTGATTACGGCATCTACCACTGTTTATATATTATGTATCCTAGTATTAAGGTATGTTACTATGGACCGTAGCATAAGTTACATAAGATCCTTTACTTTTCTAGGGTCTGAAATGAATGATCATTTATTATTATTCCAGCGGCTGATAGTATGCCTAGAAGAGTCTCTTCACATCCACAACATCCGGGACATGAAGATCTTACACACGATCCGCGACACGCCGCCCAACCCGCGCGGGCTGTGCGCGCTGTCCCCGTGCGTGGACCACTGCTACGTCGCCTACCCGGGCTCCAGCGCCGTCGGCGAGGTGCAGATATTCGACGCGGTCCATCTGGTGAGACATACCTACTATCTACACACGATCCAATACATTCTTATTTTTTCGGTAAACGTAGTGTAGGACGCCCTCCGACCAGGTGGGTGGGATGACCCTCGAAAGACTGCAGGTAGATGCTGGATGCCTCCAGCCGAAGACAGGGCGCTGTGGCGCTCTTTGGGGGAGGCCTATGTCCAGCAGTGGACTAACTAATATAGGCTGAAGATGATGGACACAGGATCCAAGACACATTTGTTCATCATCGTAGATAGATCTTCCCTACTGAGGCACATAGCGGCCTACCTTCAGCTGTAAAGACATGATTTTGAATGACAGTTATGCAAACCACTACATTTTCTGAAGCTGAAGGTGGATCATGCCCCAGATTGCAAAGAGAGATTCTTCTATGGGCTGACCCAAATACCTCACATGCTTTCGAGCGACAGTTTATGTCGAGTAGTTCTAATAAGGATGTGCAATCAAGGATTTGCGAGATGTAGGAATCGATTTGTTTTACGGTCGAAGATTATAATTCTGATCTAACTAACAAAACCCCGAGTGCGAGGACTTACGCACTATGATAACGCAAACCTTAAATTTACTACAATTGTATCTTCATTGTCACTCTTCTTCTCTCAAGTCCAAAAAAAACATCATCTAAGTAACCGGTGTGTAATTTTTTCAGAATGCAAAATGTGTGATATCAGCGCACGACGCGCCCCTGGCCGCGCTGGCCTGGTCCATGTGCGGACGGAAGCTGGCCACCGCCTCCGAGCGAGGCACCGTCATACGCGTCTTCAGGTATACTCACATAGGCTTGATACCTGGGTTTATTTTAGTTTATTATTGACAATGCCCTTATACAGCTGCATTTCATTATCTTGACATGTATTCTTTATTACAATTCAATTTAACTAATTTATTATTATTTTACTGTAATAAATATTATCTATGAATGTTGTATTACATTTTTAAAGAAGGCATGTCTGTCTGCTTTTTCTAAAACACAATCCCTTGTGGTGTTTGCTATATCAAAATTAATGTGTGTTTTACAATATTTTTTATATATATTATAATTTTTATGTACAACTAAACGACATCAAGTGTAACATGTGTACATACGGTGGAACTGAATAAATGAAATGAAAATACATAAAATACTAGCTGCACCCCGCGGCTTCGCCCCCGTGGAAATCTATGTCTCAAATGGTTTAAATGATAAAAAGTCGAGAAACATCCAATGTTCGTCTCCTGGTCCTAAGCTACCTCCCCACCAATTTTCAGCCAAATCGGTTCAGTGAGTTAAAAAATAGTGTAACTAACACGACTTTCTTTTATATATATCGATATACAGTGTTCTTACTATTGTTAAGAAACGAAAACGAGAAATGATCTTCAGATCGGCATCGAATTAAAATAATTCGACCAGTATGTTACTACAGCACATTGTCTTATGGTATTCTACTTCGGGGAAAGAGTGAGTCCGACGATCGCATGAACTAATTTTATCTACCATTTTCTACATTCTTGCTTCCAATTCTTCTTGTCGATGACTTATGTGTGAATAGTATTTCTGTAAACTGTCATTTATTTTGCTGCGGCTTCGCCCGCGTGGAAATCTGTGTCAAATAGTTTATAATTTATAAACCTTTCTATTGAATCACTCTTTTAAAAAATCACATCAAAAATCCGTTGCGTAGTTTTAAAGATCTACGCATACCATACATAGGGCCGGACAGACAGCGGGAAGCGACTTTATTTTACTATGTATTGATGGTTTATAAGTTTACACATTGTTTTCCAGCGTACCCCAACGTGTGAAGCTTCACGAGTTCCGGCGCGGCGTGAAGCGCTGCGTGTCGATCGCGTGTCTCGCCTTCAGCGCGTGCGGGACCTACCTCGCCGCTACCTCCAACACAGAGACGGTTCATGTCTTTAGAGCACAGGTATCTAGTGTCCACGTGTCTACTGCTCCTGCATAGTATAGTTTTAGTCTTTTTTTCTTTATTTGGGAAACTAAATGCTTATATTTAGGTAATAAATTAATAATAGACCATAGACATAGAGCAAATTAAGCTAACTGCAGTTTCCACTCGTAGCTTGTTAATATAACTGAACTAGTACTAAATAACACAAATAATTAATTGGATTTTAGTCTTACTCAACTTTCAAATCTGGTTTAGAGCTTTCCGTTCAAAATGTTTCGCTTGCCTCAAACGATGCAGTTCGTTTTCAATCTTTTCAAAACATTTTAGACGCTTATTTGCTTGTCGTTTTATTTAAGAACGAGCCTTTTATCGTTCTCAGATCATGATGTTTAAAAAAAACCGTTTGCGTTGTCGATGTTCGATTCCCGCCTCAGGACAATTGTGTGTACAATCTGCAGATAATTGTTCCGGGTGTTCTGGTCTTTATATGTAGTAATAAATATCTTTATAATATGTAATCTATTGTATTAAGTATAAGCATATCAGTTATTTAGTACCCATAACACAAGCTCTGCTTAGCTTGGGGCTAGATGATGTTGTGTGGATTGTCCTGTCCAGCATTATTTATTTGTCGCAGGACACGCCGGCAGCCAGTCCGCTGTCGACGGCGGCCCCGGCGGCTGCGCTGTCGGCCCCGGCCACCGCCGCGCCGGACCTTGCGCCCTTGGAGGAACCCACCACGCCTGCTGCCGGTAACTTACTATAGTACATGTTTCAGAAAGTGCAGGATGTACTTTTACTTGCCTATGATACTTTGAAGCTACATAAAAAATAGGCGTCCAAATGATCGGCACGACTGCTCCTGAATTCTAATTCAGTTGCCTTTTTGTGGTAATGGCTGTGTATATTGATTGGCGCAGCCGGATAGATCATCATGTCGTTATATGTTCCAGGAGCGGCGGGCGGCTGGATGGGGTGGTTGTCGTCCGCCGTGAGCGCGGGCGCGGGCTACCTGCCGGCGCAGGTGGCGGACGTGCTGGCGCAGGGCCGCGCCTTCGCCGCCGCGCGCCTGCCCGCGCCGCAGCACCGCGCCGTCGCCGCCATCACCAAGTAAGTAGCGCAGGCGGCTGGTGAAACTAGATGCTGCCAGCGCTACCATTTCGGTGTGTTTTGGCCCTGACATCAGACATCAACAGCCTCACCAAACCACTGCTTGGCATAACCTCTCAGATGTTGTTTTAACCCTATCTTTCCTCTGCAGCGTCTCCCGCACAGGTCAGTCGCGGCTTCTGGTC
Source organism: Eupithecia dodoneata (assembly GCA_947044415.1). NCBI lineage: Eukaryota > Metazoa > Arthropoda > Insecta > Lepidoptera > Geometridae > Eupithecia > Eupithecia dodoneata. The sequence goes on along the minus strand of OX345668.1, from coordinate 11,572,104 downwards.
GCGACGTCGCAGGGAGTGCTGTACGTGTACGCGCTGGACGCGGGCGAGGGCGGCGAGTGCGCGCTGCTGCGCACGCACCGCCTGCTGGACGCGCACGAGACGCACCAGCCGCAACCAGGTGGGTGCACGTCTGGGAGACTACACGGGGGTTGTAGGGTTAGGTGGCGACGCGGCTAGGGATAGTAAGACAAGTTTAAATTTTTCCATATTCATGATTAAAATCAGGTCAAATTTATAAACCTGATGAAATTGCTGATGACCTATGGGGTCTATTCAGTGCAGATTCTGTGTTTGAAACACAGTATTTTTTTAAGAGTGTCATTAACTTCTCATACCATAAATTCATTTTTTGACGCAACCAATAAGTAATATGTATGTATGCCTCCTCTGTTCTTTTAACTCTTCAAGAGTAAAGGAACAGAATAATGAAAAAAATCCAAGACACAAATTGAATTTTGACTTACGAATTACACCTTCAATTATAACTCAAAATCTGTTTCTTGTCTTGTGTAAACGAATAGTTAATCTTCATAGTTTCTGATACCAATAACATTATTTTCTTATTAAAAAAAACACTACCTTATTTAATTTTTATCGTTCGTTTGAGCAGTGCGTCGCCACCACATACCAACACAGATCAGTAACACACCACACATTTCCAAGCACCGTCAGTGATCATGCTATACCATTTTGGACCTTATTTAGTTGACTCGCTCACCGCCGCCACACACAGCTAGACTTTTACTATAGGATACAAATTTATTTGAGACTTTACCCTGTAACCTCCCTTGTTTTTACAAAGAACATAATTCTTTATTTCTAGGCAGATAAGAGTCATCAACATATTAACTATCTAGCTATGTGAAATGAACGTAAAGTATCGTAAGGCGAAGTAAAATCAATGAGACGTCATTGGCGTTATTTCGTCTTGCCCTACTGATGATATCTTTGACAACTTAAGGTATGGGTGACGACTTATGTCTTGAGTTGGAAAAGTATTGATTTTGTGTGTGGTAGGCACTTTATATATTAAATAATTAATGTTTCGCCAGCACAGTAAAGGCTCGGTGGTCGGTTCGGGTGTTCTCGCCCGTTGCCGTCTGCCATCGCCGTACATTGTCTCTTTCCTTCGTCTGTCTCACTCACTCCGTCCTATAATCCCATTCGCCTCCTCATTCTACGGTTTTATCATAAAAATTATATAACACTCTTTTATGTATTGTTTATAAAATAACAAATCTAAATTAATTTGTCTCGATATTTCAGAAGGTAAGTATCTTTAATATACAAGGTAAATATTGATAGAAGTCTTATTAGAAGCGCCATCTATAGTTCTACAGTGACAACTCTTGTCAAAAATATTTCATTCTTTTGAAAATATATCTTCTTCCACTCTTTCAATATAATATGACATCCATTATATGTATTATATTTAAGTATGTTTATTTTATTAAAAAACTAAAGAGGTTCTTTCAAGCAAAACGCTGCAAATCTACACTAACACACATCCGACCAATGTGAAGATATGCGAAAGAATATCGAATCGCAACTTTCAAAATTTAAATAAAAAATTGGTTATCTTCTATTATTCTAAAATAATGAACGAGATTGAAAGAAAGAAATTTTATTTTTAACTACAACCAATCACACATACAAGATCTTAAAACTAATTATAAAAGTACATTTGGTAGCTATACTATGCGGATTGTAGCTAAAAAATTAGGAAATGGCTCAGCATGAATGCTACCGGTACTGGTAGAACCACGCAGCGCTGATCTTCCGCCTATTCCTACAATCAGTAGCAGGCAGCGCACAATGATAAAACAGTGCTGATTATACCTATATTTTTCATCAGAAATCTTAAAAACTAATAAAAAAATACTGTAAATAAATACAATAGATAAATACAGTACAGTAAAATATGTAAAGATTTAATTACAGTTTTTTTATTTCATTGAATTATAATTTTAAACAACAACGTAAAAGAGTAGAGTAAAAGTAAGGATAGACTCAAGTAGACACACATTTTTATGGGTTACAAGGATCTCCAACTCTAGATCCCTTATAAATGTGTGCTTACCTAATCTAACTATATTTTATATTAACCTTCTGCAATTAGTATAATTGGCCTAGGGCCGTTCTGATTACATCAATAAATTAATAAATAAAACAAAAGGTCTCAAAATCCAAAAGAGTAGAGTAAAGTGCAGGCATTTGGTCGGATGTGTGTACGTCGTACTGAGCGATTTGTACTGTACAGCGGTCGGCGGCGGCGGACACAGTTACGCGGCCGCTCTCGCCGCGCACGAGCCTCTCGACCCAGGTACCGCACCCCACGACACCCCTGAACCCCAAACAACACCCTTGAACCACAAACAAACACCCTTGAACCCCAAACAAACACCCTTGAACCCTATCTGTCCGGAATACCTGGGGGATGCGGGATATGGAGCAAATACAAATAACTGTATAAAGGAAGATACCTGTTAAGCTGACATGTTTAATACAGCACAGCTCTGAATCGATGGGGATTTGGATATAAGTGCCTTTGTGACTTAATTGATCAGCTCAAAAATAGCTATCCAACGATGTACCTAGCTATTGGATGTTAAACGTTGTCATATATATAGATATTAAAGGATAATTGGTAACAAATTAGGCATCATCCTTTAAACCTTCTTTTTTCAATATATCTCCATACCTAGCGCCTCCTCCCCCCTTTCCCCCCCTCCGTCCGCTTGTAACGCTGGCGCGCGCCGCTCGGCGCTGATCTGTGTCAGCGTACGCGCGGCGCACTAACTCACCTAGATGTATATATGGATAGACTGACTACTTCACGGCACTTTACCCTAAACTTGAAAGATATTTTTGGAAGCTGTGTCAGTTTTTCGGGAAATTATGTAGTTTTGATCGAAATATTGACAGTTTTGTAGTGCATATTTGCGCTATTTTTGGTCAAATATTATCTATTTTAATTGTGCTTTTGTAAGCTTATCAAGATCCTCGATAAAATGGCATTTTCAGCTTTTTTATTTGAATTTAGTAAAGTAAGAAATTAAGGGGTGTAAGTGGGGTAGTCGAGCCTTCCAATAGTGTTTTAGTTAGCAGTGACCTCTCCCGGAGTTAAAGCGGACATATTACAATAAATTCATAGATAATCGTGCAAACTAGATGTACCTTTAGTGTTCGCGCGGGAGCTGTCACCTGCGGTATGAGCGACGACATAAGTGCCTAAAAATGACTTGTCACTTACTCACACCTAAGCCAATCTTCGAGCGTGCATTTTTAATATACGCGTGACTAGATTTTGTGTTTTTTTTTTCTTCTCTCCTCTGAATCTGGATCTCTAACTTATTTTCCGAGGCTTACACAATGCACTTAGATCCGTCATCAATACCGCTCGCTTATCTTTTATACATGTAGTAGGTGACTGACTCTTGTGTGAGGACTAAAATGATCTGTTGGTAATGTTAGTCGAGTTGCGTAAATAGTTCAGGTTCGGTTCTTTAACTCCGGATGTATGTCTGAGCGTGGAGTGTTGTGCCAGGCGCGGGCGCCGCGGGGGCTGCGGGGGCAGGCGAGGGCGAGGACTGGCCCTAGGCACGTGACCTCACCACGGGGGCCTAGGGACCACTAGCGAAGCCCGAGGTGAGTTGGCGGCGCGCCTGTGCACTTACTTACTTGTGGGGTCTGTGTGAACCTGAGGGTTAAAGTCAAACAGGGCTTTTACGAAAATAAATAAATAGTTTCGGGGCCTTTAAAGGCTTAAAATTTATTTTATTTTTATTTATTTGGAAAACAAAAAGTTTATATTTAGTTATAAATAGAACGTAGACTTAGAGTAAATAAAGCTAACTACAGTTTCCACTCCTAGCTTGTAGTATAAGTATAACTGAACTAGGGTCTTTTTACGGGTATCTATATGTATAGGTGTTTTAATGGTCAGCTAGAAGACGTAATTTATGTAATGAACGTAGGTGCATTGACAGCAGACTATAAGTGAATTGAGCTACATTACATTTAGTGGTCAGAAAACATAACAAAATTTGTCAGTACCTGGGTACTTTTTGTTTTGACATTTTTGTGCGTAACAGTGATATTTAGCAGCCTGAAATGAAGAGGGTGAAGGCCGGTGGATGAATCTAATCAAACCTGGCACTGATAAGTGTCTGTTTATAGAGGGACGCGTTTCTTTATGTTTATAAAGGACTCTTGAATCTCTCCTTGAATCGAGTCGGCTAATACTATTTTAATAAATTGAGACTGATTTGATATTAGAATTCAGTAAGAGATTTTCCTTTTACGTTACCCAACGCGATGTCCTGTTTGGCTCCACACACCGGGAAGTTCACACAGACCCTGGTGTGGCCGAGCGCATAGTCTTCATCTTAGAACTGGGTACTACGCTGAACCACTCCATATCTCCTTGATAAAGTCGAGGACGCTTCATTGCTGAAAGCTTGTGTCCGTCCAATTGCTGTTAATATTTGTTGCGGAGATTGTACCTAATTCGCTGATTAATAAAATTCTTTATTGGTTATCGATTGGGTCCGTAAATTTAGATAGGTACCTATTTGAATCACATTTGGTTCGGTGGAAGATTTATCAAATGTTTATTTTTGGTACTGGGAAATATCATTCCATCACGGCCCGCTTCGATACAAACCATTGCCGATCATTCCGTTGTTGTTTGTAAATGTGGTTTAGCCTCCGGTTCAACTGGTAGCTGTTTATACGATTTGCAACCTTAAGCTCAAACAGCAAAGACAAAATTAGTACGTAATGCAAACAACATTATCAATATTCATAGTACCTGTATCTCAACATTGTTCTGTCGTCTCATAAGTTGTCTTTGTTGAAAAGTTTAAAATGTCAACAGAAGCAGAGACAAGCCACTTTTGCAAGCAAACTAAAACTTCACCCACGCGCAATGCTTAGTTCGTTGCTGTTTCGAGTATGCTTGGGGATAGCTAACTCGAAGCGGGCACCATCGATCGCTGTGAATATCTCATTGTTTCAAACGCATTTGAAGCTAGAACATACATGTTTTTTTGAAATAATCAAAGTACTTTCAAATATTATCTGTCCTGGCTTCGAATGTTCATATTTGTGTAAAATAAACCGATCAGAGTCAAGGCAAGCAATCGCAAGGATCTAGCAATGTATAAATACCTACAATGTTCCACTATGACAAGAATTGTCTTTAATGCCCATTCCCAATATCCGATCTATGCATCGTTTTGGTTATCATCACACGAATTTAGCAATATTATCATATATGACAAGATTTAGCTAGGCACAGATAAACAAAACTAAATATTGGCTATGGGGATTTGATGATAGACAACTTGTTTTGAAATATTTATAGAATTTTGTTAGATCCTTCCGAAGCTCTGCCGTGTTGTCTCCCTTCGCTACTAAAGCTGTCCGCCCACTACTGCAGAGAGTAGCCGCGCACGCGAGCTGGACGCGGCGCTGGAGGGCTCCCCCCCGCGCGGGGACTTCGACCTGCGCGACCCGCGGCACTTCCCCCCCATGCGGCCCGCTGCGGCCTCCAACGAACAGTAGGCGCTGTTGAACACCACTGTCAAATGTAGCTTATGGGATTCGCACTTCAAATAACAACTATTAGTAAAAAATGCGATTGAGAAGAACAGCGATAGCATGCTGTCCCGCTTTCATCTTTAGCCATATTCTTCATCAATACGACTTACACCGAATTACAAGTACTATTTTAACGGGTATTTATCACGTTTATTTACCTAATTTTCCATCATGATGTGACCGTGAACACGACGGTGTGTAAACCTGTTGAAACGTCGGGGAAATAGGTAAATAAACGCGATAAATACCCGTTAAAATAGTACTTCAAACTATTTGTTTTGATCGCGTAAATTTAAAAATATTTACGACTTATACCTACCTGCTGATCTATCTTTGACATTCAGTGACTACTGATTACTCCATGGGTACTATTAACGCCGCTCATTGACTGCTATGAATACTCACAGAATATGATAAGCGACGAAAATAGTAATAGTAAGAATCACTCACTGAATGTGATAGATCCGTTCGTAAATCGTTACTATTGTCATCTCTTTCTAATGAAAATAAAGGAGAAAGTTTATATATTATGGTTCCTGACAGGACTTTAGCCAGGATCAAATGCACAAAGGCTAGTATTATGGTGTAATCGATGATTGTGCTTGTGTTACAGACACAAAATTGCTATTTAAATATCATTGAAGTGCTTTGTATCATTCATGTTAAATTGTAATCATTCATGTTAAATTATTCAGATGCTAGAATTCCATGAGCTACGTTTAACGCTGACTGCAGCTTACGTAGACGATATTTCATTGACAGATTCGTAACTATGAATGACTTTAATCGTATGCGAAAGATATTGTCTTCTGAAGTGACTTGGTGCCAGATTTCGCAACGCCATCTAGTTTTCATGGAGCCTACAGAAAAAAAGATGCGTTGCGTTGCTTACTATCGTCTATATAATTATAATAATATACTCGTACGTCTTCGTATCGTAGTTTTTAACTTCAGCTATAAATGGTACATTTGTTTATGTAAGCGTGGAATGGGCACCAAGTTCCTTCAAATACGGTGGGGCGACGTCTATCATATTATTACCAGTTTCTTTATAAATACGGCCTATGCAGGTTGGGTAAGGTGTATTTTTTCTGAAAAAAAGAACAATAGACAAGTAGTTTCTGATATATGTCGCCCCTTGAACTTCTTGTGATGAAAGAGGATCTAGACGCATCGGCGTTCAATGTGATTTAGCCAATAATTTGTTATTAAAATTGATCAGTGCCGGAGATGCTACAACATAAAAAAAATAATCTAATCTAGATTTTACAAAATGGTCTACCTAGCTCAGTAACTTCTTAGCTAGTGTCAAAACATTATTACTTTAATAGGGCAACCTCGGAGCATTGATCAACAAAAAAGATTTGTTTTAACAACAACTTGTATTATATTTTTTTATTTAATTTAAGAACTCCGGATTCCCTTATGACGTGGCTGCTGGCAATTTTGTCAATGCAAATTCGACTCAATGCCTATGTGTTAGGTCAATTCAGAGCTTGACAAATTGTCCGCAACCGATAGTAAACGTAGTGACGTGCTTTGGCACCGTAAGACCGCGCTTCGGTGCACCTATTTCGGAGATAGGACATTTTAGCTGACAGCCACTGAACGAAACTCTTTCCAGCTTTTTAAAGTCGACTTTGCCTCAGCAACCCAACGTGTGTCCCACCACAGTCTTCAAAGTAAAATGTTTGAAGGATTTTTGTGAGAGTTGAGCTTCAGTGGCCGTATAGCTTTAGGTCGGGAGCTCGCGCTGATAAAACAAAATTACTGTGTTATATGGACCACGCATATCTTTTACGTAATTTTAAAATATATTTTATTAATCCAGACATTAAATAGAATTTCATCCTCAGATACTCCATAGAGATCACTAGATATTGGAGGCAAAATGGCCTTAGAAATAGTTTGTATGTAAAAAAATAAACTATTCATGTATGCGTATTTAATAATGTTGACAAAGAGCGAGCTGGCGCGAGCTCCGGCACCTTTGTATATAAAATATGGAGATTCTAATGTGACTGGCAACACATCTGGGGACAAAAATATTGGGGACTGGCAACATTTAACTGCTTCAGTCAAGTGTCGCCATCTGTGTTGCCAGCGAAGAACCCCTCTACTTACTCTAGGATGCACTTGTATGTAAAATAGGTTATTATAATAATTTTATGTGATAGCTGACGACGGATGAACTTTCTGGATGCTAGTGTGTTTTAAAAGGGTAGACAAAAAAAATTGAAAAAGTAGAAAATACCAAAATTTGTAAATAAAGGTTCTACGGAGGCGAATATGTTACGCTCCATAAATATGTAATGACATTTTAATTTTACTTGTGGACGCACGAGCGGGGCGATACTGAGCGACTACAATCGCGCGATTGATCGCTGAGTGTCGCATTGCACGGGAGTTAACGATTAGTGCCCTGTGCACGCGGCTTTACATAAGTGTAAGTTCTTTTGCTGCTCGTAAAATAATAAAACAAATAATATTGTACTCGGTAAAGTTTTAATCGCAGTTTTCGACTGTTGTGGGGGCCCTTTGACATGCTTGCTGATACGAGTAATTAGCCCTTTTCAAAGTAGTTGTTTAACAAGTATTGTCAGTTGGGGATCACAACAGCCGCAAGCCGACTGTCTCGGTAGAGCCACGTGATCAGTGGCGGGTGGATGATGTGAACGAAGGTTCGGTTTCAGTAGTCTTAAAGTTAATCAGTGTTCGAAACATTGTGATCTAAAATGTATGTTCGTATCGTCACTAGTTCTAAATTCCAAAGCGTTCGCGCCGGGACGCTATTTTTCTTTCGGATTTCGTGCTATACTTATTTAGGTGATGTACTGGGATATTGATCAATAGACGTTTCTTCGCACTCTGTCCTTCAATAATACAAATTATCTAAAACTCTTGAAGACATAAACAGATTTACAAAGTACCTGACGTAAAAATTTTGAAATCAGCTTTGACTAACGCCATCTAGTTAAGTGGTGCGAAGTAACGTCTATCTATCAATTTAATATACATATGTTGTCTAGGTACACGAGTCCCGAGCGCTGCTTTTACAAAATTGTACATAATAAATATTTTTACAAAACCGAATTCATTTGTTATTTCGTACCTTTAGTGCATTTTCATACGAGAAGTGAGAGTGGGAGAAGTATATTATGCTTATTTCGACTGGTACGAGTGAAAGATAACGTACGTGGTGCCCAGCCCCATACACTTCGCCGCCGTATAGGATTCAATCTCGTCAAGTGCTTGATGACGTAGTGATGCTTAGGTAGTTGTCAACATCGACCTATAAGTTCACAATACTATAGATATTTTGACCGCTCAATAGTCGATTCAGCCTTAAAGAAAGTCTATCTAACCCCACTGGCAAAGGCCTCCCCTACAAACAGTTTTAGACGCCACGGCATATGTATGTTGTCCGTTACTTATTGTCCTTACTAATTGTTTTGCGTAAGGGAATGGGGAAAAGGTAGGTAGAGCACAATAACGACTACAGTGACGTGGTCCAAGTTCCCTGGCAAGGTGTTATGTTACATTAGAGGTATAGTTACAACGCCGCCTCAGATCGTAAATGGAACTGTTGCAGTAGAAATAAATAAAAGCCATGATTGGTACGAGGTACACTGTATTTTATCAGTTTATATCTCTCATACAACGCTACTAGGTAGCTGAGGAACGGCGACAGATCTCGCGAAAACGTAACGCGCAATAAAACGCTGTCCAACACCATTATACCTACGTCAGTTGGGATATTGCAATCTTTTTATCTATCGATAGAATATGTACATTACTGATGAGTTATATTCTATGGACTCTTAGGTATTTATGAAATAAATTGGAAACATTGTATATTGCCCGAAACATCAAATTATAAATTTATTTGCGTCGTACATTGTTTGGATTGCTGGAAAAATCTGATAACAAATTATTTGTAAAAACAGTATGGCTATAAAAAATATTGAACAGCTAAATTAGTACCTTGGGCCAGACATCTACATAAGAATATTACTGACACTAGAATAGTATTAAACAGCGTTTTACTACACGAGGGATAAATAAACAATACATAGCCTACTGGGATACAACAAAATTACTGCTAGAACCTAAATCTGTACATTAGAACAACCTCCGGCCAAATAAATCATTGTTTGTTTCAAAATGGCCCGAATGCTCCCTTCAATGTACCATGCATCAAACAATATTCCAAACATAGTTCATTAAAAGTGAAGAACATACAAACAAATTTTCCTAAAAACAACTGGTGAAATAAAATATACCTCACTAATTTAGAATTATATTAGTTTAAGCTAATTTATTTATTTACATTATACACTCTTGGGGCCTTCCTCACCGAGTGGAAAGTGATTATGTGATGTAAAATGACCAAAGCTGCGAATAAATGTAATTATTCGCACTGCAGTCACCGTTCTGACATCCTTTACGGAACTCTAAAATGTATGACGTTTCTCAAATACTAGATGAGTTGGCCCTGTACAAAATGCGGCGGTCACAACTATCCACCTTAGATAATATAATGAGCAAATTGAACTATTTCTGACTTGAAATGCATCTTGTCTTGCAAGAGAGTGGGCTTGATTCCCAGCTGTGGGATTGAGAGACTTAATCTTTGCGCACTGTATTTTTACTCTGGCTTGATATTGAGTTGTGAGTATCTGAAGGATTATTTTGTATTCTGATATCAATTTCGCATGAAACGAACCTATGATGACGCCAATGGACGAAACGACTACCTAATGTGAACTAAGACCAGCTTAATTCAAAACTCATAGTTCTTTCCTTCTTGCACTACACGAATCAATAGCTCCACCCATCTCGCTTCCACCCAGCGGACTGTAAAATCATAGCGTAACAAATATTTATGTATTCACCCATAGATTTAACGAATGAAGCGACGCGTAATGAAAGCGATTCAGTCTGATTTATACCAGTTAAGTTTACAGCGAGACGCAAGGGAATTAGCCAGTGTACATCATATTAAAGAAATTAAATATAAATACATACACAATTTGCTGTAATTTCTAGACTTCTTTCGCAACGCCAAAATGGCAATCTTGGCGTGGCTAAACTATAGGATAAAGGTTACCAATTAAGATAAACAAATAAATAATTTAAAGACGTCACCCCACTAATTCCTCTACGCTGCTCTCGTATAAAAATAAGTTAAGCCTAGTATTCACAGCGGCACAACGTCCTTCGTATCAAAAGTGAACCACGCTTCGCCGCGTAATTACATCTGGTTTGAATTCCTGCAATAGAAAACAATAGGTTATATTATAGTTATTAATGCAATAGATTAAAATTGCCCCAAGAGAAGTGTATATATCTCGGTGAACAGTAAACGTTTGACAAGGATTAGTGATCATAGAAATGAGAAGATCATCATCATATGGGCTCATACCGTCCACTGGCTGAACATATTACATACATGACCATGTTAACGAACAAACCTGCAGCATACAGCTGCCAGTTCTCCGCTTTAAATTGAAATGTGTCCTGTAGAGAAATCGAACAGTAGTGTAAGAATGGTGGTTTTTATAAACCGCTTGCACGCAAAATGCGCACTGCACTCGCGTTCATAATTTCATGGCCAACAAACTTAAAAAGTCCGCCAAACGATTGAGACCACTCCCTACCCCCTGCTGTTTGTAGTTGGCGCGTAATACACAAATAAGAAACGAAAACATTATGTATAAGACACCCTTTACATCCAAACATCGAAACTTTCGGATTTAATCTTAGTGTGACTATTTGCAAGCAAACACAACGCAAATTGTACTGGCCGGCCCGCTGGCCCCGTCTATCCAGGAGGGGCGAGGCGCCCCGCGCAGTTATCGCTTGCGAGCCATATTGCATGTCCTGCTCTGCTAGAGCTTGAGCATATGGATATGAGAAACCCAAAACAAAAACTAAGTTAACATTTTATGATGTATAACTACTATGTACTTAACATGTCACTCTATTATTTGTTGTGTGCACATAGTTTACGTTTCAAGCCAGATAATATTTTTGTGTTATTAATTATTGCTTGTCATGGACCTGTTTTGTGTACCTAATAAAGTAAAACAAGAGTCGTGTGTATGTGTGGTGTTGGTACCTGGGCATGGCGCACATCTCGCAGGCGGAGTGGTCGCGCGTGTTGTGGAACGTACAGATGCCGCACGTCCACACGCTGGAACCTCTGCAACAAAGAGGACGGTTACTGCGGCTGTTTATACACACATTCACTGCCCAGCCGCCCCGTGTGATGGAGGTGGGCATAAGCGTGGGCGGTTTGAGTTATACAGCACCCGCGTGATACAGCGGCTACGTGGTCGGCAGTTTACTCACTCTTGCTGTGGCGGCGGTCCCTCCGCGGCGACCTGCGCCAGGTGCTCCAGCGTGGCGGCGTGCGGCAGCGCGCGCCAGGCCGCGCAGCTCGCGTGGTCGCGCGACCGCACCGCCGCCAGCAAGGGGTCCATCTGTTCAGGAGTCATCGCCAGTGCAGAGTTGGTCATCAGGTACACTAGCACGTGGAGATCAGACATCGCCTGGAAACACATTGGATATACTTCATATATACTTATTGGCTTGGACGGCTGGTACCTAGAATGTCTATAACTCAGGGGAGACGCAAGTCAACTTGCAAAGCGTTCGTCGTCAGATATAATAGTAAATGCCGGTCCAACACCGCCTATATCAATCATACGATAGTAGGTACACTTCACGGAGAGCTCGTGAGGCAAGTGGTTTGGAAGGCTCATATACGCTCCTGAACTGTATATCGTTCGGGAAGGACGCAAGTTCAAACTCAGAGTGCCTGACTTTCAAAAATTATATCTCAGGGGCTAAATGTATTTTTATCGACAGTGTTCAAATCTGCTGAAACTAAAAGTGTCCATATAATATGTATAACCATAAATCTAAACAAATACAGAAAAATATAGAAGAGTTTCTTCTATTATGTTTTGTGATGTTCACCGATACATTTTGGATGAATTTTTTGTGCTGCTTGCTGAAGTTAATGGCGGGCCGGCCTGCCCTGAGTGAGTGAATGAAATTGAATAAATGTGGAATGAAGGCTGGATGGAGTGAATGGCGATTGATCGGTCACTAATGAGATGTTTGCTCTAGTTGTCTTTGGTATTGTTGTTTGCCTAAACACTAAACAGTGTCACATTCGACTCACATCTAAGAAGGTGTCAGCGCTCTCTATGTGGTGATGCAGCGCCTGCAAGGTCTGCATGTGGTCCTGCAGCAGGCGGTGGGCGGGGGGGAAGGCGGTGCCCAGCGCGGGGGGGCACAGCGTGGGGGGGCGGCCCTCGTTGGCCACGCCGCACGGCACGTCCACCAGCAGGTAGGCGACGGGCACGCGACGCGCCGACACCCCTACTTCGTTACCGTATGCGTCTTTCTCCTGGAAATTTTACAAGGTGGGATAAAACGTACAATAGATAGATAGATCGAATATACTTTATTGCACTATTTATTTTAGGTATATATATATATACAATGTCATAAACTTAGTTACTACTACTTATATTTCTTTATGTAATGTTAGCACGCCAACCCTTTTATTTTTAACATGTATTTCCTGGTTGGCAGGTAGAAAAGTCCTCGGCATTAAGCCCACCCTTTGTACCTTTAGTAGTGCAATAATGTTTAAATAAATAAAATAAAAAGTTGTACATAGGCGAGCATAATGCTAGATGGCATTCTCTACCTGCTCACCTTTGGGTAGTGTGGACAACAGTTTAGTAGGTAGTGCTAGATTACAGAAGTTACAAACATAATAAAATATACTACTCATAATGATAGTAAGCTACTTATGACACAATCAATTGATACCTTCAATATAAGGCCGATAAGGCCGCCCTCTATACCTTAAATCTAAGTTATTCATTCTGTATTGTTTTCAGTTTTGTGCGGTATAATAAAGTGTTTTCTATCTTCAAAACTGAACTTGCTAGTTTAGTTTTGGAAAATCGGCCAATTTTGTTATATTGGTAATTTCGAGAAAGTGTAGTTAAATCTAATCTAATTTGTAATGTGTTCTCTTTTTACTATTTATTTCTTACCTATCTTTTTATAAAATTTGTGCAATCTGTAATAATAATAACCTATGGCCTTTCCCCTGGCCTCTCTCTCTTGTTTCCTGTCTTGTATGTATATGTTTTATATACTTTCTTCTTATATGTTTGTATAGAAAAGCCTATTGTCTAACACGTCTTAATTAATAGTCTCTAAATCTCTCATTAAGTATAACACGAATCAAAGCAAGCTTTTAACGGGACAGTTATACGGTCGCAGACCATTGCCCGGCACTGGTCTACACTGGTAGCCCCTGCAGCACACTGCGAGTATACCTTGTAGTAGACATCCGGCACGTACTGGCCGACCATGGCCTGGCATTGGTCTACACTGGTAGCCCCTGCAGCACACTGCGAGTATACCTTGTAGTAGACATCCGGCACGTACTGGCCGACCATGGCCTGGCACTGGTCTACACTGGTAGCCCCTGCACCACATTGTGAGTATACCTTGTAGTAGACATCCGGCACGTACTGGCCGACCATGGCCTGGCACTGGTCTACACTGGTAGCCCCTGCACCACATTGTGAGTATACCTTGTAGTAGACATCCGGCACGTACTGGTCCGGAGTGGACTCTCGCACGTAGGCCAGCTCGGGCGCATCTCTAGTGGGCAGCAGCACGCGGTCGCGGACCATGGCCTGGCACTGGCCGGACACTTGGTAACCCTCGAGGTGGACCTGGTTCTCTGAGTCACCTGGGGAAAAAGAAAAATAATTAGAGCAAAACAAACAGGCATCGGGGCCGCAGCTGTAATGGATGCCGTGAAAGTGTGCGTGTTGAAAGTATTGATAATTTGATAAAACGTTTGAAACCAATTGTTGTACAAGACATAAGTCGTGACTTGTGATACATTTGTATGTTGAAATTTTCAATTGATTTATTGATACCGAAGTTAGCTACGAATACAATTTCAGATGTATAGTAACCGCCTTAGGTACTAAGGTTCTTAGCTGGATTACTGATTACAAAAATTGGTTCGGAAAGTCATTCCGAGCCGTGCGTTCTCGTCAGTGCGATCTAGCGCTGGTGGACCAGCTTTTGATTTGTTTGGTCGTTCGTAGTTCCACATTTCACCGTTCGACAACATCTATATTTTCCATGGTTTGTTTGCCACGACACCGCTTCCGCCACCCATACCACATGCAAGTATGTATAAGCTAGTTAGTTATCAGAGATGGGATGGCTCACCCGAGACGCAGACCGTGACGAACTTGGAGCCGAAGTAGCCCGAGGCGGCGTGCTGGCACGCGTTGGGGTGCAGGTTCTGGAAGTGCCCCGCCATTATGCACTCCTGCGCTGATAGGAAGTGACTGTCCACGCCGCTGAAATAGAAAATGGAGATTATTGATCCGTAATGTTCAAACCAAGAACACATTTAAAATACATCTGTTATCGCTTCGCACTCTATTTTTCATGTAGGTACGTACATCACCTAATAAATTTCAAATTTTCAAATCATTTATTTCGGTTGTTCACCATAAAATTGTTAGTACACCTACATACATATACCATGTTAGTAACAATACATATTTATTAACAACTTCATCTAGGTAGGTAGGAAATGCCACATTATAAGTGATGACCTCATTTACCTCACTACACAGACGCTTGTAGCTAAGTACACATTGAATTGAAACTCGTTCTGCTTGCTCTCAAAAGGTCTGGCTGAAAACCAGTTCTTTTGCTTCCCTTGCAAAATATTAAGCTGAGTCCAGGCCTGTTTAACGTACTGCAGCACCCTTATTTTAATTTCATCATTGTTTGTTTTTCTTTTTTTAATCAACTGTGTATGAAGTTTGTTGTTTTCCTGTGTACTGTATAATTGTTGTATTTTGTTTGAATGTGTCTGAAGTTGAAACAAAGAATCTATATAGATTATTGGATCTAGTTTTGTGAAGCTTTTGCTACAAAGGCGTATTATTTGAAATGTGTCCAACGAAGCCCGTAAGGTCGATCTGTTCTAAGCTATCCTATTGACTGCGGCTGTGTTTATTATGATGTGGAAATTCGTAGAAGAACGTAAGGGACAGACAAAGCTGAAGTGGTAGTTGGCCGGCCATGTAGCTCGCAGAATTAATAAATGGCTGGGAAGTTAAGATTCTCGAGTGGCAACCGCAATTTATTGCAAAACAGAGTGAGGTAAGCAGTGGATGTATATGATTTGTAGTTAAAGATAAAGATTTTTATTTGACAAAGACATACATATGTTATGTAAGGTTACAGGTATATACATTTGTGGATTAACATGCTTGACCGTCGCCGTGGTCGGTATGCAAAAATATTTGAGATAATAACGTGCAATAATTTAACATGAACTAAAATTTATCGTTGAAAAAATCGTCCATATTTATAGTTACATTTACAAATTAACAACATTTTTAATTTCTTTCTAAAGTGTAGAACATTTAGCACTTTTAACTGATTAGGTATTTTCTTAAAATTTTTAGGGGCAATACAAACCACATTTTTTCGCAATAATGCTCTGTTAGCTTGATGTGTTTGTAGTCTAGTATATCTCATCTGTTTCTACACACATTGTGAGATAGCCGGGGAAACAGATGAGGATTATTTTTGACATAGAGTACCTCTAAAATGTATGTTCTTTGTATCTTGCGTGGCCTACTGGATACATTCTCTGGATATGTTATGTGATTCAACAGATACGTTAGTTGACTCATCAGATACATTAGTTGACTCACCAGATACGTTAGTTGACTCACCGGATGTGTTCCACCTTCCCGTCCTTGGGCAGCAGGTCAGTGAAGAGCCAGCCGCCGCCGGTGCGGCGCAAGCCGAGCCTTCCGGCGACGTTGCGCAACGCCGCCTCGTTGTGGTCCGTCTGCAGCGCCACCGCAACAGATACGTTAGTTGACTCACCGGATGTGTTCCACCTTCCCGTCCTTGGGCAGCAGGTCAGTGAAGAGCCAGCCGCCGCCGGTGCGGCGCAAGCCGAGCCTTCCGGCGACGTTGCGCAACGCCGCCTCGTTGTGGTCCGTCTGCAGCGCCACCGCAACAGATACGTTAGTTGACTCACCGGATGTGTTCCACCTTCCCGTCCTTGGGCAGCAGGTCAGTGAAGAGCCAGCCGGTGCGGCGCAGGCCGAGCCTGTTGGCGACGTTGCGCAACGCCGCCGCCTCGTTGTGGTCCGTCTGCAGCGCCACCGCAACAGATACGTTAGTTGACTCACCGGATGTGTTCCACCTTCCCGTCCTTGGGCAGCAGGTCAGTGAAGAGCCAGCCGGTGCGGCGCAGGCCAAGCCTGTTGGCGACGTGGCGCAGCGCCGCCTCGTTATGGTCTGTCTGCAGCGCCACCGCGTCGCGCCCGCACACCTGCGCCGGCTCGTAGATGGCTGCTACGCGAGCTCGGATACCTGCGTGATACAAATGAAAATAAATAAATAATGCTGGACAATCCACACAGCATCATATAGCCCCAAGCTAAGCCAAAGCTTGTGTTATGTGATATATATAATACAATATATTATATACATACTACAATACCTTACATAGATACATATTTTTTATTATACATAGAAAAAAACCAGAACACTCGGAACAAATTTCTGCAGATTGCACAAACATTTGTCCCGAGGCGGGAATCAAACCCGCAACCTCAACTTAAGTCTGTCTCTATTTGGGCTTTCTCTCTATTTCAAATGTGTCAAGTAATGTGTGCGATTTGGTTTTGGCTGCAATTTATGGCAAAAATGAGCGATTGTAAGAGCAACCTACATATAAATGACTGAGAGCCTGGACACTGACTGTCTCTTTATGGAACACTGGACAAGAGCGTATATTGTGCACTCTTGTGTTTGTTACATACATAGGGGGTTATTTAATTTTTATTATGATGCTATATGTGTGTCTGACGATGTTAATTTAGATATTGAATTATTTTGTAGAGGGTATTTTATTTGAATTTATATATTAGGTAAGTAATTTTAATTTGTTAGTTTATGCTAGCTCGAATATGAACAATTTAATTATTTTAGTACCATAACTTTATTGATGTCTGAAGTAAACATACTGAATTGAATATAGTTACCTAGTGGCACATCCGGATGCCTCTCGTAGGTGCCGTAGAGATATCCGATCCGCTGGTCGGCCGTGGCGCGCCAGTAGGCCAGGAAGCGCTCCACGATAGCCGGGTGCTCCACCAGCACGTTGTCGAGGTGGCGGTAGGGCTGCCGCGACAGCGTCACGGCGCCCGGCTGGCACTTGGAGCAGATGCCGCGCGGCCACGGCGGGTGCTCCGTACAGCCTGTCGAATCATACCAAATTACAATTATAGCTTCTGCCCGCAGCCCAGCACGCGTTCATCACAGCAAACATAGCATCTTTGTTCCATAATAGAATCACAAATAAATTCAAATGAAAAAATATTCTAAGGAAAAGACTTTTAAATTAAGCTTACTAGAGTTTTACACCCATTGAACTACGCTTTAAGGACACACTTTTTGCACAAGGCAAGTGACATTTCCAAGTAGCTTTTTAAAATCAATCATGCCTATTCCCAGCACCTATTCCTTGACATAATTCAAGTCCAAATGATAAGGGAGTCCCTGAACTAAACTAGGGTGCTTTTATCAGACAAGAATTACTTTGGGATGCTTAAAACTGGAAAGTTAAGTACCATGATAGTGTCACATTTTCAACTATTTTGTTTTACTATGTCAATCTATAATAATATTATAAAAAGGAAAGGTTTGATCTTTTGTTTGTTTGTATTGGGCGCCGAAACTACTGGCCCGATTTGAAAAATTATTTCACTGTTGGGAAGCTACACTATCCCCGGTGAACATAGGCTATTTTATATTATAGAAATGAGAAATTCCAATTTAACGCAGGTGAAACCGCGGGAAACAACTAGTAAAGAATAGATTTAGAAAAGTACCTGGTTTAATTTTGAAGCTCAGTTCATTCAAAGAAATAAAGTTCTTGGATTGTATCTTCTTGAGATAGGAGTGGAAGGACATGTGCTTGATGTTGTGTTCCTTGAGGTAGCCCTCGTCCCAGGGCTCCAGGGGCGAGCAGTGCACGCAACAGCCTTTAGAGTTGTGTCGGCATCTGGATCATGCGGAGCAACCAAGCGCGTCAATACTACATTTTATAACAAGTTCCATGATTGTCACAAATTTAATATGCGTAGTTTAAACATGGTGACAACAAAAATTTCAACAATACAGATACATTTGCACAATGTACAGACTCTGAGGAAGGTTATCAGTGTGCTTGGATTCTTTTCTGGTATGTTTGTCACAGAGCACAGGTAATTAGGTTTTTAGTTCCACTATTCACCTACTAAGGTTCTAAAACTCAGCTGTCAAGCCCCAATAGCTATACTGTAGGCCTGGTTAGGCAAAGTGGTAATGTACTCCTATTTGAGATGTCAATCAACTTAGAATTACAATTAGAGAAACAATAAAATTACTTACAGTTTCTCATCTCGCTGCCTCTCAATATTTCCAGATAATTTATATAAGTCCAGGTCCACATCATCTTCTTGTGGGGCATCTACAATTGGTTTTGCTGTCTGTGGCATGGAGAGTGAACCTTTGGATGTGCTCGGCGCTACAGGGTCTCCCGATGCTGTGTTATTTACCTGAAAACTCTATGGACATACATCAGAACTGGACATAAGTCTGATTAGACTATCTTATTATTGTAAAAGTCAGAGAAAGGTCATGCTATCATAGTGTCAGCTTTGTAGGATGTAGGAATGTGTTGTATACAGTTTAACATTCAGAATCTTTTCAAAATTGGCTAGTCACTATGATCAGCTGTTGCACTATCAAATGCAAGCTAAAAAGTGTTATGCCATGGCTCACCTCAGCACTAGTAGAGGCGGGATCGAACAGCACAGCGCCGTTGACGGGGCTCAGGTAAAGCATGTCTCCGTGCTTGAGGCCGCAGTCGGCGAGCGAGCGCGACTTGCTGGACACGAGCTCCTCGCGCTTGGTGCGGTCCTTGTGCAGCGCGAACGCGAACGAGGTCAGGGCCAGCGTGGCGTGCACGCGCTCGTACAGCACCGCCGTGCTGTCGTCCGCGCGGGCCTCCACCCGCGCCGTGCCCTCCGCAGACTGCACCCGCAGGATCTGACAACACATACACACTTTCATACGCAAAGAAAAACTAAAAAACTGCTAGCTCATCCCCCAATCATTACTCTGCGGGTAGTCCCTGAGTGGTTGTATGCCCGGTTGAAATTTGCGCCCTTTGTTTAGGATTAATAGGCCTTGTTTTAGAAACGAAGTTTTGAATTTTCAATGAGTTTACGAATTATGAGACGCGTACTTTTGAACATGTCTAGCAACGCATCCGGTACCCTGATCCACCAGATAGGAATTTCGTTACATACAGAAGATATTTGTGAGTAAATTAGCAATATTTTTACCATTTTTGATGAATCCATCTAAAATCTAGAATAAAAATTGCAAAACACCAACAAAGCAGTCACTGACTGAATGTTATCAGTCAACCAGCTGTCAAAATCAAATTTTGTTCCCAACTCACGTGCGTCATTATTAACATGATTGACGTTTATCTCTGTCTTTGTCAAGCGATTTAAATATTGCTATTCTTTTTCAATGCCCTTTGCTTGCAAAGTGGAACATTGAGGATGACATGCTACTTCATGCACCTGTGTTCCAGACTCTCATGCTTAGGTTTTATAATCTGAAGCATATCATACTTGAGTTTTTTTTTATTTATGTTTATTCATTATTGGACTTTCATTGAAACATTAACCCTAGACACCTTCGTCGAATCGACGAGTACAGAACAGAAATTTTGCTGTCAAAAGAGAAAAGGCAATTTTGTGTTATTTTTTTTAAATTTTCATTAGTCTAAGTATATGTGTCATTTTATCTCAAAAAACTAGTGCCGAATAATATAAGGTATCAAATAAATATATGTATAGTTAAAACATAAATTGATTGTTTTATTTACTAAAACAATAATTGGTTTTTATATATACGTAATAAAAATAACGACAAAATCAAATAAAATATATAAAAATAAGCGCTAAACATTGTTCATCGAATCGACGTATGGTTAGGTTTAAAGGAGTATATTCGAAGGTTAGGTGTCTAGGGTTAAAACAGTCCGCATTTTAACAACAAACTAGAACTTAAAACGAAATTATAGCTAAAACTAACCTGCATAATTTGACTGCCGCATCACTCACTGGTGCGGCTAATATTATTAATATTATTTGGATAACACCAGTTAGTTAAGTAGGTATCCAATATGTAGGTTTGAACTGTACAAATCTCTAAGCTCCGCTCTCTCACACTCCACTAGAAGTTGCTGCACATCTTCTAAGATGCCACATTATGAGTCACAATTGGGCGAGTTTGTGATTTTCATTAAATATTTAAATTTATTATGGGCCAAATGCTCGATCAGCTGATATTCCTTAGCAATAATAATTGAAAAAATTAAATTGAATAGTAACATTGTCCTCAACTAATGGACATCTTTATTGAGACGAGAGTCCTTTTTTGTCATTTATGTTCATTTACGACTAGTTTCTGCCCGCGGCTTGGCATGCGTTGTTTCCTTTGAAATATTTTAAAGTTATCTATCCCATCCCATGTTAACTGATATAAGGGAAATAAAGCCTATGTTTTATTCCGGACCTGGAACAATTTCAGCCCGATCCGTTCGTAGTTTTTGCGTGAAAGAATAACAAACTCCTATACTTACATACAAACTTTCCCGTTTATTATATTAGTAGGATTGTTTCGTGTTGTAATCCAGTTGTAAAATATGTTTTTATTTTTAGTAAGACCTCGTATGATAGTACATAATAAATAAAGTATTTACCTATAATAAGTATGATACCTACTATCTCACGCTAACTAAGCCCGCTCCCGCTCGTCTGAGCTGACTGAGCTGAGGCTTGCTTCAAGGCTTCAAATCAAACCAATCCATGATTGACGTGTTAGGTGACTTGACTTGACTTGACTTGACTTGACTTGACGTGACTTGACTATGACTACTGACTGAGTGACTGTAAAAATTTGTATGAATGGTTTGGTTGCCAGCCAGAGAAACAGAAATAAAATTCTATTTACTTTCTTGAATAACTAGGTAACTACTGTGAACTAAACGAAAGCTGTTCATAGGCAAAACTTTCTTTTACAGGTAATTTTAGTAACAAAAATTTATTTCTGAAAAATTCAAAACATTGAAAATTTCATCATGGGGAACTACCTACCTACCCTCGTTTCCTTGTAATTCCGGGTCTATACAACATAGATCTGCTATTGCAGTCATGTGTACGGCTACCCCGACGTGTAGGAAGGTGTGAGAGACGTGTGCGTGTTTATAAATAGTGCAGGTGGATAGTTTTAGTTTCGTTTCGCCGTGGTTCCGGCGACTGGTCTCGCTTCCCGCCCGAGTTCTTCCCGCGATCTCGTCACACAGCTGTTGCGTCGGTGCACTGCTGCACTCTGCCTACTTAACTTTACTAATTATGATCAAATAAATCTAGGAATTATGTTACTTGTGTGAGTGAAGTGCTGTTTTGAGTTACATTGATTTTTCTACTGGTTCTCTGTTAGGTAAATATGTATATCTATTAGGTGAAGTAGAATGTTCCCTACAAATCAAGCCCTGCCTAATTTAGTAGTCAATAGAATCTATGAACGAAACATCAATTTCCTTTTTCTTCAGACTTGCTGAAATTTTATACTTTAGTTAAAGAGTTACTACTACTACTTGCAGTGTTTTTTTCTAATTTATTGCACCTATTTCAGGTCCTTAATAATAAAGTGAAATGGCTGAAAAAGGAGCTCAAGTTGAGCTGTACATTTATGACCTGACAAATGGATTTGCCTCTATACTGGCACCAGCCATAATCGGTAAGCTATACCTTACTTTAATGTTATGCATTATGATTCTCTTTAAAAAACAAAAGAGTTACAAGCAATAAAAGTAAAAATCTGAGTTAAACTTATAAAAAGTAACAACTTAAATTCATTAAAAAAAAAGTCATAACAATGTGACATAAATAAACAATTATGGTGAACAACCGAAATAATTAATTTTGATTTGAAATAACGAATTTAGTTTTCTTTTAAAAAATTGTACAGTTATGATGTAGGTATAGTATCATGTCTGATCAGATGCTGTTGTTTACGATTAAAGCCCGGAGATGCTTTGGTGGAACATCACCCACAGCATTCCAGACTTTTCAAACATTTCTCCAGTAACCTTCAATACAATCGTAAATAACATCGCGAATGTATTCTCTACTAAGCGTCGTTGTCTACGCATTAGTGCGTGCTCAAGGACTGCCGTTTTCTCGTAAACAAATGTTTACGTTAACATAAGGGAAATACGCTAACGCCCAACTGTACTGTTAACTACATAGCCGGCATTTTGACACCCAAAAAGCATTTGTATTCTTTCAGCAAGCTTCGGTATGCAAATGCAAGTTACGAAAGAAGGCACTAAGGGGTAGAAAACCTACCCTTATGTTTGGTAGAGATCGCTCTTGAGCGATAAGACCGCCAAATTGTCACATATCTTGTATTATTATTTTTTATCTTGTTTGTTTTATCTTTAAGTGTGCAATAAAAGTATTGTCTATGTGAATCCCTAAGTAAAAAGGCATGATTGGGACACATCACATCAGTCACACACTTGCCGTAGCCGCATTTGGCATCACATCATCATCATGACGTTCTGATGCTGTTTACATCACTACTTCTCTGACGTCTTCATTGTGATCAATAATGACAAAGTAACAAGAAATTACATAATTTTTAGAACACAAAAACAATAACATACAAAAAGCAATTCACACCTATGTAGGTTGGGTAAACACACCTACTGTATTTTAGAACATTCAGTAGGCGAACGCAAGAACTGTCCCTTCGCTTTTGACTACGCTAACTTCTCCAAAGCCACATTGTCTTGAACCACGGACTACCTGTCTATAGATAGGACAGTATATACATAGGTATTTTTAAATCCTATGTTATTGTGTCAATGTCTTTTAGTCTACTAGTCACTTTATTATGACGGGTTTTTTTTTTAAATTCAAAAGGGAATTTAATTTAATTTTCTATGGGAACATTTAATGTTCCCTTTAAAATTACTATTCAGTAACTCAAAAGGTTTTAAGAATAGTATTCTGAATAAAAATAATAAGGCACCTGACGCCCTGTGTCCTAAAAAGATGATCTATTATATATAAGTCCTGTCCTGTTTTTTATCAACCTTGATTATAACTCTGCTAGGCATAGGTCTTACCCAAATAGTAGTTCCCTAAGAAGTAATAATAAAAAAATATTAATTAATTATTATCCTTCCCAGGTCGCCCCGTGGAAGGCGTATGGCACACTGGCATTGTGGTCTTCGGAAAGGAGTATTTCTACGGGGGAAACGGCATTTCCAGCTGCCCACCGGTAAGGACCTGCCACTAACACCCTCGCTCGTATCTTTAGTAGCAGCCCTGACTCGGGAAGTTGGCGGTACAGCAATACAATACCCCGCTTTACGCGAGGGATACGTTCCGCAAAAAATCGCGTTGTGAAATTCACGTATGTCGGGTATTTACGATTATACAATATATAGCCGAAGGTATATACAAATCAACAAATAATTTGAATCAATCACTTTAATTCTAAGAACACCTTATGCAATATGTATGTATTACATGTTTTTCTTACGGAAAAATACATCTATTGTCTTTTGGGTAGCGTTTCTTTTACGTTCTTGTAAAATACGTTCATATCAGCTTCGCGTAATGCACGGAATTTGGAATTCGCGTTAAAGCGAAACCGCTCAGAACAGGGTGGCGTAAAGCCGGGTATTACTTAACTGTACACCCGTACCTTGAAAAGCATATTTAGTTGCTGATCCTGCGCCTAATCTGTCTCCAGTCGTATCGATCTGCTGTCCCTTTAATCGTCTAGCAGCACATCATCGTCTTCAATCTTGACTTCATCTTGACACGTAATCCAATCGAACATATAAAGCTTGAAAAGTTAGTCGAGTTCGAAATGCTTAGTCGTTAGTAATGTGTAAAAATTGGAGGAACCAACTGTCAACTCTAGATCACCACGTACGTTAAGTTGACAGTTGATTCCTCGACTCGTATGAGAAAATTTTCTGAGTGCTGTTTGAGTGATTTAGTTTTTACGATGTAGTTAGTCTATCACACGCAACGCATTCGTCATTGAGTCGAATAAGAGTCGAGGTTAGGATTAGGTTCTGATTTACTTAAACATGGGGGAATCCTGGCCAGTAGAATATAAACCGTATCACCAGCACTCAGGGTCTGTTTTAGTTCAACTTGGGAGAGAGAACCAATCAAATATGTTTAGTATGACAGGATACTACTACTTGCCAGTAAGGTTTTCGTTTGCTATTAGGGTCTGTTTTTGTTATACTATGATGAAATTGCGGTTTATTCTTTGTAAGAATGATTGAAAGACATAATTTAAAGTGCGAATATTGAGATATTCGCACTTTAAATTATGAAAATGTGTACTTTCGGAGGAAAGTACACATTTTCATTAGCCAATCACATCGCATCTTCATGTCGTGATTAACACATAACATAATAGAAACTGATTAAACGTGATAACATGACACGTGTTACCTATGTGTGGGCTATGTTTCTTTGCCCACGTCTAATTAACGTCGATCTGGAAAACACCTTCCTTTTGACATTCAGTAATAGAAACCAACAACTACCTAATCAAATATGCTAGAAAACCCAAAAAAGTAACGTGATTTATGTCCGTAACCAGTGGTTAACCCGCTCACATCATGATTACAAACTCTTTTTCTTTGTCAAACTCCGATAGTTACTCTCTCAAGTAAAATTGAATGTCTGTGTGTTTTAAATAAATAAATCTAAATAATACGCGCATAACAAACTGCGCGTGTTACCCTCGTGTTATTGTCATAAACAAATTAAATTATGAGCACTAATAGCGCTCGAATAAAGCTCCATTATGATCAGCTCCATATTCCACGACATTGTCGATTGGCACAGGATGGCATCGCGCCGGCCAAGCTTGCATCATGGAATGCGTATGATCCAGACTTGTGTAGAACGTAAACAGGCCGGACAAAACAACCAGTTCTTGGAATTTTGTTTTCCTGTTTAGTGAAGAATGCACGAGCTAATTTCACCAAAATTCCATAACAGCTGATGAAAATCTAGGCATGTCTGAACCTTAATATAGCATTTGCCAATAGTATTGTATTATTAAACATACATATATGTGGCATACTTAAAAACACTATATCCGTCTCTCTAGAAAAAAAAACGAAATCACACACACATTGTGTTAATTGACTTTTAGGAGCTACAGTTGTTCTTAAAATTCAATAAAAAATAAACACTAAGTCGACCGACGACATCACGGAGCATGGCGGCATTATACTCTATTTTATGATCTCATCAAAGCGATATTAACCCGGTTTGTCAATGGAAACTCCATTGACAAACCGCGATATCGCTTTAAAGTGCCTCACAGTCTGCCACATGGTGTTTTGTAAGATGGTGAGTGTCAGGTCATCAGTGTACAAAAAGACTGCGTGCTCTACAACGCTGCCGTCCTTAAGCTAAAATGCCGTTATCTAACATTTGGCCATACAAAACATATTTTTACATTATTTGAATTATAGTTATTAGATGAAAGATAAGCTATTAGAAAGTACTTCTGAAGTACTATTTTCTGATACCTTCAGGTCGAACAAATTGTTGATGGTTTCAAAACAGCATACATTTTAAATTATTTCCCGCTATTTTGCGCATATCTCGAAATTAGGTTTTGGTAGTTAACGGCATTTTAAGGACGGCAGAACGTCTGATAAACCATCGATCATTAGGATAAAATAAGGGCCTAATATTGAGCCCTGATTAACCCCTGAATGCGCATGATAGGACGCACCTTATCATACGCGTATGTCTGCTGATATAGATTCCGTGTCTAACAGACAAGCCTATGGCTCTTTGTTTGGCCAGCAGACCAATATTGTCATTTGATAAGTTATGGTAAACTGGAGTGTAAAATAAGGCGAGGGTTCAATTTGCGGTAGCTACTTTCCCTTGAGTATTTTTCTACGACTCGAACTTCTCCGAACCATCTCCTTCTGTAGGTTTCTTAAAAATATTTAAATTTGACAATAAGCATGTTTCACGTCCACATCTTTCGTATTTAGGTATTCGTTATTCAACTTTTTACCTCGGCCATCCCCAATCAAAGAAAATTTTAGTTATGATTTGGCTCTACTAGAGCAAACTACGAGTCCAAAAAGTACCTAATCTCGAACGGAAACTCCATCGCCAGAAATTCTCGGAAACTTGTCTTCAAATACCTTCCCTCAGCATAAAACTGCCCAAAACTGAATTTTAGAACGTGAGAAATTTAACTGCTATTCCAATAGCACATTTATTCCCACGCGAATTCTATTCTCGCTTGAAAAATGTTTTGTCATGGAGTGGAAATATCAGCGATATCTCTAGCAGAAGCGGAGGCGGTAATAAAAACAAAAATACATTGCGCATCGGCAAAAAATTAGCTTCCTGAAACATGTCATGATTGCAAATTGCAACCCACTCTCAAAGAATCATCTGACATTTGGCTTGTAAATTATGTCACAATTCTCATAAAATTTACCCACAAACAATCTAAAGAACGATTATAAAGTAACTCTCGTTACCACTCGTGATCATAAACACATCCTTCCCTCGAAATTAGCGTTAGTGTCATCGTGCTTGTAATATTAGCCACTATTAATAACGTTTATAGCTAAGTGCGCATGCCGCGCATGTTGCGGTATTTATATGCGGATTATTCTCGCTAACCATCGCAAACAGACCTGTCCATTCAAAACAAATGACACACTTTAGAGAAGAAATTATAGGTCGTTGGATACTGGTCCCCTAAGGTCGTATTATGTGTAGCGAAATAAACAAACCTATTTCAGTCGAGGCGAAGCGCCAATATCCGAAATGCTATCAACTTGGTAATTGCTGTAATAATTCGCGCCCAAATCGCAGAGTGGAGAGTTATTTCATCAAAACGGAATGTATGCTCGAATAAGATGTAAAACCTACATACATACTTAAATCGGGTAACGTACAAATTGGCAACGAAACCAGCAGAGTTCTCGTAATTTCTGTAGCAGGTGCAAAAACAACGCCATTGCGATCGCCTCCACCTGTCCTGGCTCGGGGACAGAACGTAACGTGCGTAATTTGTACGCTTTACTTGGAGATCAGTTCAATAATCTACCTTGGAGATTTGGCACTCGAGATCTGAACAAAGAAAGTGACCTTTGCGAAAATTCCCTGCTAGTGAAATTCTTGGTTCGCTGTCCCTGTCTGGTATAAGTGCGAGTGGGACGGGCTATGCCTATTTCTATTATGAAATGTGGAGCAGCGGAGATGTCACCTAGTGCACGGTGTCGCTGGATATTCAGAAACTTTAGTTGCATCGCTTAGTTACGTGAGGTGTATGTAGGTAATAACCAAGATAGGCTGAATCTTACAGTAAGGCTTAGAAAAGAACAATTTGTCCCTCACAAAATCTGGCTTGCCTGATATGATAATTCTCTCTTTAACTCTACTCACATGTTGATCATCTTTATCAGCTGGTCTTCCCAGTGCTGGATGTATGTAGGTTTCCAATTCGCGTCGATCTGCCATGACGGAACTTACTGCATCTAATCGGATCAACACGTAACCTAGATGACTAACACCGGTTTGTCCTTGTGAACTCGAACTTTTATCGCTCTAGCTAGAATAATTTAGCAAATTTGAAATTTACGTTTCCGATTGGCTATGGCAGTAGCCATGCACTTTTTTTAATACACTCAATCTTGTCAATTTGTTGCTCGTTTCCGTTCAACTGAACATAAAATATACGGAGAATTCGGACTCATAAATTTCAAAACTATTTCTTTCAGATAAATATGACAGGAATAAACTCAGCGATAAACATTTAAGAGCTTTAGTCGCTGCATTCCAGTAGGCTGTTTGATTAGTTAATACTGATGTTCCTAATGCTCCTATTAATTAAACATTTGATGTTGGGAACACTCGTGTAAACATATCAAAATGTTTTGAACTAGCGCTTAATAAGCAGATGTTTATGTTTTGAAACAGATTAGACTGAATGCCTGCATCTTATCGTACGTATGTTTATTTACAGTTTACGTGCCTTTGATTCCTCATTCACAGCATAAGAATCCAAGAGAACTTTGTCTGAACTTTGTCTGTATATTGATTGAGTTATATTTGTAATACAGGTTATTGTCCCCAAATTTCATATTATATTGTAAACATCGCCTGGAGTCAATTTATCATCCCTATTTTTATCTACGTTATTATCTTTTCGATGCGTGGGAAGATGCAAGATGACATGTCTTGATTTACAGCGCTGCCTTATAATTTGTGTTCTTCTTTTAATTTTTAGGTTAACAAGTTGTTGATTCTTTAAAACATTCGCGCAAAGATAAATTCAGCACTTAATTATTATTTTTCTCAAAAATCTGCCTTCACCCTCCATCATAACAACCGTTAATGTTAGATTAATTCTGTAACATATTTTAAACTCAATTGTAAATAAAGTACAATGTTATGTTAGAAGCTGTGAGCCGCGCATTCGTCCGCACCTGAAGCGATGGGTCACTCGCGAAAATAGACGACTGCCCGGCACACAGATTTGATGCTTCTTCCGTGAATGCAACTGCTTGCTACGTGATGTTGAGAATAATATTAACCTAACGTAAATGAGGGGATATAAAATCTTTTAGTCTGGCCACAGTGCGTGAATCATACGTATCGTATATGGGTCTTAATTTCATTTAATTTTTTTTTAATTTTTCGGATGATATGTATATGCTGATGTCGATAAGGATTGTTGTTTTAAGTTGTCCTTAACTACGAATGTTTTCTCTCCAGGGCACAACACAGCTGGGTGCTCCGAAGCGCATCGACAGACTCGGCGAGACTTTCGTGCCTGAGCAGCTGTTCAAAGAATACCTGCAAGGGCTAGCATCTACCACATACGCGTAAGTACACTTTATTCTGGGATCCTACTACGGAACTGAAATGAACCATCCAACCACCACCAACCAACTAACCAAGATCAAATAATGTCACAAACTGAAAGTGGAGTCATTCGCATGAGCTAGATATTATATGTATGTGTGTATATATTACAGTATTGGTATTTGTGATGTCATAGATCTTATGAGAACAATGTATCTCTCTTCCAGCGGCACAGCCTACAACCTCCTGGAGCACAACTGCAACCACTTCAGCGAGGAGGTTGCGCAGTTCTTGTGCGGCGGACACATCCCCAAGGACGTGCTGCATCAGCCAGAGATACTGCCGCCGCCGTACCGCGCTGCGCTCACCTCTCTCCTGGGACAGTTGGCGCCGGGACAGGTATGTTCCTCAACGACCTCTGGTGAAGGTCCGCCAGCGACGAAAGAAATTGACCCGAGTCGGGCTCGATTCCCGTCTCGGGACAAATGTTTGTGCAAATATTCGTCCGGGTGTTCAGGATGATTTCTATCTATGTTAAAAACCCACTGTTTTTTTTAAACCTTCCAGTCTTTGACGGCCTTGACAAATAATGGTTCCGGGTCTGGATGTTTTCCTCATTATGTTTGTTCAAGACTATAACACAAACTCTGCTAATTTTGGAAATAATCTACAATAAATAAGAGACTTCCTCCGCAAATCCACAGTTCCAGATGGCTTAGAATTGGTAAAGGCGAACAGACCACGTACGGTCTGTGGACTGTTAGTCAAAAGTGAACAAAGACCTTATGGTACCGGTTTTAAGACTTATTTCATTCAATAGTTTTTCATTGAAACTGATCTATGCGAATCCGGTGATATCCCGATGTGGTTAACTACCATAAACATAATTCTTAATTTAAAAAAATCTACAGATAAGCTTCTAAAAACCATGTTCTAACTTTTAGTGATGAGTAATTCAATGAGCAAAATTTTAGTGAAGAAGATTTTTTTGTTCTCTGAAAAATCAGCTTTTTGCTTATTTTATAGTGGCAAGTTCTAGAGTTTTAAAAGATGTCAAATAAACTCGTAAACAAAGAACATGATCAAGGTAAACATTTAAAATGTTTCTCTTCGGAGAAAGGGTGTGTTGTACATAATGTGAACCATGCTGAAACTTTTTATTTTATTTGAACCTCGTGTGAAGTGTGTGCTATTCTTTCTTTTTATTAATATTATTTGTTTCAATACATCTAGCGGGTATAGCTAACATTTGTGTCCATTCCCATTTCAAGGCAAGTTCCTGATCAAAGCCTAATTAAAGCAAGCCATTTTGTGGTGTGGATTACTAACGCAAGCAATTTTATTGCTGTTTGCTATTTCTACTCAAATTTAATTAAGTTATCCCTTTTCAGGGTCCAAGTGAAGGACAAGGCCCGTCAAACTCATGACTAGCTCATGCTTGACCCGCGGTCGCGCCCGCTTCCACTCATGGCTTCGCCCGCTACATCTTATCACGCACGCCATAGAAGAAAGTACCATGCAAAGTGATTGTAGAGAACGCACCTTGATTTGTTTTAGTCCGATTACTACATATGATTTTTCAATATCAAAAAGATAAAGACAGATGTTGTATTCCATGTTTTCTGAGTTATTTATTTATTTATCAAAGTCTCTGTGTTGTTAGTATTATAATATACACTGTGATTTAATATTAGTTACTGAATCAGTAATTCATTTATAATGTATTATGCCATAATAATGTATTGCAACCAAATAATTAATAATGAAATGTAGTTTTGTAAGTATTCGACTACCTACCTCGATTTTCAATATTTGTTTATTTTAACATTTTAAGACAACCGCACAATTTATTGTAGTTTTACTAAAATAAATAAAACTTTACTTATGTAACTTGATGTGTAATTTTGTATAGGAATAACTCGAATAGGCTCTGTAGGTACCTAGTTCTGATGAAGTTCTATGTAAGTATTTAGGAGTTTCATAATAAGTGATTCTTGCACTCATGCATGTTTTAACAATTTGACGCCTTTAGGGCAAGATGCAGTAGATCTAAATACCGTAAGGTATAAGTTGTGTACATAATTATTAGGATTGAAAATGCATGTCCCAATTTGATCAAATATGATAAAAGTGAGCCACTCGAGACATGACATTTCCAATTACAATAAATAAATAAATTAAATCTTTGTCTACTCGATTTATACTATAAAACATTACATTTAATGTATAAATTTATAATAATTAGAAAACCTGCAGCACTAATCAAGAGTTAAAAATAAATCAAATTGAAACAGAAATCTGAGAAGTAATCACTAGTCTGTAGGTAAATGAAGACTTCAAAGAACTCAAACGGCTAATAATATAAGCCTTTATTTCAAACTATTTACTCATTTTGCATACTATTTACAACATTTTTAAAACACTCCTAGTAGTTTGAGGCCTTCCAAACGGCTGCAACTATCTTAAAGCAAAGAAAATTCTTCAGCCTATGTATTTTGTACTCTAAATCGATACCACTAAATCTGTATTTACCTACTTAGCATTGTAAACGTATTTTCTTTGTCAGGAGATCTACCAGAACGGCATGCGACAGAACAGACGGGACAGCCCCGACTATCTCACGCTCAACACGCAGATTGAAGAAGCTAGGTAAGAAACTCTTCTTTGTTCTACACTAGCTGCGCCCCGCGGCTTCGCCCTCGTGAAAATCTATGTTTCAAATAGTGTATAAACCGTCCTCTTGAATCACTCTTATCTATTAAATAAAACAGCAGCATAATCCGTTGCGTAGTTTTAAAGATCTAAGTTTATTATATAGGGACAGACAGCGGGAAGCGACTTTGTTTTACACTATGTAGTGATTAGCTTTACTACATTCGAATCACCTAAATCGATAGAATTGTAGGGAAGAAAACAAACCTTGCTCAGGTAATTTTAAGTATGGAGACCTTGCATAAAAAATAAATAAATAGAAAGAACCAACAAGGGTACGTCCTTTTAACTCCCCTTTACTTCCTTTCCTAGATCCCCGCACCTCCCTTTTATCTCACCTTTCCTCCCTTTCCTAGAATCCCCCGTGAACCCCCCCCTCCCTTGGACCCCGAGCTAAGGACCCGCCTGCGTCACGTGGCAACCCTCCTGACCGTATTCAACAAGGCGGTGCAACTCTGGAAGAACCTGCGGCGGCGAGTGCCGGCCATGTCGCGCTTCAACGACTATCATAGACCATTCTGACACTTATTGTTATACACATAAGGATCATTCAAGCACTTACAAACTATACTCAAACACTCCAAGCTATCTGTGAATATTCTCGAACCACTTACTAACCTTTGTGGTCAAACATGAAGACAACCAATAGCAATGTGCGACGGTGTCACAGATATAACTCTTGAAACTATGGTTATTACAACAAAAGTCACTTATAACGGGATATTTAAATCATGGTAAATATTCCGTTATATTATAAGTGAGTTTCGTTTCACAGGGGTCTTAATCAATATGTTTCGCTTTCAAATTTCCTTATCGACTTTGAACCAAAGCTAAAAGCAGACCATCAGACCCACCAGAGATTGAATTTGAAACCATTGTTCAATTTCAATAGCTGTGAATATTTATGGTGGTAACCATTTTGAAATGTATGACGGTTGATATAAGGAATCAAATCACTTTGTAAATAGCAACAGGATTTTGTTTCTTTTTCTCTGGCTGAATAAATAAATCAAACATATTTTGTTCTATGATTTCGAGTCGTTTTTTGCAGTTATATCAAAGGTAAACCATTTTATTAACGTTTCAGTACCTACTCCTTTTATAACTCAAAAATAATCTATTCACATCTATTGAGTTTTTCTTTAAAAACTATGGTGTTATTATAGGTACGAATTTATTGCGTACCTATAAAAACACCTAAATAGTATAAAGACCATTTAGTAGAATTGACTTATGTGCGAAAATGAACTGATAGCAAAACGTCTTGAAATGAAAGTGGTCTCTATTGTCTAAACGACTAGTATACATAGTTAAATTATGAATGTAAGCTTGTGAAAGAATTCACGTAATGTCTATCTATAGAATTGATTGAAGACACTATTTAATTGTGTGTCCACTAGAATAGAATAGAAAACTTTTACTCACTCACCCTCCCCTTTAAGCAATGAACAAGCTATTTTTTTCCAAAGTCATATTGTAATCAGAGTCTTAACCAGCAAGTAATAAGGTATAATTTCCCAGGGCACAATCAGCGGAGCTGGAGCAACGCCGCACCACCCTGGCGGACAAGCTGGCGCGCAAGGAACGCCGCAAGGAGAAGAAGAGGAAGAAAATGCTCAGAGAAAATGGAGAGATACCTGAGGAGACTGGTTAGTGAATAATCAGACTTGTGTTGTAAAGGTTAGGGTTGATATTCGGATCGATATCTACAAAACTTGTAGTATTGATAGTAATAAAAAGAAATCCACAGTAATTTCTTACTGCCAAATCCAATTCACACTTTCATTTCGTACTAGCGGCCCTTTCCGGCTTTGCACGGGTATTTATTATAAGTCATAATTTATATTTTGAAAATATAATATAATGTTCAGCGTGGATAGTGTAGCTTCCCAACGGTAAAATAATTTTTAAAATCGGTCCAGTAGTTTCGGAGTCTATTCAATGTAAACAAACAAAAAAACAAATCTTTCCTCTTTATAATATTAGTACAGATTTGAGTTTTCATTAGATCTTTACATAAAATAATGAACCCAAACTAGTGGCATCTGTTGAGTATAACAGGAATTTCCTTGATTCGCTCGTTAGGTTGAACGTCGTCTATTCTTATGACCGTGTTATTCATATCGTAATGTTTTGCAACTCTCACAGATGGCGGCACATGTGTCTATTTTGAAAAGTAAGGGTTATTTTAAGATTAAAATCTATGTAAACGCAGCGTGGCTGGCTTCGATAGGTTTTGATATTATTTTAGGATTAAAGCCAAATATAAACGGGGCTTTTATCACGCTGCGTTTATTCAGCTGACCTTCAACCCTTCAACTTTAAGTTAATAAGTTATTTCCGTCAATCAATAATTTTCCTGTTTCAGACTGATATAATGAATCTGAAGTTAGAAATTCTCTTCGCAGGGATTGTAAGAGAATTATTGATTTAAGCCAAAGTGGACAGTTTTTATGAGAATAAACTATGTTTCAATCTAAAATCAGATGTAACCCTCATTAATCCTGCTTACCTAGGTATGCTTGTTTAAGTACCTAAAGAGTGGATTAGTAAGATTTAAAAAACCCTTGGATTTTTTTTTTATGCAAATATAAAACAAACCACCAATTCCCGATACTTGTGTGAATCAGTTGAAATCCCAAACGTGGTCCCGATCCGCTGACCCACTTGTCCGCTTAAACTCTCGACTCGCCCGAGACGTGTTCGACACTTATAAATAATCTGGCGGCTTGCCAGCCGGTGCCTCCAGCCATTCCTCCTTCCACCACCACAGCAGACAGTTCTAACAGGTTGGTATACTTGCATTATACCTCCTCGGGTGAAAGAAAAGACCAGGATCTGGTCTTCGGAGTCAGGGTCTATTTTTGGTGCTGTAAGCGGATCCTGTCTATATTTATCCAGTGAAGTGATTCCGTGTTGCGAGTTGGACGTGTTTGTGTTATTTTTGTGGGGTGTTCTGGTTCCGTGTCAGGTTTGTGAAGTCGGTATTCTATTATTGCTGGATATTCTGCACAGTTACGAATTAAAAGTAAAACAAAAAAGTGGGTTGAATTGCCTATACAAATAAAAGCTTGCACGTTGGCACATGTGGAAATACTCCAACGTTTTTGAAAAATCTAAAGTACTAATAACTCGTTGTTAAACTGATTGACCCTAGAAAGAATATCATGGCATAGAGTTAAAGAAAATGTTATGGCACGAAATCCTTGAACATGAAGAGCTTATGTACCTGATTAGCCCAACCGCCAAATGTCAACTTAAGAAGTTTAAGAATTTTGCTTTCCCTGGTTCGCATTTTGTTATGAAGCAACATTTCAATAAACAATGTCTCCAAGCTTCTCTTTCTACATAGCTTTAACAATCGTTGTCAAGCAAGCGCTATGAAAAAAACAATGGTTCAATTAACCACAATGAATCTAGACCTAGATCTAGTAGGAATGTATTAGTAGGACAGGCGTTATGTACTCGGTTGACTCTTCAACAATGCGGCTGTGATAGCAACTCTGTCTGCACTGTTTATTTAGTTGATCTTGTTGTTATTTTAGTTGCCAGTTGTTAGGGTGAACCTGTTAAAATGTCCTAAATATTTATTTACCCGTTTCAACTTGTCTTTTATAGCACCAACGGCTGTCTATAATCAGCCTGATTATATTCCAATTTTTTAGATATTTTGAGATAAAACAAGTGTTTTTTTTTACAAAAAAAAGGCAAATGTAGAGACGGTTGCTTAAACAAATGTAATGTTGATGAGATCAATAATTAAGCAATCGTCAATTCCCATGATTTACTCAATTTCAAACGCTGAGACATAAACATGCATTTGAAGGCAAGTTAGCCGGTCAAATCATGTAAATATGGGCATAAAGATTATAAACAGCAGCTGTAAAGTGTAAACACATCGACATCTTCACTTCCACCCTATGTCCCTTCAATAGTATTTGTCATATATTATATTTATTTGTATAATAAATTCAACTTCAAAGTGTAAATTCCACAGACATGGCCGAAGCAGTAGAGACCGTGGCTCACGAAGAGCTGTCCCTGGCCGGGCCCAGCTCTGAAGCGCTGGAGCTGGAGGCTGATGACAAAAGGCGAGAGGAACAGCTGAAGAAGAGCCGCCATCCACCCATCGTCTACAAAGACTTTGATGTGAGTTAATAAAATAAAATATATCTCTGTAACAGTTTTACAATAATTGTTTACACCGTGTAGTGGAGACCTTCATTTTAATGAATAAATACGTGTTAGAAGGTCTCTCAAGTTAATATATCGACGATTGACGATCACTGTGGCGCAGTAGGCGACTGTCTGCCTGCGACACAGGTGGTGTTGGGTTCGATTCCTACCTCGGAGAAATGTTTATACGAGTTGCAGATATTTGTTCAGGATATTCCACTTACAATAAAGAAATATCTACATATCGGGCAGCAACGTCCCCTTCAACAGCGATCCCTAATTCACTTGTTCAGCTTGGGGATTATATTATTACCCTCTAATGATATTAGCCAATAAATTGTGAAAGTGATCGTCCGGGGGATAGTAATACCTATATCCAACCCTGTTTGCCACCAACAAGCAATTATATGTTCCCGTTGGCCGATAATACGAAAAAGATAAATAAAAAAATCTTTATATTTTTGTATCAAAATCGTAATCTGTAAAAGATTTATGACTAACAGAAAAAAAAGTTTAAATTCGATGGCCAGAATTAAACAAATTGTGCAATTTTCGACTTTACGCCTTCGCATTACGATGTAAAACAACTGCTCACAATAAACTGATGAATTTAACGTCGAAATACCCACAAGTAATTTTCGACTTTATCTCTTGATATTAAGGTGGAAAATGCACTAAATGCAAATGTCTTATTGAAAGTTTCAGCGAGCGAGCTTTCAATAAAATGTTTGTGCGGGGCCCTGCGTAGGCGCGGGTAGGTATTTGTTTTATCAGAGATTATTTCAACAACATCTTCATATCTGTGACTTTGACATTTCAGAGGTTCGTGGACATTTTAGGATACACTCAACAAAATTCTAGAAAATACATAATTCAATCCAAATTTTTATCTACACGACTAATACCTAAAATCATTTTTAACTTTATTTCTTTTTCAAATTTTAATTTAAACTTGGGAAGATTTTGCTGCATATTTAGACGCCAAAGGTGTAGCATAAAAATATTTTATGGCAAATTAGTCTCTGATTCTATAATATTTGATTTAGGACACATTGACTGTGAAGGTCGTATGATTCATAACTGCATGGATATTTTCGTAAACAAATGTTAAATATCGCTTTGGGAACTCCAGAACGTACGATGGACACGTATTAGTTCCATGGCTGAGGATATTAACTGCATATTTGCTACCATACTGTAGCCATATTTTGTGTAAACCGGTGTAAATAATCTTATACGAGCTAGAAACAACAGGCTCGAATCTATAGGTGGCGGACCAAAGACCGAAACAACTTCGAAGTCAAGACTCGTCTTTTGATGTCAAAATGGCTTACGAACTCTCTGTTATGTTACGTGATGCTGTCAATATAAAAATGCATCTAAGTGTTACGAGTCACAGCCCATATTTGAATGCTCATTTTTGTGTTGTGCAGTAGAAGTGGACGTGTGAGCGCCAATCTTAACGTGTGCATACAACAGTCGACCTTCTGTCACAACATAACCCTGTGATTACATCTCAATACCAATAAGTTTCCGCTGAAGCTGTGAACCGGGTACGTAGGCGGAGTAGGCGGCATGCATGGAGTTCCTTATATTTAGAGTATTTGTCAACGAGCAGCGAGCCAAACATTCCTAGTCTGTTAGTGTTTTGAAGCTTCTGGAATTCATTTAAGACCATCATTACAAAGTTAAGTCAGACTCATAAATAAATTTGCTGGGGAACATAAAACATTTTCGATCATAAAATGGGAGTTGGGAGTTGGGAGGCGGGACACCTCCCAACTCCCAATGCAATTCAAGGGATTTTTCGTCTTCATCATTTACTTACTAGGGCGCCCTCTCTAGGCTTTGTTCACGCGGTATGAAAGTAAAAAGTAACTTCAGTAAACATAGTTGTTTCTCTTAGTTTCCTAGTACGAATTGTAATCGAATTATCTCTTCCGGACATCGATAATAACAAACGAAGTTGCTTGCGCTTTATAATAGTTTTAAAGAAGTAACTAATTATCAGTTTTGAACGGGCAGTCGTCGCGGCGTAAGAATTGACTCTTTTGACTCAGCCCGTGGATGTCGTAAGAGCCGACAGACTCCATCAGAGGAAGGCAGCAGCTCCCTTTTGTATATTTTAACCATCTCGATTGCGATCATAATGCTCTTCTATAAAATACACAGAACATCTGGAACAAATATTAGCATATCGTATAAATATTTATCGCAAGACGGGAATCGAATCCGCAACCCTCTTCGTCGCAGGCGTCCTTAGCCTGCCGCTCCCTTTTCGCTCGTCTGAAAAAAGGTCTGGTTCTTATACTTACCAGAATATTTTTCATTTACTGTCATTTTGAAATTCGCTGAATTCCATGCAATAAGTAATAATATTTTTAGTGCTCAGAACAACTGGGACAAAAGTTGTTCATCTGTTCTGTGTACAGAACTATTGCTACAGCTACAGCACGGAACAACTGGGAATAAGCTGAATATTTGTCCCATACTTTGATACTTAGGTTCAGCAGTTCAACAACCTTTTGCAACTAGAGTTCACCTTGTGGACTAGTTCCGTTGCCAATAACACATTTAGACAGGCTGATTTATAAATATGTTATTCTTTATCTAACTGATGTATTTATGGGATGTAGCACGGATGTTGATTCTTGACATTGGTTTACCCGAGATTATTAATCAGACTATCCGATATCCATGTTTACCTGACTTCGAGTCAGTCTTGGTTTATACCAAGACTGATTGCAGATGATGCACCTGATAATAAGGGCCTTTTTGCGCAGTCTGGTAAAAATAGACAGATAATGAAATAATAGTGGAATAAGATTAAAAATAGGTCGTTCCATTAAGTTTTTATGTTGATTTTGGACGAAAATGGGCTGATTTGAACAGGCAGAAGCACTTGCCTACAGTGACGACCTCTGTGGAGCAATGGGCGAAGGTCCGCCTGCGATGCAAGCGGTAGCTGGTTCGATTCCCGCCTCGGTACAGATGTTTGTACAATCTGCAGATATTTGTTCCGGTACTTCTGGATGTTTTCTATGTATAATTAAAGAATATTTATCTATGTATTGTATTGAGATGATGCTGTTATGTGAATTGTGCAGCAATATATGTTATTTTTGTTTGCGTGTTGATCTGATAGTATTTGTTAAATCTCCAGGGCCTGCAAGAGTTCGAGAACCTGTCCAAAGCCCTGGAAGGCGTGGAGCTGTCCCCTGAAGAGAAGCAGAGCCTGGACGAGCTCCAACAGTACCTGCACGGGGAAGGCAGCTGGGTGCTCGGAGACGAGTTCCTCATGTTTATTGGTGAGTGTTGCATCAGCTGGAATAGAGTTTTTTAAAATCATATTTATTATAAGAACCTTAATAATTAAATACATGGCGGTCCTATTGGGTTAACAAGAAACTAATTTACAAACGAACTTATCTAATACACAGTAAACAATAAACAGTTAATAAAATATATATATACAAATAATTTAGAATATAGCTATGCTATCATATTCCTCGATAAATATCTTCAGATCTAGAGTCTATAACTATTTTCTTGCAAGAATAATTCGGTACGTAATTATAATTATATATTATTTATTTATATAGGTATATATATTACTGTTTAAGTATAATATAAGTAGCTTAGTAACATTATGAGTAGTATATTTTATTATTTCTATTATATAGCACTACCTACCAAACTGTTGTCCACACTACCCAAAGGTTAGCAGGTAGAGAATGCTATCTAGCATTATGCTCGCCTATGTACTTTTTGTGCAATAAAGTATATTCTATCTATCTATCTATGTTCTCCAGGTGGAGAATATCTTAGTCTATTAGAAGAAGAGTAGAGAAATAGAAGTTAAATAATTGTTGATTTAGGATTTAAAATAATCGAATTTCAAAACAGTGACTGTTTTGAAATTTGATTATTTAAATGTCGGTTTTTAATATGTAAATCATTAATAACGGGAAATTTGCCCTGGTCGGTGCGTTTTACTGCCAATAATAGCTTATTTGTCTTCAGTTATTCCGTGATCATGCAATCTATATTCGTGCAAGCTGAGTTTCCAATATTTCCGCTTTCGATATAAAGCAGAAATATCGTAAACTCAGAATAACACAAATAATGATAAACATCCCGTTAAGGGTGTTTTAGTATTTGCTATGTACTTTCTAAGAAAATGTATAAAGATCCTAATTTGTGGAAATTCAACCCACTCTTTTCTCAAACAGAACACCAGTAGGTTTCCGTTTCTCGAGTAAATACCACATAATCTCTCTGAATTCGTGTAAAGCATTTAATTGCGTCTCATTAAAAACTGGCGCGTCGCCAAACGTGAGTGTAACATGTGTTTATTACGCGGAAGCACTCATTCTGTAGCTCAAGTTTTGAATCCTTTTGAATTCGGGTCGTTTGAGACCTTTTTAAAATTTAATTGAAACTATGGTATTATGGTATATTCATTATTATGAGTCAATAATACATTTCTAATCACTGAAAATCAAACCCTTTGTAACAAATAGTCCGTAACGCCAACAAGTTGCTTTGCCGGAAGCCCAGCATTGGTTGCTAGCATGCTAGTCATCCAACTCATGCTGAGGCAGAGTTGGATGACTAGCATGCCATTTTGTTTCTGGACTTACACACTCACACGTTTCCTCTTAGTTTAAGTTTACTATCTTCTGTGTAAGTCTGTTAACAAATAAAATTCATTAATTCAAATATCCATCCAAATCCATCCAGAATCGTCCGGTGGGGAAGGGAAAGGAAGGCAAAGCATCTTGACATTAAACAACCTCCTAATGCACTCATCTATTATTTATCAACTAACACATTACCATCAAACGGACAATGACAGAACGGATATCCATCCATCCAATCAACAAAGAAGTAATTATGTATAAAATTACCCCAAATGTGGTTATGCTTCAAAAGTAAGGGGACGTTTGAAGCAAAGTGACGACGCTGTGACGACGCTCTCTTGTGTACAGAGCTTCTTTTGGATCTGAATGTATAACCACCCTAAGGATGTAGTCAGACGTGTGATACAACTATGACACCAAGTCTTATCCCCGCAGGTCGCCTCCTCACGGACTCTGCGCTCAGCTCGTCAGTCCGCGTGGGCGTGCTGCGCTGCCTGTGCGCGGCCGCGCTGCGCGACGACGTGTCCCTGCTGCTGCACCAGGACCGGCGCCAGCACGCGCTGCTCAACTACGCGCACGAGATCGACAGGCATCCTCTGGAGGAACAACGCGCGCTCGCGACCACGGTGAGACACTGCACGTGTCTTTATGGTGTGGGACGTTCTGCTTTTGCACTGTCTATCCTGACGTACGGTAGTCGCGTTTGGGGGACTCTCAAGACTATTAACGGTCTCAAAGAGAAGTTTGAAGAGACACGCGTTGAAACTATGATTACCCACTCGCTCTTTAATAAATAAGGGCTATCTATCTGGTCGTTTTCTATGTATTTTAAAACTATATATCTATGTAATGTATTGTATATCAGTCATCTAGTACCCATAACACAAGCTGTGCTTAACTTAGGGCTAGATGAGGCTGTGTGGATTATCCAGCATTATTATTTATCTATGCAACAATATTCAGGCTATAAAGTAAACATTTAATATTTGTTTCAGATGTGCAATCTGTTCGAGAACATCTCATCGTCGGAGTGGTTGCTGTACATCAGCGAGTGGGAACACAAGGGGCAGCCGCTCTCCAACATCCGCGCCACTACTAAGGTACGCTGAATACAATACATAATGTACAAATATACTTGCCTCCAATATTTTTACATTATTTATTGTATGGGGACTTGAACCTGCGTTTGTTGCAGTTATGTTGTCATACCACAGTTCTCCGTCAATTCAAATTTGTCCCTAACTAGAATGGCCCGTCAATACAATGATTTATCTAAGGATAACACTGTCCTTGACATTTTTGTTCCCAAATTGAGCCAGTTTACCCGAACTTTAAAATCAGTTAAATTAGATTAAGTTTCCTGATCCTAAGCTTATAATGATGTGTAATTGTACGTGGGTGCATGAACACATATGTAAGTTTACTTATATTTAGATTTAGGTACCTATCCGGTTTATTGTTTTTTTTTTCTTCTATTTCAAGCTATCATACGTTTTGCTCTACACGTTTTGTTCTTATGATTCTCAGTATGCACATAATTTGTGAAATGATCAAGTTCTAAACCCTTTATTATTCAAATTCTGTATATTTTGTGATTATTTTATGTTTTGTGCGTTTAAATAAATAAAAAATATTCTAAAGTCTCGTTTATAAGTTTTAACCTCTGTTAAAAAAGTGCGGTGTTATACGTTTGACTTGTACGAGTCTATCTGTATTTTAGTGTCATGTCTATGGCATCGTAGCTCGGGCCATACTCCCGTATACTAAAACGCAACTCAGATTTAAGTCCGTCTCAAGTGACGATTTCTGACAGATTTTCATTGAAAACTACGTAAATCAAAATTAGCTTATCAACGGATGTACTGAATTTGATTTTGTTGTTTTTGTTTGAAAAGTAACTTCATTGTGAGTTTTCTTATCAGTTTCATAAAAAAAATATTGCCACCCAGTATTATTTATTTATTTATCTTATATGTTTTGCTTTAAGGTGTGCGTCCACAGCCTGCTCAGCGAGGACGCGGAGCTGCGCGAGTCCGGGACCGCCTTGCTGCACAACGTGGCCGCCAAGGAGGTAAAGACCGTGGTCTGTATCGCTCTCTACTTCTACTCTACTCTAGACTAGCCTCTTACCTACTATGTGTTATACTACCTTCGATCACCAATACATTATTGTATTGATGACCGAAGTATTCTACGCACAAATTCGGCTAATAAAGCGCGCGTTTAATATCACGCATGCAAACCATTTGGTCCCCTACATCTGTACACACGCGCTTCAACACGCCTTATGTGTACTAGCTCTTAATGTATGGCCTTCGTAAGTGCGCAATCGTTTACGAACATTCTCAAAAAGGGGACTACCTGGAAAACGGAAATCGAACATTGTTTTTTTGATTTTGTGCAAACCATACTCTTGTGTCATGATGATGATTATAAAATAGTAATTGCACGGAAATCAGAAACTTGGATTTTCGTTGTTAGTACGGGCCTAGGGTATAGAGAAACTACAGATAGAATTAGGGTCTGCTTCTTAAGTGGTAGATGGATAACATTATAGCCCAGCGCTCAGATGTAATGGTAATGTATTGAGGCTTACCTAACTACGAGTAGCATAATTTGTAAAATCTGATTAAGAGTTCCATAAAAAAGTGACAAAATTCCAGTAGTTATCTACTAGGATCAACATTTTCGAATTGAATGTAACCTACTCAACCTCCTTCGTAAGTTCTGTTCGAAATTAAGTATACACGAATATTAATAAGCGAAACCAAACAGTTTATTTAGTTGATAAGTCAGAAGTGTTCTGTAGAAAGCTGTTATCTCGATTTCACAGAACCCAGAAATAGATTACCGTATTACATCCAAGACGGACGTAAAGTAAACCGAAACTTATCGTTTTGTAAACGCGTTCGCGATTTTTGAATGATTTTATCTTTTCCGTGAAAACCTACGGTAACATTGACTGACAGGATAAATAGCTTTAAGAATAACATAAAATATGTACTTATGCTTATAATTTTCACGCATATGTTTAGCCTGTTGACAAGGAACCGTTCAGTGGTAGATTTTTGCACCAATCAGGAAAACCAAAAGACAATAATTCACTCACAAAGAATTTATCCGTCGACATTTCGACAAATATGTTTTTGAACTCCTAACCTTTCCTCCGCTTGTGCTAACAAATAATATAACTACACTCGTCCACAATTCTGAACACAGATAATATATATGTATATATCCGATAATCACTTAATTTTTTCCGACAAATAACAGACAAAATGGTGCTTACAAATATTTTTTCCAAATTATCAGAAGTGCATATCTGTATTTCCCAAA
The DNA here is from genome assembly GCA_947044415.1 of Eupithecia dodoneata. Classification (NCBI taxonomy): domain Eukaryota; kingdom Metazoa; phylum Arthropoda; class Insecta; order Lepidoptera; family Geometridae; genus Eupithecia; species Eupithecia dodoneata. Next base: position 11,527,508 of record OX345668.1, on the reverse strand, counting down.
AGGGCAAAAACCGATTGAGAATTTCCTTAATTCGTAACCTTGCCATCAAAAAAGAATGGACAAAATAAGAAGGTAATTTAAAAAGCTTTGATACTTTTACTGGGTAAAATTTTCCATTTTCTGAACAGTTACGATGCACTTAGTTATAAGATTGACTATTATTACCGACACACCTATATAGAAATTATTATTAAATAAAAAATAAGGTTTTATTGTTTTTCACTTCATATACCCTTCACTATTAGTATTCCAAAATGAATTCATAATAATAATTGTGAAATGCAAATATGCACTGTACCCGGGCTGCAGAAAGTATGTTTTCCAGCGGTTCCAAGTCGGCAAGCCGCTGCGCGACCTGCTGCCGAAGCAAGCTAAGTCGAAGGTACCACTAACTGCTTCTGACCTGACTCATAAGAATACCTCGCTCATTATTCTCTTTATGAAATAAAACATCATAATACCTCGCTCATTATTCTCTTTATTCAATAAAACATCATAATACCTTTCTCATTATTCTCTGTATTAAATAAAAGGTCTTTAATCTCTGCACTTATCATAACTTCCTATACACCTACAAGGAATCTAGACTAGCTAGAGTAAAATAAAACGCATCTACTACACCAATCATTATTTCTTAGGCTCTTATTAAAGGAATGGGCTAGAATAAATTGAAACGCCTTTCCTGAATTAAAATAATATTCTACTTCACCAATCATATCCTTAATTTTTCCTAAGCTAAAGGATCTAGGCTGGCTAGTATTCAATAATAAAGCATTATTCTAAGGCACCAATAAGGGGCTTGCAGGTACCAATATGATACTTATTTTTGAATATATTTTTATCTTGAGGAAGTTTTTTTCGTTGATGGATAGAATATTGTCTAAGAGTGTTCAATAGAGAAAATTCTATCCATCTATATATTAAAGCACCCTTCATCTGCAAATAAGGTGATACCTACGATAATTTAAAAGTATTAGTAAACTCAATCCAGACCAGACACAGTCATGCTAGGCAAACCCTCGTCACACAGAATCCTATAGTAGGTATCTAGCTAGCAATAATATTTGAATGCATGTCCTACTAACTTGTACGTAGTGTAAACATTACAACTGGTAAAAACATGTTATGAATTATACGCGTTGTTTTTAACATTATTTAAAACCAAATACAAAAAAGTAGGTCATACCTCATTTTCACCAAGTCATTAAAACTCAATTTAACTAACTGATAAAGTTATGAACCATGTATTGAATTTCCTAAAATTGCTTGATAAGAGTTATTTCGGGTATTTATTGCCCTTTTTACCATTATTCCTTTGAAAACTACTAAATATTATGTTATAAAAGGTACTCAAGAACGCAATAAATACCCGACATCACTTTCGACATCACAACCTTTGCTAAATTATGGAAACCTTCAAGAGTTAAACAAATCTATTCTTCAGTTACCGGCGAATCATAGTTCATTCATTAGGCACTACCTATAACATAGTTTTCTTAAATAACCCTGTATTTTGACAAGTTAATCGCATACATTTCGTAACCGAAATTCTTCACGTAATGTATCTTCAACATCCACTAACTGTCAAAATTGTGTGGCTCCCAGCTTTAAGAGATCTAATAACAAACAATAAATATTGACTGTGCCTAGATGTGACTTAAACGAAACAATAAACATGTCTTATTTATTTGCTTAGCAAACAAACATTTAAAAATTCCAACGATTTTGTAATAAACTTGAGATATGAATAGAATCTCTTCTTTCATCGCTTGACAACATACGAGTATAGCGTGTTACTACACCAGCCACCAGCCACCAGCTATCGTCGACCGATTGTTGTGGTAACTTTGGTTTATCGACCGTTCCATAAAACGTCGAGTAATCGATCGACGATCGATCGATCGATTTTTTCGATTGGTGTGGTAACACCCTTATATTAACATGTTTGCCCGAGGCTTTGCTCGATTAATAACTATATTTAAAAATTTACTACAGCAATGAGGACAAATAAAGGTATTTCTACTATTAAAAATAACAGAAAATCGAATCAGTTGTTGCTGTGATTGCACAACTGAAATAAATTCGCAATATACCTAAGTCAAATTTAAAATCCTATCCATCTTGGATGCAGTGTGAAAGAACACTTCATCCAACTTTATCCAAGTAAACATATTTTCAGTTTCCCCTGCCTTGATTACGAAGGCTTTGGGTACTTACGCCGTAGTTTGCAGAAATTATATACACCTACGTGGTTTATTGTTTTATAACCCAGCCTTCGTAGTCCGTACTACGCATGAACATATAATTATGATAAGATTTATAATTATTTAAGACTACGTAGTAGATGTGAAACTCCCACTATACGTACTTATATCTCTACATTACAGAATTCATTTGACTGTCAAATGTCAAATAGAAATGACAAAAATGGCAAAGCACCATGTCCTAAGTATACCAACGGCATTTTACAGATTGCCTCCACTCTTAAATCGTTTTCCCATATTTAAATAATTTTGAGGCAACATTAACTTGAAAAATTATGAAATAATTTATTGAATTCATTCATTTCGATTCTATAAATCGACTCATAAAACATTGCAAATCAATTTATGCATATTATAGATGTTGAGAAGAAGAAGTTTTACGGCTATTTGGGCTCATGGTGACAATTATCTAGATTTATCATCATCAGTTTGTTATTATAATCTTAAAGGTAAGGCAGTTTCCATAAGTTGAGTTTCAAACATTATCTTACATGGCTAGTGTGTCCTCATGAATTTGATCAAAATTTGGTTTAGTTATTCAATGTTCACCAACTGCACTTTCATTGCAGAACATTGAATGATTTGATTGCATGATGAAGTAAGGTATGCAACCGACTAAAATGCAAAAAAATACAGCTTTTACAGCTTCAACTAAAAATAAATGACACTTGTAGGCTTAATGTTTGTAAGCTCAGTCTTACACCCAATCCTCTCGCCGCTCGATCGAATACTGCACGAGGGATATACATACATACCTCTAGCACGCGCATTACAAGTGATATGTGGCTAGACTTAATATATATTAATGTACATATGTAGCTTTTGAAACGATCTTGGTTATTAATACAACGGGATATTTACAAGATATTTACCATGATTTGATATTTGAGTTTTCCAATATTTCGGCACAGTTTCATGCGCCATGATCACGGAATAACTGAAGCCACTGCGAGTAAGTTTGGCAGACATACCATGTTCATGGCGCATGAAACTGTGCCGAAATATTGATTATATGATAGATTCAAAAATGAAATCATGGGAAATATGCCGATATAAGCAAAGATTTAAATTGTTAGATGCGCCCTGAGGTCAAAAAATGTAGGTACAAAACTATCTCCGCCTCGTTTCTGTGTCTATTCCCCCGTCCGCAGGTGTTCGACGAGATCTGCGTGGAGCTGTGCATGGCGGCGCTGCAGCTGCTGTCCCTCGCGCCCTCGGAGGAGCACCTGTACCGCGCGCTCGGGGCGCTGGCGAGGCTCGCGACGCACTCGCAGGACGTGCCGCAGCTCATAGCCATGGTGGGGCCGGACCCACACGCATACAGGTATGTTTGAACCGAGTGTACACAATAAAAATAAACCAACTCTTGCAAGCCGCTGGCAGGACGTAGCTGATAGCCATGCTGCCATGTTGGCGCTGGACCCACACGCCTACGTAGCAACGTTAGCGTAGGTCCGAACGGAAGGGGTGCAATGAATATGTAAAAAAGGCCTCTCTACACTCTCGTGTCTCACGGTGTTAAAGCGCGGATCGCGATGCGAAACTGCCAAGGACTTCACACTCGCGCACGACGGAAACCAGGCGCGAAGCTGCGAGAAATATGCGCGTTATCCTCGTGCGAGTGTGGATAGGATTTTGCAGGACACTTAAAACGTCAAACATTTTAGAACTCTTACTACAAGCACAGTTCAAGCTCTCCTCATAACACATACTCCTAATGAGCGTAATAGCGCCCTGTCTTCAGCTTGACGCATCCAGCATCTACCTGCAGTCTTTCGCAGGTCGTCATCCCACCTGGTCGGAGGGCGTCCTACACTACGTTTCCGAGTCCCATATCCATAAAAGCGATAAATCGCTTTTAAAATTGAATCTCTTAATTCCGGTTACCCTGCTTAAATTAGAAAATTTTTAAATTTGCATTTCAAAATATACACCATGATCCTTATTATAAAGATAACTAAGTTCACTATAGAACCACTCGTAAAGTTCACCAGTTTACGCAGCTGATGCTCCTTAGAAATGTCGTCCTTCCGGTTTGAGGTCTGCTAATGCCTTGCTTGTTTTGTATATTTCTTGGCGAGTGGCAAATGTAGCTGTGTGCCAAATAAAGCTTAAACCGGAATTTAATAAAATAAATTAAAGTTTTAAAATCTAAATAAATTCATTTTCCTGAAAAGTATTTTTGATACACTGTTTATATAAAATAAACGGTGGTATATTTGTTTATTTAAGGATCTTACAACATGACGGCCCTAATTACGCCTAGCAGAAATCTAGCAATTCTGAGGGTAGTTATGTGTTGTGTATCCCTCCCTACTGTCTGGCTGCTACTTTGTACGCGTAACCAGGATAAAAAGTAGCATCATATCACGTCAGCATGTCTCATCCATCAACGTTGAATTCAATTCAATTTTCCATCTATGCCACAAGCTCTGCTTAGCTTGGGGCTAGATGATGCTGTGTGTGTCTATTAGAGACAGTATCAAAATTCAAAATTACTGTCAAGGAAATTCATTAAGTTTCGGCGTGGCCATTTGTGGCCGAAACCGAAACTGCGGCCCTAATTTTTTAGCCGAACCTGGCCGAAACCGAACCCTCGTTGGACACTGATAAGAATTAATTTTCTGTTCCAGGGGAACGAGTCAACGCGTAGACGAGCAAATAGACGCTATAATGAAGAAAGTCAAGTAAATGTTAATATCATAGACGGTGAGGGGCATTTTACGTTTACAGTTACCTACTGCTTGCATATTATAGAGAACAAACTAAATATTTGTTTAAATAAGTATTTGTTCATCAGTTTTAGATCACTCATATTTAAAGTGTATTGTTTGACTTCCGTGTATGGAATAGGGTTATTATTTCACGTTTTTTCGCAGAACATATTCTAAAAAATAATCAAACATGTAAATATAACTCTGTCCTAAAATACGAAATGATCCATTTGTTTGCGTATACTATGTTTTCTTTTCATAAACCTGTTTTATTATTGTTTTTTCGGCTTCACCAATGTATTTATTACAAGTTGGAGTCAGAGCTGGTTTCGCTGTTATCTCCTCTGAACAAGTCCTAGACTCTGAATGGGCTTGCACACCACCTACCCGTTGACCGATAAAGGACCGGTTACATTATACAGAAAGGATCCTTTTCTAAAAACTTTATGCTAATTTTGTTCGATGCAATAATAGTAGTTACAGTTCGTTTGACGACTGCCTCTATCTTATTTATTTATCGTAACCTTATCGAAATAATATTAATGGGACAAATTAATATAATTAATTTATATCTGTAAATAGTCACTAGATTTATTATAAGGTTTCTTAGTATAAGTACCTGAGCTAAGGATATTGTATTATTTTATTTATTTATTTTATTTTTGGGCACTAACATGCGTGCATTTACTTTACTTGCACATTGTATGTAGAGTTTATTATTTACAATAAATGATAATCGTTATTATTGTTGTTGTTTATTTATTTATTCATTAAGTATCCGTATCATCAAGTATTTAAATTTGATTAACACAGCCATCGCCCGGCTATGTGAACTTGGCACCCGAATTTGGAAAATCGATTTTTTTAAATTTGATTCCTATGGATAATCGTTTGTAGTTGATTGTAGTGAATTTGATTTTTTTTGTAGTAGCTCAAAAAATAAGTTTGGCCACTTTGAAAAAAACGCAGAACCCGACTTTAGGAAAACGATGTTTTTTTAATTGATTCGTAAAGATAAAATCTTCAAATCTTCTTACTTATGGAAATTCTAATATTTTTTTATTGATTCATAAAGATAATCGTTTGTAGTTGTTTGTAGTGAAATTATTTTCGTTTGTAGTAGTTCCAAAAAAAAGTTAGGCAACTTTCAAAAATTAAAATGTAAAATCTTCAAATCTTCTGACTTATGGAAAATCTAATAAATTTTTTTATTGATTCGTAAAGATAATCGTTTGTAGTGAAATTATTTTCGTTTGTAGTAGTTCCAAAAAAAAGTTAGGCAACTTTCAAAAATTAAAATTTTAAATCTTCAAATCTTCTTATGGAAAATCTAATATTTTTTTATTGATTCGTATAGATAATCGTTTGTAGTTGTTTGTAGTGAAATTATTTTCGTTTGTAGTAATTCCAAAAAAAAGTTAGGCAACTTCCAAAAATTAAAATGTAACATCTTCAAATCTTCTTACTTATGGAAATTCTGATATTTTTTTATTGATTCGTATAGTTAATCGTTTGTAGTTGTTTGTAGTGAAATTATTTTCGTTTGTAGTAGTTCCAAAAAAAAGTTAGGCAACTTTCAAAAATTAAAATTTTAAATCTTCAAATCTTCTGACTTATGGAAAATCTAATATTTTTTTAATTGATTCGTAAAGATAATCGTTTGTAGTTGTTTGTAGTGAAATTATTTTCGTTTGCAGTAGTTCCAATAAAAAGTTAGGCAACTTTCAAAAATTAAAATGTAAAATCTTCAAATCTTCTTACTTATGGAAATTCCAATATTTTTTTATTGATTCGTATTTATATATATAGATAATTATTACCATAAGTAAGAAGATTTGAAGATTTTACATTTTAATTTTTGAAAGTGGCCTAACTTTTTTTTGGAACTACTACAAACGAAAATAATTTCACTACAAACAACTACAAACGATTATCTTTACGAATCAATTAAAAAAATATTAGATTTTCCATAAGTCAGAAGATTTGAAGATTTAAAATTTAAATTTTTGAAAGTTGCCTAACTTTTTTTTGGAACTACTACAAACGAAAATAATTTCACTACAAACGATTATCTTTACGAATCAATAAAAAAAATTATTAGATTTTCCATAAGTCAGAAGATTTGAAGATTTTACATTTTAATTTTTGAAAGTTGCCTAACTTTTTTTTGGAACTACTACAAACGAAAATAATTTCACTACAAACAACTACAAACGATTATCTTTATGAATCAATAAAAAAATATTAGAATTTCCATAAGTAAGAAGATTTGAAGATTTTACATTTTAATTTTTGAAAGTTGCCTAACTTTTTTTTGGAACTACTACAAACGAAAATAATTTCACTACAAACAACTACAAACGATTATCTTTACGAATCAATTAAAAAAACATCGTTTTCCTAAAGTCGGGTTCTGCGTTTTTTTCAAAGTGGCCAAACTTTTTTTTTGAGCTACTACAAAAAACAACAAATTCACTACAATCAACTACAAACGATTATCTATAGGAATCAAATTAAAAAAAATCGATTTTCCAAAGTCGGGTGCCAAGTTCACAAAGCCCCATCGCCCTGGGATGTTAACAGATTGGTACAGACAGAAGCATTAATTGGTAACCCCCTCACAGAATATGTAATAGTGTCATGCAGGTTCAAATCCGTGAATATAAAAATATTGATTTTAGTTTACATTATTCTCGTTAATTTGGCTTTTTAACTTGTTTTATTTTATTATAAAGTCTATTCAATTATTTCAATAAAAAACTAATGTTTTTCTTTCAATACTGACATTTTTATTATCACGAATAACGATACTAAAATTTCAAGACTTTATAACATGTGACTATGGTGTAGTGGTTCGATTCCCACTTGGTGATACAATTTTTGCTTCTTTCCTAGTCTTTGAGTAAAAGATTTGTAAATCGTACAGTGATTTGCAATGTAAACTTTAGCTTTTTGGGGGGTTACCAATTAATGCTGCTGTCTGTACCTACTGATATGAATGGTTTTAGCTGCCCAAAGTTATTTTATATATGTATATGTGAAAAAGACATCTTTCGAATATTTCATCTAAGACTTGTTCTGGATTTTTTTTTCGCAAGACGTTACGATGAAATACAATCTTGCGAACGCAGGTACAAAACTTAGCATCTCAGTTCCGTTTTATTGCACTCAGCTGGACCCATTAAAATATTTTTTATTTCTATCGTCAAAAGGCATTCGAATATGTCTCCAACCACTTCATTAATATACGATTAGGTATCAAGATAGGAGGCTGCATCGAAAACATAGGAATATGTTCAGTAAGACATTTTAAGGTTCTGAATACGCCGGTTTAAAGTAGCCAACTTGAAATGTGAAAAATAGTGAATTTTTTTTAGTGAAAAGTGTTGTGGTAATGCAAAAAGTGAAAGCTGTGTTATTTATTTAAATCTTATATCTAAAAGGGTTTCCAAAAAGTCACTACGTCAGCTAGGGCTGACGTAGTGACTTTTTGGAAACCCTAAAGCTGTGTTGTTGTTATGAAAAAGTGCGAAATAGTAGAAAAGTACCAAATTTCGAGAACTTTCTGAAGGTATACCTACAGAATTCATAGCACATAGGATGCAGAATTAATCCCTTTATGTATTGACAAAACAAGCTTTATGTTTATCAGAATAAAATTGATATTTCTAATAATCTATTGAGTTGCTGCATTTTTGCTAATTTGAACTATAGTCACTTCCCAGTATACATTACATTTGAATTAAGTAATAAAATTCAGCAGGTCTAAATAATTACGCCTCAGAAGTGATGACAAATGATTGAATGGTTGAGCCGAAAGGATGCGTATGATAACACCTGACGTAATGATAGCGAGCTGATACAAGCCCCCGTTGTCTTACACACCACTCAGTGTTAGGATCGATCTGGACTGCAGCAAACGCCTTTCAAAACAAAGTACATATACAAGGAATTGCAGAAAACCTGTTGCTACCAATTCGCAAGTGTTACAAAAATTTAATTGTTAGAAATTTATTTTGTCGCAAAAATTTACAAGTGTCTTAAACTTTCATGGTTTCTGAAAACAACGGACCATTAAGTTCAGAATTTTGATATTCATTTTGGTGATAAAACCAGCAGTAAATCTAATAACAATACATACAGTACGACTCTGTTCTAAATTATTGGCCATTAACTATCATAAGCAAACCCTGGCTCTTGCACTAGTCTAGTTGCATTAAACGACACTGAATAACCAAACCCTACAATCAAGTGACGTTATTGACTAGCAGTTTCATAAACCAAGCAGCTGAAATAAAGAGAGATTTCCGTCGTAGTTAGCGTTTGTAATCATGGAGGACGAAGGAATTCCCTTTTTGAAGCCCAAAGACCAATCCGGTGTGAAGGGTTTACTGCGGAAAAGACTGCCGATCTTGCAGTGGGCTCCGGAGTACGACCGAACGTGCGCCGTCTCGGACCTGGTGGCTGGCGTCACGCTCGGCTTGACGCTGGTGCCGCAGAGCATCGCCTACGCCTCGCTCGCGAACCTGCCGGTGCAGTATGGACTCTACTCGGCTTATATCGGTAAATATTATCTTTTTAATAAGTATATTTTTTTTGATTATTTTAGTTTATTTTATTTCCAACAGCTTCTAAAACGAAAATAAGTAGAAACAAGAAGTCATTCTTTTCATCCAAAGGTTGCCTGGAATAGATCGCTTCTAATTGATTATGCCGCACATTTTATTTGTCGCATGTACCTATTGTATTTTTTGTAATGCATCTGCATCTGGTGTACAATAAAGTATTTTTGTATTGTATTGTAAGTCATGCCCTAGAACGGGTTAAAAACTGTTTCATATGACTGTATGACTCTGCCTTTTGAAGTTTCATTAAAGGTTCTCAATTCATAGATCTCTATCTAGCTTTGTCTTCTGCTAACAATAAACACCCATTCTCAATTTCACTCCCTATCATATCAGTTGGTTCTATTTTGACATAAAATGCAGGCCCTTCCCCTGAATTCAACCTATCTCCTTGGACAAATCTTGACAAATTCAGTCAATGCTGCCAAGCTTCAGTGACATGACGAGGCTATCTGGCCGAGGAGATGTGATCTGTTCATATAGATCCACCATAAGTTCTCGTTATATTGTATTTCCATGAGTATAGTGTAGATATGGGCTGAAGATAATTTACAAATTGTACAACTCTCTCCTGTTAGTCGTGTGAGATGAAAGTGGCTATTATAAATGATGTCGATTCAGTTTTATAGTATCACCTAATTTTGGCTATATTTTGCTTATTTTGATTCAAATTAGCTTATCCTAGAACAACTGGGTCGACATATCTCCTACTTAAAAAAACGAATACAAGAGGTCGTATCTTGATATGACGACCTCTGTGGACTGTGGTACAGTCCGTCAGAGGAGAGAGACGTTTGTGGGTTCCAGTTCCACCGCTGCTGGTCTAATGTTTCCATGGTCTGCTAAACTACTGAATAAGGCTACAGCTTCTGACCGGGTTTCGCTTGTTGATATAATTATTTATAATGTATAACGTAGCTGGTAGGTGTGATGTCGCATGTCGTCTACCTATCAGTGAAACATTTAGAACCGGTCCAGTAGGTAGTTCCGGAGATAACCCAATACAAACAGACTCACTTTTCAACTGACGAAAACAAAAGGAGGTTGCTGACCTCTTTTTAATATCAGATTTGTTTTATAGCGTAATGATGCCAGGCTGGAGTCATTGAATCTCTCGACGCTAGATATATTGTAGTATTGTATAAGTAGTAGTATAATGGCAAATCAATACCTACTCATAGCTCAATGCATAGCGTCAACTAGCAAACAAAAATAAACATTGTTCTTCGTTGTTATAAACTAACACTGATGCTGTTTTTTGTCGAAGGTTCTCCAATTTATAAGGCGCCTATTGTACCATGTTTTTCGTGGGGTTTTATGCATGTTCAAATAGTGTTGTAAAAGTTTACTATTTTCTATGGCGTTACTACAGGGTGACAAGTCGGCGAAATGCCACGGGCCCCCAGCCAGAAGGGGCCTCCGGTTATTACACATTAATTAAAAAATTGTTTTGTCTTTGATTTATCTCACCGTTTTATTATTTTTACTAAATGTGTGGGGGGGCGTCCGATGAATTTGCCACACCACACCTAGATAGAACGGTATAGTTATGCCACTGACTATGATACATGCATAATGACATTTGTATTGTATTATTTCTATTTTGATCATTGTTATTGAATTGTTTTGCTTATAGTGGACTACTCTATTGTATTAGGTCATGTCCTGTAAGAATACAAAAAAAATGTACAAAACCTTTATTATAAACAAGAAACTTATAGCAAAGAGTACAATATTAAAAATGTATAGACTTATAGTACCTACTACCTACTTTTGCGGTGGTCAGCCCACAACTGTACCCTAACAATTGTGGGCTGACTACCACAAAAGTTAAGAAACTGTGTAGATTGGATGTAAGTGTTTTTGAATAAATACAAAAATGTTCCAGGCACAATGCTGTACGTCCTGCTCGGCACAGTGAAGGAGGTCTCCATCGGCCCCACAAGTCTGATGGCGCTCTGTACGCTGCAGCTGTGCCGCGGGCTGCCGCTGGAGTTTGTGGTGCTGCTGACCTTCCTGTCAGGCTGTGTGGTGCTGTGCATGGGGCTGCTCAGACTGGGTGAGTCTCCAACATCATCACCATTAGCCTACAGTAGTCCACTGCTGGACATAGGCCTCGACTTAGCGCCATAGCGCCCTGTCAGCTTGCCGCATCCTGCATCTGCCTGCAGTCCTTCGCAGGTCGTCAAGCATAGTGTAGGACGCTCTCCGGCCAGGTGGGACCTGGCCGGAGGGCGTCCTACACTACGTTTGCCGAGTCGGTCGCGGTCTCCGCTCAAGAACACGTTTATTTTATTTATTTATATTTTGATGGTAAACGAACAGCTTATAAATCTTAAATAAGTAGAAACATATGTGGTATAACTAAAGCTTAACAGTTTTCACTTCTCACTTTTTTTTACCCCGACGACGACGGTTGTTGGTTCTTTGCGAGATATGGCCGGCCCAATGCCACTTCAGCTTGCTAATTCTTAGAGCTTTGTCAATAACTTTGGTGTCCAATGTCATATGGTATTAATAAGCATGTTGAAGTGGCAGTGGGCAGGCATAGCTCACAGAATCGATAATCGAGGTTTTGGGAGAAAGGGTTCTCGAGTGGCGACCGTGATTCAATGTGAAATGGAGTGTGGGACTCGTTGGTTGATGACATCGCAGCGGTCGTCGGGAGTCGATGGATGAAGGCGGCTCTGGACCGCTATTTTATATGCCATCCTTCGGGAAATACCTGTGTTTATCAGTAGACGATGGCCTTATATGTATCTACAGAGTTTATTTATTTATTGAGGAATAACAAACGACTAAGTCGAGCGATATTCAAAATGCCACAACGCTATCCACATAATATGAGTTACATACATAGAATATAAAAAACATGCAACTAGGATGCCTAACAAGCTAGGCTCCTCTTAAACAACTAAGTAAAGCAAATAAACTAAAGTTCTATAAAACCACTTGTAAATTTACAAATTATTTCTAAATAAGTAATTAATAATAATAAATTATATGATAATAACAAAAAGTACAAATAGCAATAAGTTATGTTGGGTTATTGTTATTAGTGAAGTTTACTCGACACTGACTGAATAACTACTTTTTAAATTCATATAAATTGCAAATAAATATGTCTATATCTACGAAGTTATTATTAAAAGACTCAACCATACGACGAATAGGGGCGCGAAATCCCAAGTTTGTGCGACAGGTGGAAAGAGCAAACAAAGAACGCGAACGAGAGGCTCGCGGGGTCCTCGGGACTGCGTCGTATATCTTTCTAACAAGATCCATACACTCAAATTTATTATGCACAATATTATATAGAATAACAGCTTCAAGATATTTACGCCTGGATTCGAGAGTGAGGAGTTTAAAATTGACAAGTGAGTCAGCGTAAGAGCTACGTGGACGACGAAATCTGTTGTAATTCATTGACCGCAGATACTTCCGATGAACTCTCTTAATCACCACCACGTACTTTTTATAAAAAGGGTTCCATATTAGAACCGCATATTTCAATTGAGAGCGTACCAATGATTTGTATAGGTATAAAAAGGTGGATGGTTGCTTAAAGTCCAGTTAATATCTACCCAATATCTATCGTCTATGTTTGTAAAGAAAACCTTAGAAACATATAAATTTACTTTGTTGTTATCTGATTTTATCTCATTGTAAATTACTCTGGTGATCTTGACTTTATTGGAGCGACAGTTAGCAAACAAGAACGAGTAGCTCCTTATCTCTGACGTCACATTTAAATTTACATCTATTACAACCTAAATGATTCACTAAAAGCCATTCAATCAGGTTGATATTTTCTTACCTACGAGTAATTATACGCTCACTGTTTTTAAATGCAGTTATAGAAAATATATGATATGGTTAACTATCGTTTATTACATAAATTAGAAAAGGTGGTAGTTAAGACCTACCACCATTTCTGCCTTCAAGTATTGATACCACCACAATGACCAGATGCACCTTTTGACTAGGAGCCCTACTATTTGACTGTAGCGCTACAATTCTAAAATGTTACCCTTTTGTAAACCTGATTAGTCTTTTATCCAAAATGACCCATTTTGGATAAAAGACTAATCTGCTTTCTTCTGTTTATGTCAGAATGAATAGAAACACTACTTGGCCAATGCATATTATTATTATTTTTAGCCATTATTGTTCCACTGCTGGGCAAAGTCTGCGCCTCCCATTGTATCGTAAGGTTTTATAGTCCCGCCGCTGGATGCGCCGCCGCTGTCAACGTTTACTGAACGGCGGCGCTAGAAAATCGCGTGACTTTGAATCGCAACTACTACCCCCATACGTATACATATATATAACGCTTAACAATAAAACCAGCCTTAAAGAAATTGTATAGTAAGTTGGAAGGGGGTAAATAACAAGGTTTCCTCCTACAGGTTTCCTCGTAGACCTGATCTCGCCATCGGTCACAAGCGGGTTCACATCTGGCACCGCCATCATCATCGTGGTCTCGCAGGTGAAAGGTCTGCTCGGGTTGAGCTTCACGGCGGAGAATGTGGTGGATAACCTGATGTTGATCGCGGAGAAATGGCCCGCGGTGCGACTGCCTGATGTGATGCTGGGAGGGACTTGCTGCGGCGTGCTGCTGGCACTGAGGGTATGCTTGTAACTTTACTCATTGATAATAGAGCTTTAGTTTATTCATAATAGAGCAAGATAACAGTATTAAGAAGAACCTAAGTCGTTACTATATGTAAAGGAGGTACCTACTATATGAAAGGAGGCTCTTCGAAAAATGACCCAATTCTATCCCTCACCATTTTAAAAGATTTCTCTTATTTAAAACTTCTTCTTTCCAAAGCTCTCAATCAAGGTTTTGTTCAAGGTTTTTTTTCAATGCAAATGCAAAATTTCCATGCATCCATGCTAATTTTTACAGTGAAATTGTAGACGTTCCTGAAAAAGAAAATTGTGAAATTTTGCATAGATTCTAAACCAGAAATGATTAACACTCAATTTGCATAGGCTCACACTATCTGGACCTAAGTTCATTAACATACCTGTCTATAAGCCTACTGTTAACCCGAAAAATGCAAGCAAAGGCACGAATAGATACTAGTAGTAACTGACTTGAACGAACTTAGATGATAAGCATGCCTGGGTAGGCCACGCTTTTCACCAGCTGTTCTAGGAGCGTTTGCAGATAGCCAGGTTGTCCCAACAGTTGTGTATGCCGCCGTTATATGGTTTTGTTTAACTTGGCACAACAAACTCTTTGCTAAAACGATAATAAACATTTATCTAAATGACGGAAAACTGAGAACATTGATAAAGGTAGATCCATTGTTTGAATGAACCGCTTAGTTAAAATCATTTGTAAACATGTACCTACTTAATTTTTATTTGATAGATAGCGGTTAACGCTTCTGGGCTTAGTAACAGAATCCATCTAGTTTTTTTGTTTTCGCCTGATACCAATAGATAAAGACATCCATAAATATAATCGAAAATCCTAGCGGCAATCCTCTGGTTATATAGCCACAAGCTAAGCAGAGCAGCTTGTGTTATGAGAACCTACTAGTTGAATGATATAATATGTAATACAATATATTACATTGATAGATATTTATTAAGTATTATACATAGAAAATATCCAGAACACCCGGAACAAATATTGAATAGGTCGTACAAACATTTAGCATTGGTGTTTTTACTAATAGATAATAATTAATAAATTTTAATAATAAAGAATACGTGTTCCTCCAGAAACTAAAAGACCTGCCCGTGTCTCCCAAACGTCAGAACCTGAAGAAGGCTCTATGGCTGGTCTCCATCGGACGCAACGCGCTCGTGGTGCTGGCGGCCTCGACCCTCGCCTTCCTGCTGCACGACCCGGCCGCGCCCATCTTCAAGCTCTCAGGTCAGATACGCCTTTAACGCTTTCACTGCCCAGGCTCGGTGGTGCAGATAATTGGATTAGTTGCACTTCGTGCGTCGACATTTTGGAGTAGACAATCAAGTAAGTCGTATTTCATGCGTTCTGTGCTACACGGCGAAAAAAATATCTAAAAGCTGTCCCATTTTGTGCGTCGAGTATGTATGAATAGCTTGAGTAAGTAATACCATAGATATGTATATCTACATAAACAAAACAGAATTATTTGGTGCTGCGACTTATTTAGTTGTTTACTTCAAAACAACGCGCACGAACTGCAACTAATTTAGATAGTTATGTGTATCATGTACATACCACTTAGCTTACCGAAGCTAAAATTATGTAATATGTATGTATGTGTATGCAATAAATAAATATAAAAGTTATCTAGGTTATTTTGTTCTTAAGTAGGCAATAATAGTCCTAGAGAGTTCAAGATCAAGGTCTTTTATTGTATTTTTATCTTTTTTGTATTTATTATTATGAGAGTTAGGTATTATTTTTAGCAAGACAGAACTGTTCGACGATACCCTGCGTGTGAAAAAATTGTATTTAGCTTTCTCAAAATGACGACACTTTTTACGACGGCGGAAGTATTATACGTATATGCGAGACGAGACCTGGCTTAATTTTTTCATTAATGTTTTTGTTAGGATAAAGCGCGTTTTCTATACTTAAATCTATGTTTACATGACTTATAGGTACGTATATTCAAAATCTAATAAAATTATACATTTATTTGTATTGTCCAAAAGGCCGGGTGGAGCCAGGAGTGCCCAAGATAGCCCTCCCCTCGTTCAGCGTGGTCCACAACAACCAGACCCTGGGCTTCCCCGGCATGGTGCGCGAGCTGGGCTCGGGGCTCGTCATGCTGCCCGTGGTCATGGTGCTCGCCAACATCGCCATCGCCAAGGCCTTCTGTAAGTATTTCATCATCATCATCATCAACTCATAGTAGTCCCTGGACATAGGCCTCTCCTAATGAGCGCCATAGCGCCCTGTCTTCAGCTTGCCGCATCAAGTATCTCCCTGCAGTCTATAGTAAAGCACAATTACCCCAAGTGGATGTTAGCAACACCAGAGATCGCCAGTTATCCCGGCCACTTGCCGTTTCAGCTCAGTCGACTACGCGACGACGACGGCGTGAAGTTCTTGTAAACCTTGTCATGGTCACTCAGATGAACTTGTTAATGACCTTAACACTTTCACTTCCTATGGGGTTTGAACGCGCAACCTCACTCACTCACTGACTGACTGCCCGATTAAATAAATATATAGGTACTTCTCGCAGGCCTTATATTTGGAGAATAGGTAAAATTCAGGGCCAAAAGTAAAGGGACCATTCTTAAATCATGATTTTATGGTTCCCTTGCCGAAAATAGAACCTCAAAGTTTCTTCCTCGTTTTTACTTTTAACATAACTACAGTCTTAAAATTTAAAACACAGGTTCTAATTAGGGACTATACTACTCGAAAGCTATCCTAAACTAATAATACATACGTAGATAATTTGCAAACTTCATAGTCAAACGTAATGAAATAACTAGCTTGGCTCGTGATATCAGCACTTTTACGGCGGAAGTACCTTTTACGAGGCGAGACTTGACATAATTTTACATTTATGTTTTCTTTTCGAATTAGTAACGGTGCTAATCTGATCTTCTCTCGTCTTCACAGCTCAAGGCGGTCGCGTGGACGCGACACAAGAGATGCTGACCCTAGGGCTGTGCAACATCGTGGGCTCCATGCTGCACGCCATGCCCACGTGTGGGGCCTTCACGCGCTCCGCCGTCTCCCACTCCTCGGGCGTGCGGACTCCCACAGCTGGCTTGTACTCTGGTGAGGCCACTAGGGGTGTGCCAGAGTTGTATTCTGGCAACTCCACTCCATACAATCCAATGTGGAACTGCCTGTGTAACGCAGTGGGTGCTTGTGTAAGGCCCACCTAAGGCGTAGAGAGTTGTGGTTTCGATTCCCGAACTGTTTTTAGATATTCGTCAAATAAGTATTGGCCAAAGTTCGAAACCGTAACCCACGCGAGTCATACTCGCACTTGACGGACCGTGTTGTTTTATTTGGAGTACTAATTGTCTTTGTTAACAACACCAGTAGGTACAAATTAAACGTGTTCTGTCTTCCAGGTGTAATAACCCTCCTGGCGCTGATGTTCCTCACGCAGTACTTCTACTTCATCCCGAAGGCGTGCCTCTCGGCGGTGCTCATCTGTGCAGTTATGTTCATGGTGAGGGATTCTGACTATATCTTATTATGGATAGTAGGTAGGTAGGTACCTATAGTGTGGCGGTCGCGCTGTCAGAAATGAAATATTTTTACCCGTAACAGTCATCACAATAACTTAAGTTGTAAAGCAAGAATCGACCTCCAACTTAGTCCATGGATGTCCTTAGGGCGACTGTTCTATTGTCCACATACGATTTTTCGACGTAAAAATCTACGGTTAATAAGCTATGTGTAGGCAGGGTCGTGGAAGCTAGTTGACATAAATATCACCAAATATCAACTTAGATTTTTACGTTGAAAAATTTGCATAAACATACAACTGAGTTCCATAGTAAAAACCAGATCCAGTATCTACTTATAGAATAGGATAGGGTTGTGTGGACAAGAGGACTTAACCTACCAGACAAAAGGCAGCATCTTCCTTCGGTGTACTTTTAACACTTCCACTGCGAGCACAAATCTGTCTAGCAAGCGTAGTGATTATGGCAAAATCCCCCTTGTTTGGGGGATGCGTTCAGTGGTGGACGTATTGCCTTACCATTCCTAGGATAACTTGCTACCTAGCCACAGGTATTACAGATATGTGTATAGCTTAAAGTCAGCTGGAGCGAGGGTCTAGTCTAGAGAGAGGTAAGGTAAGCTTTGCCTTACCTCACATTCATAGAGTTAGTGGAGAATTTTAATGGTCCCACTATGTCAGGTTAGGCTACGGTTTATAACTGGATGGTATCATATATTGCCGATAACCTTTACACTGCAACTGTGTCATTGTTCAGTGTCTAATGGCACAAAGATAATTAAAATTATACCTATACTGTCGGTAGACGTACGACCTTTATAAGTGTGGATGGTGCAATGAAGCAATAATCTGTTTATCTGCCTTTACCAGATAGACTTGTCAATATTGCGGCGGCTGTGGCGGTCGGACCGCACCGAGCTGTCCGTGCTGGTGCTGACGCTAGCTGCCAGCGTGCTGCGGACCGTGGAGCTAGCCGTGGGGAGCGGCGTGCTGGCCAGCCTCGCGCTTCTGCTGCGTGCGGTCTGCACGCCGCCCCTGCACATGGCTACTGTCAAGGTAAGCCCCGAGGCGGGAATCGAACCCGCAACCTCCTGCGTCGCAGGCCTTCACCCACCGCGCCACAGAGGTCGTCAACATGAACACAGAGATGTTGATAGTTTGCTCACCACTCTTCCCATGGAACAAATGGGTTTAATGCAACAGAGTTAGGCACAGCCTGGGGCGCCTGGTGCCTGATGCTGAATTTGGCACCGTTACTATGATCCCCTATTGTCATTGTATGTGTGATAAGATATTCCTATTGTCGCCATCTACGAAGGAAAATTCTACCCAAAAACATCGCAACTGCGATACTGTGTTCTCAGGCTTGATTATAAAAATGAATTTTCGGTTTCAGTCATCCATCGGCGCAGTCCCCATGGTCCGTCCTAGTGGCGTGCTCTGCTACATAAACTCGGAAAAGATCGCGCGCCGCGTGCTGACGGCCGCCGCTACATGCCGACCGCAATCCACGGGCGCTGTATGTCGGCCGTACTCTAACGCTGTGCTGATGGACTGTGCTCAGATAACGCTGGTGGATTATTCTGCTACACAGGTAGGAATATCGTCAACAGAAATACTATATATACGTATGAATACATAATGTCTTGTTAACATAATAATATGTTAATTCTAGACATATGTCTTGTAGTGCCGAAGTTGAACGTGCCTGAATTTTTACTCTGAGCAATCTGAAAAAAAATAATTGGATTTTTACAAGGCGCTTTTCAATAGCAGTCCCAATATAACCTGGCCGTTTAGTTGAGCTTTATAGGATGATCTAGATTCTATATCATCCTATAAAGCTCAACTAAACGGCTGTTGTTCTAGATTCTAGAACAACAACATAATAGTAATTCAAAATATTCTTATTCCAGGTACTAGAACGCCTAATAAACAAACTAAAGCTAACACAACAGAAGTTGGTACTGTTCCGCGCGCAGCCTCCCATCCTTAGTCGGCTGGAGAGCGTCCAGGGTCTGGAGATCAGGGCGCTGCGAGCTGGCAACGTCGCTGCGGCGTTGGCAGCGCTAGAAGTCGGGAAGGGCGATGATGAAGACTCAGCTTTATTGAAGGATGTTGTGTAAAGAGGCCAGAAACAGAAGATATTGGTTGGAACTGGAACCTTATTGGACCTTGTCGTTAAGACCTAGATATAGGATTTGGGCTCGATGAAATGATGGAAAGAATAGTGTAGATATAATTTACCTTGTACTCAAGACATGACCAGTGTCAACGAGCCTACTTTATGTTTATAACATAATATAGAAATTAGTTATTAAAATGTGACTAGTCCTTAGTTTAAAATGTACAAACTACCTACTTTAATAGATTTGCATTATTTTGTTGTAAGCAAAATTATTTCAAAAGTGCATAAGCAGTATTCTCATTAGTAATTCTTAAATTATTTTTTCTAGGGTATTAAGGTACCTACACTAGTTATAATTGAATTGATCTGTAAGGTAAATGAATATATTTTATGATCCTAATCACATGTTTTTATTTACCTATCTGTACCTTGCGTTATCTGATTAATAAATAAATAAATAATGGGAATCTCGTTACAATCTCGTATGAACGATCTACAAAAAATATTGTTCCGGGTATTTTTTATGTACCTATAATAAAAAATTACGTCTGTATATAGACATGACATGTATTCTATTAGTTTATTAGTCTTATAATACCAAAAAGAATACATAAACATAACACAAGCTCTGCCTGTTTAGCTTGGGGCTAAAAGAAAGAATGATGAAAGATAAAGAACGAATGAAACAGAAGAGATATAATGTAGCCACCTATATGTACTAGTCCCAAAAAATAGGCAACTAAGCAAGAAGAAAAGAAATATTGTTGGTCATCGAATCAGTCACGTACGTTTCTTGGCAACTTTAAAATGATAAACGTAAATTGATTAATTCGATTGATAGAACATATGGTTATTTTCATCTGTTACTAAATATCAGGAACCTGATGCATTAGTGTCCTAAAACGTCAGGTTTCTGATATAGTGAGTCCTCTATTCAATTCTATAACTTTTATTGTTAACCATGTTTCAGAAAAAATAAAAAGAGTTGCCAATGTTGGGGGCACCGTCCACTTAAACATCATGAAAATCTTCAAATCATCATCTTCATTGACCTTGTTCTCCCAACAGGTTAGGTAAAATAAATCATACTAAGCTTGTATCCCTTAATAAGAACGAATGTAAGTAGTGGGGATTGATTGATTTGAACCTAATTTTTTCTGTCATTCATTCATTCCCTGCTGTCTTCATCGACCGAGTCGTTTCGATGGTCGTGTTCTTTCTGAATACAAAGGATTTCAATTTTTATAATGAAAATATGTAAATCTTGACTGAAAACGGGATAAGTTTTATTAATAAACAGTGTTCGTATCACATAGACGTCGTATTAACGGCGAGGGTGCTTTCCAACCGCGAATAACAACCAGAATTATCGTGTTTACGTCTCGTATCTCGGCGTTTGTTTTGGAAACAGAAACTTACCCTCGATTATGCCAAATTCTGAGTGAAAAGTGTGCGTAAAGTCGGCCAATATGTTGATGTTTTTGTTGTGTGGTTTTTTGTGTTTGGTGGGCGCGGAGATCGAGGATAAGATGGACCAGCTGAGCCAGCACCTGCGCGAGGAGATGGCGGACGTGTGGGACATGGCGGCGGTGAACTACTCCGAGCCGGTGATCAACACCACCTACCTGGCGAGCGTGGAGTTCGACATGCGAGCCATGGGCCCGCTTTACAACTCCACGCATACGGTCATCGATGTGATCGCTGACAAACAGGCGTATCCTGAAGGTAAACCTTTGTTTGATAAAGTCTCAAATACTAAAATACCTTTTTAACCAGCATTCATTGTCATAACGGAGCTAAATCTGGTCCAAATCCTTGTTTGAATAGGATGTAGAGATGAGGTTCGGTGACCTATAGTTTTCTTTGTTAGGCTGGTCAAAATGGTGTTACAATCAAACTATACGTATATTAAAAATTTTATGACCTCTGTCATGTAAACTTGACATCTAAAATCTGTAAATATTATTCAAAATGGTTTGCCCGTCAAGGAACCTACCACTCCAAACCAATAATTCTAACTACATTATTTGTGACACTCAATTTAAAGTGATAGGTTTGAGTCATACATCAACAAATATTTAATCACATCACACTCATAGGTATTATAAATGTGAAAGTCTGCATGATATATAAAAACTTTGGGTTTAAATCATCTCCACCCTAAGTTACTGACATAGCTCTAAGAATTAGCAAGCTGAAGTGGCAGTGGGCCAGCCAAATCTCATGAAGAACCTACAAAAACTGTGTTCTTTAGTGGATGACTCAGCAAACATAGTGTAGGACGCCCTGCAGCCAGGTACCACCTAATGACCTGGGAAAGACTGCTGGTGGATGCTGGATGCGTCAAGCTGAAGACAGGGCGTTGTGGCGGTCATCAGAGGAGGCCTATGACCAGCTGTGAACTAACATAGGCTAATGTGTGATGATGTGTACCTCAACACTGATTTAAATATACTTGTTTTTATGCATATTTACCTATTGTATTAGTATTACATGTAAAAGGAAATGATAATAGTTCTAATAGACTTGTTTTTACATTATCTTATTTTCCTGTTTGCCTGTAAAATGGTAGAATAATAACAGTATGGAAATGACCCAACAAAGTCACCATGGTATCAGGGTTCATAACATAATTACCACACAATAGCTTTATGGGGCACAGAATAACCAACAGTGACAGATTACAATGGGCCTATAAACATTCCCCGAGAACAATATGAGCGCAACTTATCTGGATTCTCAAAGTGTAGTGATTAAGCTGGTATTGTTGGGTCTGTTATTTTCAGGTCAGGGTGTAGGTAATCAGAATTATTTGTAACTTAGGACTTTAGGAAATTTAACTGAATAAATGATAATGTAAATAATACAGTATGGATTGTTCTAGGTAAAAGGGCTGAGTAGGCTTATCAGTCTAAATAGCATGAGATGGTTCCTTGGAATATGACAGGAAAATATTAAACTAGAATAATTATAATATCCATGTTCTGAAAAATATTATATTAATGCAATCAATGCCATACAAACACATTGCACCGGCATTCAAATGAAGTGTTATTTTAGATTACCCATCTCAAAAGGTGGTATGTGTCAATTATTGATCTTGTTAAACACAAAACAATACATAACTCCTTGGTACATCACAAAATTAAACAAAAACAGATATTAACATGAAACATAAAAGCACTGAATCACTTAAGAGCAATTTCTTTCAGACAACCTTTGGATGGGTTATAATTTAAGTAAACCAGGGGACAATAAAATATAATAAATATTCCTGTGCAAGTAGAAACATACTTAGGTAATTACTTAAATAAAATTAAAATAATAATTATACCTACTTACCTATAGTACAAAATATATACCAAAAAATATACCAAAAGAAATAGGAACTGCCAATATTCACTTCTGACAAATAAAAATCTTTGACGCGAGCTTTAAAAAACAGGTTTCATAAAGTGTCATTTCTCAGGCAGTGCATTCCACATCTTTACGGCCTGAACCCTGGAAAACAACCAACAGTAATGATAATATGTTCTTATTCTATTAAAACAAGGGGGTAATGCAGTCAGCTTCTTGAGGATGCTTTGACAAGTACTGATTTGGACCAGTAGAGCAAACTCTAGATTATTTGCAACAAACTGTTACAATTGTTAATACTTTACCTACTAGTTGTAATTTGTTTCGTTTAAGTAAATAAGAATGCAAGAAAAATAATTTATTTAATTTATAATATTAGTTGACAAGACAATTTTTTTAAAATTAAAACAAGGTTCTAAATCCTTAAGTCATTTAAAACGGGTTATTTAATTTACCATGATTTAATTTTCGAGTTTTCCAATATTTCGGCACAGTTTCATGCGCCATGATCTGAGATAAAAATATCTTTCTGGAAGATGTGGTACGTCAAGTTTTTAACCAACTCTCTTTAAAATCGCAACTGCAAGCAGCAGAAACTTCAAAGAACGCTAATGGAGGCTATCTTTCATCTAAAGGGCTAACTATGTTAGAATAGAAGGGCTCTTAGCAAGCCAGCTTCCTTTCCCTCGCATTATGAATACTGCCGACACAAGCTTGTCGTTATGCCATCCATAGACTCAGTTTAATATGTATCCGTAGTACCGTGAGCCACGAACAATCGATCGCATATCACCGGTAAGATTAACATAATAGCCCTAGACATAATATTGTTAGGCTAGAACAAAATTAAATGTGCGTGAATCGTTGTTGGAGAAATGAATTTAAAATACCTCTTAGTATTTAATGTAATTTTTCGATTCTACCCCAAGTAAATTACTTATATTAATTAATGCACCCGACTTTGAAAATCGTCGTTTTTGGAAAATACGTCGTTTGATCGAATCTTCCTTCTCAGGAAAAATAGCTGTTGAACGGAACCCCATGTGGGCGAGTCGACTCACACTTGGCCGGTTAATTTATTCTCGGTGGGTATAATATTAGTAAATATAAGGCAGCGTTGACAACGGATGTAAGTACAGAAATAGCGAGCTGTCTGAAGCGAATGGAGCGAGGAATAAACAAACGCGTGCTCACACTTGCCTGAATTATTGAGACTGAAGCTGAGAGCAGTAGGTTAGCTCTTGAGATCTTGTCGGTGAAGAATGTGAAATAATAAATGACTAGACAGCGAAGGCTGCCAGTTTGTAAGTTAATGCTTGAGCCTTTGAGGTGAGTGGTGTTGGTGAGCCTGAGCATTAACTTAAGGGCATAGGCCTCTCTGTTGCAAATTCTGTCTGTTCCTGTGTCACTTTCGTACATACATTCCTGGTTATATTGACGCTTTCGTGTGACCATTCGGGTGGTCCGACTCTATGTCGTTAAGCGTATGTATGACACCCCTTCTTTAGGTACTCCTGTACTATAAACAGTTTTTCTGTCTAGCCAAATGCCTGCTCATTTACTCTTGATACATGCTATCTGCATTAACCTACGACATTAGGGACTTCTATCAATTCTAATAAAAGTTCTCTAGCTAGAGAAAATAACCAAGACCTTGGTATTTCTTATTCCTCTGGTTGAATAACATTAGTTAATTGAGTAGCCAGTTGGACCGTTATTACAAGTCGCCTGCGAGCCCCGGGGGCAATCGAAGGGAACCGATAAAGTAACCGATCCAAGACGGTGATCCGAAATTTCAGAAATATAGTAAAGCTAAGGTAAGATTATGAGACAAATATGTAGGTATTATAAAGGGGATTTTGTTCTTAAATTGTTTGTGATCTCCTGAATTAATATATAAAGTGGTATTACGTTGTACTTGATTGCTAATTGTTATTATGTTTTACCCAGGGAAAACGTATGTAAGTAACCCTTTAAAATAAAAAAATAAGTACCTATGTATTAATTGAAGTGAAATAAATAAAATTGAAATGAACGAAGCCGTGGGCCGAAGCAACTTTTTTAAAGGCATCCAATTCAATGTGCCTCTAACGAAGGTAGAGGCGTCTATTTTCTCATCAGTTTTATTCTTTTTTACATCCATCAAGCCACAAGTACACATTAAACTCCCATTATGTTCCCATCTAAAGGTACCTAACGTTTCTTGTTGCTCCATTTCTGAGAGACATGTGTTGATTGGATACATGATGCAGTAATGGCTGATGCAGACCCATTGTTGATTGATACCCTGGCTACTCGACGGATCCCGTTGCGTTGCTCGCTACTTAAGGGAGGGCAATGTAACTAAAATGCAGTACTACATTTGCAGAGCAGCCTATGAGCCAACAAGATTGGTTTGGAACATAACAGATAGTTGACCGAAATCTCTTTTGCTTTAGTCTTTGTAGTCGTATCCTGGATCGAAGTAAATTCTGTGGCAGAAACTCTTCCAATGTTGCAGTTATGTTACTCCCAGGGTTACGTTACAGTGTCTGCCGGCGCAGGCGCACGTCGCGTGACGCGGCCGTCGACCTTGCTTGCATCCCGCCTTCGCCTGACGAAGCGATAGCTCTCTTCATGAAGCAATTTTTAACCGACTTCAAAAAAGGAGAAGGTTCTCAATTCGACTGTTTTTTTAACGTTTGTTACCTCAGAACTTTCGACTGGGTGAACCGATTTTGATGGTGCTTCCCGTATCTCATTTCAAATTGGTGCAGTTCTAACACTGGCCATATCCATGAAAAATACCATATAAGCCTTCAATTTGCATTAAGTTTTTGCGCGACAAATGGACCAATACCTCAATTTCACGCTTTTCGATGATTATTTTCTTAAAACGTAAGTTTAAAACCCATTTTCATTATTAGTAATCTGAAGTCGGCTTATAGTTTTTTAAACCTTATACTATACTTATAATACTATATAATACTGATGATATGTCTACTTATACTATAATTTATAATACTTGAACAATACATACCTACTTATTAGTAAATTCCCTATTCAAGAAATAACAGCTGCCACTCAGCATTTGCAAAGCAGAATGTGTCATACATAACACGAAATCACTCATAATTAGCATAGCAGTCATCCGACCATACATTCAATCCTCAATATATTTCCCTATATGTTCTTGAGTATACCTATAGGGAAAAACATAATTTTAAGACTCTTTAAATTAAGTCGATCAATTTACCATCATACATTCTTCCAATTAAGTACTACATAACCTCAAGTACCTAGTACCTAACCTACCTACAACAATCCAGCGATTCCCAGTAATATAGACGTAATAAGTCGAGTCGTTTTCCTCGAATGTAGTTGTTATTCTGTGGGTCTCCACGGGCCATTGTCTCGCTCCTGTTGTGCTCGGGACGTATGCCGCTGCCGGCGACCACCGTCTGGCAGATCTACCTGACAACTGCACAGAACACTATACAAACCGATAACTAACTCTAACACCACAAAAAACGAACATCACATCATTATGTCCATCAATGTATCAAAGGTGATCTTCTTAGAAAAAACCGACTCTACAAAACAAACACGTAATTAAATATAAACTTTCACCACTCTAGGCCGAGAATGATGGCTCCACTGCTATAAAATAATGAGAAAAATGATTTTTGCTTTGAAGCAATTTCTTGCCACACTTTTGGAAAATGATCATAAATCATATTCGATATTTTATTTTACCCACTGCTGGAATAAAACCAAACTAAAACCAGTCAGATAGGTCCTGCGCTAGTCACATCCAAAAACATCACCTACAAAATAACAAATAAGATAACATCGCAATGTACTGTGTGATGAACATATTGATTTAAAAATAGTCACATACCTAACTTATCAATAGATAAGAAATAATGTGCTTATTTCACTTCACGACACAAATCTTCACCACACCATCAGTAAAGTGCTTACCGTCCAGTCATCTCATTAGTTAATTAATTTGCTAGAATATTCTTTGTGAGAATTTCACAATTATCAGGGACTTTTACTATTGTTTGCACTCCACAAAGAGCGTTCGAGTTATCAGATTCTTAGAAGTATGTATACACTTATTTTATGAGCTGTTGCTGCCAAAGTTAACAGTTTATAAGTAACTGTAGACATCATTGCAATGATGTCACTAAGCAGTCACTGAGAGTCATAAAAGATATGTGTAATCGAGCTTCCAGCTGTAGATTATCAATGCTTCGACCTGTGGATTATTTATTGTAGCTTTTAACACACTGACTGCCCAGCTACAGCTTTGCAACCTACCATATTGATGTGGATAGGTTGGTGCTTCAGTTCCAAGAACTAAGGAGTAGACTTGTATGACTCTACCAACTTAAATTATGGATAAATTCATTGATCGCTTTCGAGTTGTCGAGGTGAACTCCATGAATATTTAAGCTAAAATTATACATTTTGATTTAAAGTTTTACCTTACTTACCTGAATAAAAGTTAACTCAAGCAATCAGGCTGAATATAGCTTAGCTTTGCTTTTAGTTTCAAAAAGCTGGATTCAAAATGACTATTATCGAATGAAGATAATAGAGAGATAAAGTTCTAATCAACGTCATTTGCTCTATGGCTCTCGACTCGGGTGGTCTGTCGCCCATCAAATTAGCCTCCCATCTAGCTGGGGCGAATAATTGAGGAAACGGATAGCAGCAGGCAATAGGCATTAACGTCGTTTAGACGCCAATCATGACTGCCAGAGGAAAAGTGGCACAAGTAAAGCGAGCAACTGAAAAGTTAACGGAACTGGGCGATTTTGGGAGGCATAAGTGCTCATTTGCGTATTAACTTCTCAAATACCAAATATTAAATATATCTTTGGTGGAAAACCTTAGTGTTTAGAAAGAATGAATGCAGTGCCTGCAACTAAGCACAGCCCTTTACAACGGTGTCAGAATCATCGCCGAGGGAACCAACGTACACTTTTCTCCACCTATTTCTACATACATATAACTTTAAAGAAGTCTCATCGTCTGTAATGCAAAAGACACTTCCAAAGTTTAAACCCTTTATTTTAACTCAAATGTGTCGGAATGATCGCCCACTTACTTCCACCCAACGTACACTTTTGTAAACCTGTCTGTCTGAAGGAATTCCAACCAAATCTTTAATTATTACTCATATTCAGTTGGGAACAACACGGTGCAACAACAGTCCTGTTACTTGAGACTTATGTAACAGTCGGAATTGACTCTCATGAACGGTTTCCATAATATTGTCATTGTGTCGGTTTCCCACGTCGTCATTGATTCGCACCTGTAGCCAATGGAGCGTGCGATATCGATGAGACCAAATTAACATCAATGTGCAAGCATATCATCTTCATCTTCTCGTTCGATGTAGTCCATCAAACTTCATAGATCATTAAAAGCTCAGAGGGATCACAGCTTCGAAATTCGTTGCAAATTCGTCTTTATTCTTTCAAAATCTCTTCTGGGTTGCTCTTAATTCACTTTTGGATCTAACCTGAACAGTCAGTCCAATACAATATTCCATTTTTCGAGTCCAATTATTAAAACTTTAGACAATGCTTCTGATACATTTTCACGAATCGTACTTCGCGCAAGCAAGACATGAATAACGAGATAAAGATTCATCTTCAGTTTATCCCGACACGTAATAAACTTTGCCTGACTCAATCAACAAACAACAACGAACCAATACCCGTAGGTATTGGTGGATTGGTTCGTTAGACACTCTGAGTTGCTCAAGTTAATAGAGAAGTTTATGAGTCAGTACGATTTGTGAAAATATTTTATTTAAAGTCGTATTTCCCTGGTGAAAGTAAGCTGAAACTTGATAGATGGGTTTTCTTATAACACGACATATTCACACAATCTTCATATATTCCAAAAGTAAGCATAGCTTATGCAATACAGATATACAATACAATCTTTTTAACCGTAACCTTCTCCGTCCCAGGCGAACCTTCGTCCACCTGAGGTCGTCAAAGTAACTAAAACTGTTAGGTTTGTAAACGGTAGAAATTTGATAAAAGGGCCAATATAGACACTCGTACTTTTGTAGTAGTAAATCACTGATTTATAAAATATAGTGTGATTTTGACTCACACTATATTTTATAATAATAATAATAACATAATAACATAACGAAGTAAACACTGAGGCTCGGCTTAATAAATTGTAAAATCTACACTTTGAATGTGTATGCAAGCCAGTTTATCTGATGCAATAATTGTCAGGGATTAGAATCTGGCTCGGGCCAGCAAGTCACGCTCGATTGCAGCGGCCACTCCTGCTGATTGCGCGCTTTGTGACTCCAATTGCCTGACTTTCAATGTTTACATTAACGATTGGGAAACGTGTATTCCTTTGGACATACGACAGAATTATGTTTCTTTTGCAGACCCTGCAACTGACTAACAAATTAACAAGGTAATTGCTACACACACAGTTAAATTGCAATTCTTTTTCGGTTCAATTCCGATGAACCCGAATTACTCAATTGCTTCACATCGTATCAGTGACAAAACGAACTCATGTGGCCTTGTAATCTCTATTATTCTCTCTGCGCCATTTATAAGCTGTTTCATCACTGCCCCAGCGATCTGTGACGACTTTCACTCTGTGACGCGCCGGGTCTGCTCCTTGATGCCGTTGCAATATGTCCTCAATAATGATGACAATACAATACCCTGATTAGCTGCTTTCGTGTGAAGGCAAAGTAACGTTGCAAAATCTACGGAGCAATAAGTCACCACGTACGGAGCTCAATTGAGCGTCAATTTACTGTTGGTTAGCGGTACTGCTAGTAAATCATGTGTTTTTGTTCGCTGCGCCTGCTATCGCCTTTTAATTAAGGTCAGAGTACTTATGCGCTCACAACTGACCAAGGTTGCAATGCGTTCAGAAGTACCATAAATGGCTTTGCTTATAACAAAGCAATGACAAGAAAAAAAATACGAGTGACGCCTTTAAGAAAATTTTAAAAAGAAGAAAAAAGTCTGGAATTATGCAGAACTTCGAACTTGAGAATTCTAAAATTCTCATAAAGGAAACAGCTCCTTTGATAGCACGTTCGTTGCTCCAAGTGCGTGTCTTGACGTAGGCGTACCAACTGACCCCAAAATGAATAAGATAACCGTATAGTTCCTTTACCGGTACGCAAACAATAATAACCCCTGTCTGTAGCAGTACAGAGATCATTTTTAGTTTCAGTGCCCTGAGTTGCTGCACATCCTCCCGTCTCTAACGAGCTAGTGTGACGAATTCAAACGTTCGCAATTGCTGCGTTGATATATAGGGAGCTACTTACAGGACGCTAGACCTAGCAACTTGGTACGGCACTTTTTATTTATTTGTTGTATTTTCATCAATATTTACTACAGTTCAACGTTCTTCACTTCGCTTATCCATTCACTAGCAACTGTGAGCGTGACCTTCATGTCATTGTTGCTGTAAATTTTACAATCTACAAATAGCTGGAAATTCGAATGAAACCATTTCAACCTTCACTCCAATAAACAATTTATGTATTACAAACGAAGTCTTATCTCACAGACCAAAGCTACCTCTATCGAAACAAGCTTCCTTCCTTCACCAGATGTAGCATTTGTTTGGCCACCTGGCTCTAATGTTTGTGAGCGCCAACGTTTTGGGTGTTCTGAGGTGATAATTATCAACGACATCTGTTTCTACTTACTTCCACATGGAAGTATATATATCTCCATAGTTTCAAATACTCATATTACGTTCACAAAGGATCCCCAAACATCGTTCAAGTCATTTAGTGATAAGCTAGGATGTGTCGTGTCATTCATGTCTTGACCTAAGGTCTTGACTTGACCCCTGTGACCGAGTATCTAATGCACAGAGCGTACTGCATACTAATCGCGTTTAAACATGCATTATTTGCTTC
This sequence comes from Eupithecia dodoneata, assembly GCA_947044415.1. Taxonomy (NCBI): domain Eukaryota; kingdom Metazoa; phylum Arthropoda; class Insecta; order Lepidoptera; family Geometridae; genus Eupithecia; species Eupithecia dodoneata. Next base: position 11,496,325 of record OX345668.1, on the reverse strand, counting down.
CCTTGTGACTACGGGCTAATCTGCGGTAAGGCGCACGTGTGAGCTACCTTAGTAAAACAACACAAATGGAAGGACTTATTTGTTGAACAAGTATATTATCTTACTTTCACGCTCGAGCTAGTTCATCGTTGATAAAAGGTCTAACTAGAGAAAAAATCTACCATATTGGCGTGAATCTAGATTATGCATGCCTTTGTTCACTTGATTTGGTAGGCTTTGAAACAATTTGAATTTTCATTCATGAAATGTATGACAGTGGCAATATTTCGCTCTACGTTTGAGTTGCACTATGGATTCTAGTAGGTAAATAATATTGCCATCTATTAATGACTTCATTGCTACATACTATACTTTATTGGCAATCTACGATCAAAATCTAGAGGTAGAGCACGTTGGTCTCTTTCCACCACATAGAGTTCCCGGTAATGCACTTCCTGGCGGATGTTTGTGGGCTGCCAGCGCTGCCATGCCATGCTATCCTCTATTTGTTCAGTCGGGCCTTAGCATTGACACAGCCAACCTATTGTTGGTTCTTTATTGTTCGCTACTGCAAGCAGCCTTGTGCATTTTTGGGTTAGGGTTCTTGAAAACTTTATTTAACTTACGTAGTACATTTTAAAGTTCAGGGTGATTTACAAACGACTTGATTTCTTACTCATATGAATCGATGTGCTTTTTCAAACATAAAGCCTCAATGTCTCTTGATAAGTACTAAAAACTAAAGACGAGTCATTTAATCTCCCCCTTTACGTTTTTATTTATTTTTAACATCTTATTGATTGCCTTGTTTACGTTATTTCCCTGAAAACGGGAAATTTTAGCTGCGATTTTGCACGAAGTACCAGGCAAACATCAGCGTTTAGGAGTTAGCTTGTTGATGACAATGATCTTTTTGCCCGGCGACCGTAGCTGATAAGATAGCGTTGTGTAACAGTAGTTGGCGCTAAACACAGATGCGGTACAACGTCACGAAGGCCGCCCCGCCTCCCGCCACCGGTGCCGCCCCCGCTGACACCCGCGCTGATAACAATAACTACTATCGGTCTATGTTGCCCTAGTACTTTTTCAGGAGGAGTGCTGTGAAAAGCAGTTTTCTCCGTGATTGTGTTTTTTTTTTTATTCAGAATTCTGGAAATTGTAAAAACGTTGTTAAAGCTTGTGGTTGTTTGACCTAAATATAGGGCATTATCACGAATACCTAAAGTTATCGCGTGCCGAGTACACGTATACCCATCGGTAGGTTATTATGTGGCCACATGCCAAGTTTCTGTTAAGAATACTATATCCAGTACTTGGACTTGGACATGTCTATTCCATGGCTATGTTTGTTTCGGTTTCAGCTGTAAATGATGATATTAATGACGTAGTAAACGAAACAGCTGTTCGACTCCATTGCCTCACGCTGCGTATGCCCCAGTTTACGTTACGCTTGCAATAAAACAGTGTATGCCGGTCAAGAACCTAAAACGTTACGTGTTAAAATTCCTTAAATTGCATTTAATCACAAACAATTTTAATGATAATAATCACGATACTAATCTCAGTCTTTGTCTGTGAGTAGGTCAAAAGAACCTTTTATCAGAGAATCATGAAGTCTGCCAAATAAACGATGTAAAGTGTGTCGGTCGCTGTGTACAAAGTAAAAAACAAGCGTGTTTTCTGCATTCTGTAGAAAACTTGATTATATTCCGTGATTTATCTTTTTATCTACGCAACATTAGACATAATATAATCATTAGGTACTAACTAGTAACGTATTCCGAAAAGTCAATTTCCCCGTTGAAATTTCCGCCGGCACAACCGGAACGGAAATGACGGACGTATTTCCAAGTTCGGAAGTGAATTTTGAATCGGACGTTCCTTCCGGCCCTATAGCTCCGCTTGGTTACATTACACCCCTAGTCAACTGGGGGTATCAGCCTGTGGATTTGGGTCGCACCTGCACTGCGGGCCGCGCGACCCGCTCTCGACCTCTTTCACAATCGGTGCATTGCGTTCACCACTCTGCGAGCCAACTCGGCTGCTGATATGGAACGAACTTGTAATGTAATTGGGAAGATGGGCATCGGTGCAACTGGTAGAGGCTCAGTGGGTTTAGTTAAATATGTATTTATTGTTAAACTTCATAACTATAGCAGCAATAGTTATTTGTTGCAACAAGTGGCCAAAACGATATTTTGTTAAACGTTCCGAAATTACTTAAATCCCGAGCTAGCGATAGCTTGAGTAGTCTTTTGACTAGGAATTTAAAAGGCACGAAACAAACATTTGCTCTCGCTCGAGTTAAACATACAACTTTGCACCTTGAATAAAGAGAAAATATTTCGTAATTTAAGGGGACCCGGTGGTCTAGCGCACGAAAATGACACCTATTTTTACGATTTTTTTTTTCTATTAAAAATTAAAAAAACGATGTTTTAACTTTTCGAGCTTATTATTACGTTTATTAATCATACAAAAAAAAAAATTTTTCATTTTAAAAACAATATTTATTATTATAAAAATGCCGCTAAAGGTGACCCTCTCGAAAAATCGGATCCGGACCGCGTAGGTGATTTCGAGACTTCTACTCATCTGAAACAAAAAATCCAAAGACATTCTTAATCAGAAAGAGTGCAGTTATGGTCGGAACTAGAACAAATCGAAAAAATTGAAAATTGACAAAATGGCGGGCGATGAAAAAAAAAGTTTGTAAAATCGGGTTTTTTTCACTAGTTTTTTAGTGTAAACAATAGGAAATTATTAAAATGAAATTATAATTCTAGTTCTGACGATAGCCATACATGTTGTGAACAACATATCCAAATTTCAAGTCATTCGGTTGAATAGTTTTTTTATTTTCACCCCCGCCGTGCCGAAAAAAGTCGTTTCGAGATAAATGAGTTTAAAGTTTGCGTTTGTACCCGCGTTAGGAGCGCGCGGACCGCTCTCTACCTGGTTAATGGGCTGTAGAAGCTATAATATTGGGAATTTCCGCATGAAAATTTCACAGTATATTTTTAAGATACTATACTTTCGAAATATCGAAAAAAAAAAAAACGATTTTTTGAAATTTTTAGACCACCAGGTCCCCTTAATAAATTTCTTTCGACTTCCAATGCCAGTAGGTACTCAGAAAGTCAGCTAGTTCATCTAGCTAGATGTTAAAACTCATTAGTAGGAAGGTATTATTATTTTTTAACCGACTTCAGAAGGTTGCTATTGTATAGATATTGATTCCAAAATGCTCCCGTAAAAATGTTATTGCCGAGGGATTATTATTAGTATTTTTCTTGTTAAGTTTAAAAAATCGTGACAAATAGTGAAAAAACTTTTTTCATTGTTTTGGCAACTCTATAAACACTCACACTATGACTAATCAGCCATTGCTGTTCTTCACTTTTGATTTGGTAGGATCATATATTTGCCTCTTCCATGCGGTTATCCATCAATTGTGAACAAATACTCCGTGTGAGATTCACGTCAGAAATATCTGTGCGTGGCTCTGGCGGGCGTCCCTCTGCCATTCTATAATGGGTGCAATTGATTTAACCTTCTCGACATGTTCACGGCTCCCCTCGACATGATGTACATGTACATTTACAATCCTACTTGTCCACCTCTATACCAGGCATTGACGTCCTACAACTAAAACATTGAAAGGAATCAAAATACACTAATTTGCTATTTCTATTTACAATAAACTGCCAAAATCACTTAGAGAACTAACTACCTCTCACACTGTTTCGGAGAAAGATAAAAGCCACTTTGGAAGCTAAATGCTACTATATGTACATTACTTAAATGATTTCATGACTGACCAACATTTTTTAGATTTAAGTAAATGATATCTCTAGCTTTTCATTATTTATCAATTTTATTTTAATTCATTAATTATATTCGATTTATTTACTAGTAGGTGTAAATTAAAATTAAGTGACGATTATTGTAACCAGATTTTGCACGCCACAAAGGTAGAAATACATTGTGTCTTATTTAAACATAGACCACCTATGTACCCTATTTACATGTATTTGATGCAATCAATTTTATTTTATTTTTATTTTGTTTTATTTGGAAGACATACAGTTTTACAAACTTAACAGATAACTTAAATAAAAAACCTATAACCATTTATGTGTCCTCGCATATCAATATTTACTTTACTTTATCTCTTTAACTAACTCATCAAAAATTATCGCCTGTGCACATCAATTCCGAAAAAGAAAGAATTTAGTACTTATTTGAAAAGAGATATCATTCATATTCCAGCCAAATTGAATCTAAATGTTTGTAAACAAACTCCTCATACTTAAACTAAAATGCACTCTATTGCCGCGTCTTTTTATATAGATTTGATATCTGCCTAATAAATATTGCTTACAATTATATTACTGAAATCGATCTATTAAGTATATCGATATTTTTTTATTTCATTCAAACTCTGTCTCGATAAACCTATGTTAAGATTTAAGACGCTATCGACAGTAAACTGTAACTTTGTAACAATAAATAAATATAGTATAATATCAGTTGGAAAGTCCTTAGAGGCGTAATGATAACGTGCTAATACATAGATAAGCAGTTATAAGTAATAAGCAGTTAGTACTATTTCCGGTGTGATGACTAGCTTTGTAATTATAATTACTTATCGCTCCGCTGTGATAAGATTCTCTTTTGTGGTTGTTTTTATAGGTACACTTAACAGTCCATTCGAAAGTAAACTTTATTATATATTTTTTCAAAATTAAATTACACGAAACAGGATAAATGTTCTTTATAGGTACGGTCCCCATTCGAAAATAAACTTGATTATTTATTTACCTCAATAATGACACGAAACAGGATTATTGATTTTTATAGGTACAGTAAAGTCCCCATTCGAAAGTTAACGTAATTAATAAACAGGATAAATTTCGTGCAACAAGAGTATGAAAGTACAATAAAATTGCACACCTTTACCAGATTTACGATATCATAACACAATGTACGTATTTATATTGTGAGAAATTGTGTTTACTCTAACATGGTATGTAATCTGGTCTGGTGATTATTTTGACTAAGTCGACCTTTCCGTTTTTTTTTTATTTATACATTGCAGATTATTATTATTTCTCACAAAACGCAATGCAATCTAACAAAGGAAGCAGTCGACTACGACAGAGCTTTGGTAGGTGGAACTTACTTAGCTTGTAAACTTAGACAAGTCGACTTTTTATCTCTATAATCCTTATCGGCAGCGTTACATTTTGTATAGAATCAAAAATTAAAATCATTAAATCAACCTGACACGGCCGCAAAGCAATCCTTCTCACTTTCGAATACGAATAACTTTAAAACTCGGGCACTACGCCCACTGTTCTAAATAACATAGAGACGAACAACGATCTCTATAAAAGTAGGTAAATCTAAGAATGTTTTGTATGAATTATAGTGTCCGGTCGCGGCTTCGCAGGCATTGTTACGTTCAAAGGTTAATTTAATTCTATTCTATCTATCCCATGGGAACTGGTTTATGCGATAACAAGTAGCCTTCGTTAGAACGACCTAGGTATCCAAATTCTAGCCCGTTCTGTTCAATAGTTTTAGCGTGAAGTGTTAACAAACATCCATCCAAACGTTTGAATTTATAATTAGTGCGATATTATAACGATCTCTATAAAAAACCACTCAAGTTCAAAAACAACTATAACAAAAACTCTACATAGTAGAACTAGCTCATTGGGTTAGTCGCAACGGTTCGTTTCTTTGATTTGAACGTCTCATGATGATTCATTCTGTCGTGGAAAGAAAGGGGAATTCTGTTATCTTAAGTAAATAATTATAAAATTTATTACTCTGTTTATAAATTTATGATATGAGCATTTACGTTTATGATGCGTTTATCTATGCAAGGTACTTTTTGACTTCAGCCTGACTCATCAGTTAAACCGAATTCAACGCACCAAATACAAAATGCCCAGCCGAAGTAAATGCTGGAAAGTAATACAGATTTTATGAATCTAACACTAAAGTGGATATTCCTTTGGCTAGTGCATACATTTGGTGAGTGGCGACTGGTAACCAGTTTTGGTACAGTCATGCCAAAAGCATGGGAAGGTCGCTAGTGGTCACGAGCCGTTATTGCATTACTTTGAATTTATTGCAGTTAATTTTAAAAAATATATAATTACCATTCGTCGGATGAGGATGAAAAATCCTGAAACTTAAAATGTATGAATTGGTGTATTTCATAATTTCAGCGATTTTGTCACCTCCCGTATGGTCTAGTGGCTAGGATACCTGGCTTTCACCCAGGAGGCTCGGGTTCGATTCCCGGTACGGGAATTTATCATTTTGCTTTTTATTTTATTAGTGTGGTTGTTTTGGATTTGTTCCAAAAAAATCATAGGTTTTTACGGTCTTGTCTCATGTTTATTTATGACCTTGACTAGTTTTTTTATGGTTTCAATCATTCATCACTTTTAGGTGCTTGTATGCGCTTAGTACGTAAGGTACTAATGTTTCTTTTCACTGTTGTGTATAATGAATAATAAATAAACACTAGCGTAGCGACTAGTGCAGCGAAAGTTAGTATGTAGCGTCAATCGTCGTGTCGCGTCGTGTCGTCGTGAGTCATGTCATGACGCTGGGCTCATAACAGCACCATAGATTAATATCTTATTATGTAAACTCAACAACTCGTAACGTATGTAATCACTAATTAAACATAGGAATTTAATCTTTCCGCCGCCCCGTGTTGAATGAAGACTGGAGGAAGACGATGTAGGTACCGTTGTTATTTAAAATATGTAATATGTCAAAGCATTGATAAATCACCACAGATACATTTTCTCAAATAAACATAAAAGTACAGAAGAGTAATAAATTATTGGGTCCAATAATATATATTTTTTATTAATTATTTAACTTTCATAATTATGCTGTCTGTTGGACCCACATTAAGTAGTTGGTATTTGTTTTCTCAAGCAGAAAAGTAGTTAATTAAAACATACTCACCGTTTAATACATTATAAATCTGACCTAGTTACAATGATTTCGTGACTATTCCAATTATCTGCTAACAACGTTGGTTCACGCGGCAATTGAGCCTTGGAAATCCCCATCCCATCCCGTTATGATTTCATTTTCCTCGCACGCCGCGCGCCGCGCGATCCCGTCTAAATATTTATTGCCCTTTTAACGTAATGGGCGTCCACCGTGAACGGGGACCGCATGACCCGACAACATCTCTTATCTCTCTCTTCATTTTATTACTAGGTATCTCAGCAATATGTGAAATACCCCAAAAATAACCGATTATTATCTGACAAGGTCAGCAAGTCATATGGCACGATAACATGTAAAAAAAAAACACAAGTTGAATCATCGAACTGATTTCTGGGAAACGATAACTATGTTTTGCATTTTACTTAGTAGGTTAGGTTGGTAAAATATTTTAAAAAAATTATCTACGTTCCGGACTTTTTTGTTATATTTTGGGGATAACAGAGAGATACTTTGCTTCTGGCGAAAGATAACCAATCTCAAACCGGCCAGTGCCATACCACCCAAGAAACTACTTAAGAAAACTTAGATAGTGTTTTATCTATGTTGACTTATCCTCCCGAGTCCCTTGCTTACACGCCAGTTATCCGGCCCATTACCTGCCCCAATCTGCTAACAAATTGTTTTACAATCTTGTTTGCCGACAGATAAGGCAGCCCCCATAAACCTATCGTTCTCAACAACCCGTAAAGATAACTGTATAGCTCGAGTCCTGCCCTGAATACTCGATCGAATGCTACGGCCCGGGCTCAAATACTTTGGTCATGCATCTTATATGAGTTGGCATGGCTATAAAATACTTACATTGAGAGTTGAGACTGGATGACAGTAATGCTCTTCACGGTTAATATGTAGGACACAATACAGAATGCGAATGTATAGTTAGCAATGGAAGTCGCTTAACATTTCATCATTTTACGACTCAAAAGTGCATGCATCCATGCATATTGCATAGGCCATAACTACTAGCAATTAAAAAGATATTACCGCATTCATTCAAAAATAAATATTAAAAAAACTGCAACTATTTGGCTCAATGGGCCTGACTTAACTTGCTGTCTGTACACCCGTTGATAAATTTCCAATTATTATTTTGGAATCGTTTGTCATTGAAATAGCTTCTTTGACGCCGATGTTTGACGCATTTATAGAAACAGTTTTCTGAAAACAGTTGGATAAATAAGAAACTTCTTGTAAAACTACGTGTGTTATTTGCGTTTGACCGCAAACAGCTGACCCGCGCTGCTGTTCAGCTGTGTTGACGGCTGCTTATCAGCCATTCAGTCCGTCGACCCCAGGCCTGCGAGTTTCGGCCCTAGGTGACACACTCACTTGTGGCTTTTGTCTTTACTTCCATACTATTGGAAGCTAGTTTCAAATGCTTCTGTGATTTCACCTATTTGCAGAGATATAATTCAGTGCGAGATATTGTCTAACAGTTCTTCCACTTGTGGACAAAAAATGGAGATGATTATTAAGAAATAAGGTGTTTTTGATAAACTTATCAAAAACACCTTATTTCTTAATAATTTATTTATAGTATTATATTCAAATTGACTTGTCTGAGTGCTTAATTTGTAAGCCTACAGAAATAAAAGAATTTGCATTTGAATGTTTTGCTACCATACATTCGGTTGGCATCTAGATTCTAGAACCACTCATCTTGAAGAAGTACCTCGGGGATATAACGTTGTGTTGGTGTTCTTCTACTTGTGAAGGTAAAAGTTAAAGCCTTTCTTTGGAAACTGCCTTGTCCCACTTGTATACCAAACTGGTTTTAGGTAATCTTTCGAATGCAAGCTTTGAAGTCGAAGTAAATTATTGTACCATCATAATACATTCTATTACATCTATCTATTCCATTAACTGCAGTCGTCGTGACTTTCTCGGCAATCGTGTCGCGGGAAAGTGGACCGAAGTCGCAGCAATTAAATTTTACGCATATCTTCTATAATTTACCGGTCGGTCCCATGTTCGCTCTCTAGGTTGTCTCTATGCAAGCCGGTTACCTCCGGTTCTGTTGGAGTGCATATATTATAGCATAACCTAATGATGCGTGTAGCGCATATCACACAAAATATAAACCTGTTTCACACAGCATGGTAATGCTGTGCGAAAGCATTCAATCCGTTCAGCTTGATAACTGTTCTCACGGAGATCCGGTGCCTGGGCCTACGGAACCGTGATGTTCCTCATTCCTACATTTGATATTTGAATACTTTACATAAAAATCTATCTTTGTAGTAAAAGGCTTGATCCTCCAACCCACATAAAACTAGTCAGCGGCAATAACGCATTTCCAATTAACGCGAAGCTTTTATCGTGTTATCTACGTTAACGGTCTCTCCAATCTTTAGTACGCAACCCGAACTTTAATAACATGATTTCGGTTGATGATATTTGGGAAATTTATTTTTTTGTTGTAGAGTTCTTCTAAGAGCATTATACATTACTAGCTGTTCCCCGCAATTTCACCCGCGTTAAACTTGAATTTGACTTTATTAGGTGAATTTTTACACCTTGGTTACCACGTTATATTATTCGAGTTTTAGTAAGAATCCCTAACTTTTTGAAAATATAATATAGCCTATGTTCACCGAGGATAGTGTAGCTTCCCAACGGTGACAGAATTTTTCAAATCGGTCCGGTAGTTTCGGAGCCTATTCATTACAAACAAACAAACAAAAAATCAAACCTTTCCTCTTTATAACATTACAAAAAAAGAGTAAATTGTTATCAAACTTTTGTTGTCAAAAGAGCGTTGCTAGGCAACCACGTTTATTTAGAAAAAATGGCGTATTGATATGCAAGGAATTTTATAGGTACATTTTTCACACCTTGGGTTATATTATTGGAGTAAGGATCCCTTACTTTTTTGAAAATATAATATAGCCTATGTTCACCACGGATATTTAGGCTTCCTAACGGTGATAGAATTTTTCAAATCGGTCCAGTAGTTTCGGAGCCTATTCGTTACAAACAAACAAACATACAAACAAACAAAAAATCAAACACATTATAAAGAGGAAACTTTATAATATTAGTATAGATGTCCCTGTCTTTATGAATCATCTGTGGTTTAAAAGTATCCTTAAATGTCATGTTATGCCACCGTTCTAAATAAAGTAGGTAGCCCAAGTGGGCAGTGTGCTAAAATGTCAGCAGTGGGCACTCAGCCCTCACGCACGAGCCATTGACTTGGAAGTACAAGGGTCGGCCCTTGAACTTTTCCCTCCGCAAGGTTCACGCACATCATTAAGTTTATGTACCTTCACGTTTTATTTAAGCCTGCGAACCCCTGGTAGGTTGTTAGTAACTCTTTTATGTGAGCGAAGTTTAGTCCTCCACGTAATTTTCCTTTGTCCTTGTAAACATTAACTAACTTGAAAATTTCTTTCTTTACAGGTATGAGTATGACTCTATATAGTTCACCATTTGAGCAGAATCTGCATTCGAGGTATTGATTTAATCTTAAAATAGGAAATCTCTAGCGAAAACGCGTGACACAAAAGAAATACTGACTCTAATAAACTTTGCCCTGTTGCTTCTTTGTCATCGAAACAAACCTTTTGTGTCGTCTAGTAGCGCGACTGGCAATGACACCCGATAGTCCTCAGAAACTCGCGATAGCTAAGGAGCCAATAACCATTCCACCAAGAGCCACGGAAGCCTCCTCTCTCCACAGATGCTGTAATAATCCACAGCTTTGAATTCGTTACAAGTGCAGCCAGTTTATCACGATCTTATTTTTTTCTAATGGCGCAGGCTTTATCGTGTAGTGTGCCACGAGTCGTCACGCACGTGTTCGACACATTTGGATAATTGCTTTGTTCTACATCATCAATCAATTTCATACGTTTCAAAGTTTTATGATTCTATGAACATAATGGTTATTTTTTCTGTCTTTTTAATGTTATACCTACTCTTTGAGCGTTTCCTTTCGTATGAATGGTTGTTGTGTTGTAATGTTTCTGGCTTATTAAAATCCATTTGTTTTTACTTTGTGTAGCCGTAATTCTGCTATCCACAGATATAAACTATGATTTATCCTCTGCAATAAGACTTGCGTCAGACATTTCCGAAGTGCAATTTCAGTTCAGAAATCGTAGGTTATTGAAAATTTAAAAGGAATTCTCGAGCTAGTTTCTAAAAATACTAGACAAGGAGCCTTTGAAGTTTATAGTTCGTTTGATATTGCTCGAATAAACTTCGCAGTTTATAGTTTGTCGTCTGGTAATAGCTTTTATTTTCTTTCGAATTAAGTTACCTATCTTATAATAACTCGAGAAAGCTCCGAAGCCAGATCAATACTAACGATATTTTTTTCTTTTGATTCCGTTTCACGCTTTGGCTTATTACTTTAATTAAATACCTACCTCTAATTATTACCTAACCCTGACATTTCTTTGGTATTAAATAACCGTTTTTCTATTTAATACGAAAAGTGATAGGATCTCAGGAAGAGGGTCTACTCCCTCATATTCATGTAGTTATATGTTTTATTCCATATTACTCCGTACCTACATGCAATCCAATTAAGCTCTCAGCTGGATAGATACATGTCACATGACACCAGCCTGCCATCGCTCGCTACACTTCAAGATCGTTAGTACACACACCCAGCTGTAAGCTGGGTGTCATTTACAAGTGTACAAGCAAGTGCTTGATGGGTGTACACTATACTCATAGTGGCTTTTTGAGATGGGAGTGGATGGCCAAATCCGAAACTATGAGACTAATCTCATATCAGAAATGTCGTGAAAAGAGTCGAGGCCCCCCTTTGTGCATAGTACCTTACCTATTCATAATATTATAAACGTCTTGAATGTAGCTAGGCACTCTAATGCGAGAAACTCCGCAAAACGGTAACAAAGGGCTTTGAAACCATGAAACTTTCGCAGCTTTCGCATTTCCTTTCATAAAACTCTATACCTACTGCAGTGAATCCTACTAACTATTGCATAGACATGCCGAATCGTCAATAACATTCCATAAATCATATTCAATGTGAAAATAGCATAGGAGTTCTCGAGCACGTACCAAGTGCTATGTGTGCGGAGGACCGATACAGACAGACAGGCATTACACTAGCAATTCACAGTCAACCAACACATCCTGTTCGCGTCCAGATGTATGCCAATAACAGCCGGTGGTGCGCCTGTGTGCGAATGATACCGGCAGTATTGAGCGCTCTACACTTACGAGTTCGATTCACACGTTCAATTGTACTTTACGGCTAGTCGGTGTGGGTTGATCATGCTCCGGCTACTGTGGGGACAGCACTGTTCCCAGGTTTACAGAGAAGCAACTCCAATATAAACGAAATACCTTCAATAATGAAGATTGGGACTAAAATGGTTCAATGGGTTGAGGCCGCGTTAAGTATTAATAAATTTATTGACGATCGCGCTTTCACGACCTTCACTCTTCTGATTCATCTCTGATATGACACACACCACACCTACACCTTAACTCATACACCTTAACCCCAATTTTAGTTTTGTGTGTCACTGCGCTGCAATAGTACCTAACTACTTTTACATTCACGCCCAATATACGATCACGCCACAAACATTGTTTACCCAAATTCAAAAGCCAAGTTTAATGTCAGCAACGAACCGGAAGACTCACCGCAGCCCCCACTCGACCGAGTGACCGATGGATGATAATGACACAACACAACCGGGGAGGGAGACAACGCGATTGTCAAGTGTCACACTTTGCCTTTCGAGTACACAGACCTGCTGAAGTATCACATCTCTCACCTCATTAGGGGAGGCCTATGTTCAGCATAGGCCTATATTATGAGTTGTTGAATGTGGACTAATATAGAGATTAGTATATAATTAGTCCACCACACTCATCATCAGATGGTGAGATCTCATCTCTGGTCATAGGTTGCGTACGTAATAAATTATTACGTACGCAACCTATGACCAGAGATGATTTTATTGATTATTACTAATAATCAGGACAAATAAATTAGAGACTATGAGGTATTTCTTTTAAATAATATTTGAACAGGTATTAATTTACTAGATACCCATAATATAATTAATTTTTGGTTCCAAGTAATCGCTCCAGCAGCTATGACTCTTTTTGTACCCTATGGAAATATGGACTATATTTCCATAGGGTACAAAAAGAGTCATTTATAAATAAGTAGCGGTTCCTCAGCGCAATCGCTCCTACCTATGGTAGTCAGGCGTAAAGGGTTGGTCCCTTTACATGAAGTAAATAGCACACGATCGGCATTACAGTGGGGTGGCTGTAGCGGCGGCGGCGTCTGGCTGGCTATCGATCCAATGCACCGCGCCGCACAAAGGGCACACCCGCCCGCGCCCCGCTCTCTGAGCTTCTCTATTACGATTCGCTGACTATTTTTGGACATTCAACTGGGCAGAACCTGAAATTAAACTGTTATTTAATTACGTTCTTATTGGAAAATGCTGGAATCGGAACAGTTAGATATACCTATAGCATTCTACTAGTTCACAGTTTTACTACGCATCTTATTTGATATTGCTTCTCTTTATGAGAACTTACACTTTTAAGATGTGAAGTCACTGTTACTAAGTCAACCGACATAAACATTGTTAAAAGGTTATAAAATCTGAATAAAAAAAAAAAAAAAAGATGTGGATTATGTTTTATTACTTCCTGGTTTTGTTTTAAAACGGAGAGTGCAAGTTTCAACTGTTTCAGTAATTTGCTCATTCTCCTTTCTAATTTCATTTCTATGAAGCTACTTAATTTGTTATTATACCTACTACGTACTTTGAAGTCGAGTCATACGGACCGGACCGAAACGGGGACTTCAGTTATAGACAACCAGCTTACAGCAAGGGTTAATAAATAGATATAATAACCCGTGCTATAAGCTGGTCTATACATACCTTTTTCTATTGAAATTCAACACGACTGGTAGCTATTAAATATTAGTCGATAAAATCCAATAACAGTAGCTAAAAGTGTGTTGTCTGTTTATTGACGTTTTATGAGCTCGCTAGCCCTTCGTCCCGCGCGCCATTTTGAAATAGGGGTGTCGAAGGAAACCCGTGCCTACTGACATACATTTGAAATTGTACATCAGTATGTTTAGAGGGTGGAGAACTTAACGAAAGGATGGATAATGAAACTCTCCCAAGTGTTGAAAATCCTGATCATATTTTGGTTATGTGTAAAAGCATGTTCAAAGTTTAAAAACATTTCGTATTGAAATAGCGAATAAAATTAGCGAGCATTGGTGATTAATTTGGAAGGTACCTAACCTACAGGCAAAGTCGTATTAAGCGTTAGTAATTAAAATCTTCGAACTTAGAATTTCTTACATGAAATATAATTTGCGAAATTCCACAGGGAAATCTAACAATCAATTCGAAACATCCAGACTAATTCCTTTGTAGATGCGAGGCACGCGGACTGCGAAGTCCTAGCCCTAATTATCCGGCCTTAGGGGTAGGCCATTTACATCGAGCTGAATGAGGCTCTATCAACAGGCTGTGTGGATTCATGTCCGTGCAATGACCTCGCTGGAAATAGAATTATGTTGATTAAGTATGAAATAATTCCCAATCAAAAGGTGCCACGATACTAGTACAATAATTGGAGTGGGTTGAAGTCGGGTTACTACCGATTGTATTTGTCGTGATAATATCGTAGAGTCGTTTCCCCATAGTAGTTTCAAGATATGAACATTTTTTTACATCAAAAATGTAAGTAAGTATAGCTCTTTTTTTTTGCCTTTCATTTGAGGCGGTTTCTGAAAGCCTAGTTATGGCCATTTCAATTTTGACATTGTAATGTCATTTGATATCCATGATTATTGCATTTGTGATAGTTTCTGTCACATCTGAGCATTTTTTCACATGCAACAGCATTAGTCCTGTAATACAAATACAAAAACAAAAAAATTATTTACCAAAAGTTTACAAATAAAACACCTTAACTTAATATCCCTTATGTATCCTGTAGTTTAAGTTTGTTGTGTATAGTAGTTTTAATGTGACTAAAAATATTTTCTTTCTTTTTTCTTTCTGTAATATCCTAAGTAAAGTACATACATACACACATTTTGTCATAATTTCATTTCTAACATGACACCCCTTGCTCGACCGATCAGACGTTCATCGAATTCATTTCAAACTAATGTAATCAATAATCTTGTTATGTTCAGTGTTTATTGTTCAATAAATTGTTTCTTTATCTGATTAGACAAAAATGCGCTGAAATTTCCATCATATAATACGAGTATATTATGTATCACGTTTCGCATAACGTGATTTGACATTTTACGCTCCCCGGTATCTCCCGTATGGTCTAGTGGCTAGGATACCTGGCTTTCACCCAGGAGGCTCGGGTTCGATTCCCGGTACGGGAATTTTTTTGAAGAACTTGATTTTTCTTTTTGCTGCTTCTTATTTCTTTTTGTTTGTTTCAAAGTTGAATAACAAGTTCACAAGAGCCTCTAAAGAAAAGTCTCGACCTCGCCTTTGAGAGTCCTTCAAGAGTTGTAGTATACTTGTTCAAGTGCGTGACCGTAATGAGGGCGTAAAACATTCAATGATCCTTGGACCTTCATTATGTAAGAATAAGGGCCATCGTTATTTTCAGTATAAAAATTAAGAAACCGAACTCCAAAACGAATAATTTTTAGACCTTGACTCTTGGAATACCAAGTGTTGTTTGACCTTGTTTACATAAAAATCTCAATGCTACTCAGTAAACAGGTTCGAAATATTTCGAACCAATTTCTATGATCTCACACTTTTCGCAAAGTACCTTGCTTGGTCTAATGGTGTTAGTTGGGCATTTATACATTTTAAACCTATGAAACAACAACATTTAATCAGGTGCTAATTATATCAATTCGCGTATTAAACCAACCAACACCGGAGCAAAGTTATCTGGCAGACCATACATTGTGTTGGAAAGCAGCGAAGCGGGAATGCGTGCGCGCACGGCCAAGGCCGCTGAATTATTTCCTGATGTTCGGAAAATATGTACAAAAATGAATGAAAATATGTATGTACAATTGTACTTAATTTTTAAGTTTTTACTGTACATAGTTTATAGTTAAAGTGCAATAAAGAATTTTCTATCTTTTCTATCTATCTAATATGAAATAATACTAGTTCGAAAAATAATGTCCATGAAACATGAATCAGTCAAGATTGATATGAAAATTGTTACAGTAACGCCTGATTCATTGTTGATTGTTGATAAATGGAGTATATATTATTTCTTGGAATTCCTTTAAAAACATTATTTCAAATTATTTTCAGGTACTTACATTATAGTATTTGTATTACACGTATAAAACCTAAGTATAAAACTATAATACGCATCAGCATTGCCATACTGCGGGCAATGCAGCCAGCAGCGTCTTGGGGACGACGCTTCCGCCTGGTATTGATATGGATCAGTACTTGGCTTGCAACAGTTTGCAGTTACCAAAATTTTATTATACACACTTCTAATTTGTTCTATTTGATTGTAATTTACTTTGTTAAAGATATTAATTGAATACTCTATACTTCCCCTTGTTAATTGGGTAAGTCACTACAAATAAAAAAAGTAAAATATATAAATAATGATGCGATGTCTTTCTGTCTCGGTGGATGCTCCTCATCATGAGAACAGCGGAGGTCGTGACTGAAGTCACAGACCGCTCTATCCGTTACACCATTGTTCTTGTTTAATTGTCTAAAATATTTTGATTATTGTGGTTCTTTGTTTTGTGAACATTTGTGTAGGTAGGTAGGTACTGTGTGCCTTACTAGTTCAGTGCCATGGGAATCGCAAACAGGCGATACCAAAATATAATAAAAGAAATTTTTTCAGTATGGTATGGTGGAGAATTGCTTTATTTCGTTGTTAAAGTCTTTGGAAATTTAAGAAAAAGTAATAAATTTGTGCATAAAATTGGGCTCGTCCGGGATTTGAACCCGGGACCTCTCGCACCCTAAGCGAAAATCATACCCCTAGACCAACGAGCCGACTGATCAGACGCTCGAAATTTAAGATTAAGCGCAACTCGACCGTGCATGTTCTGACGTCACTATACTTTCCTTTCACAAGCACGATCAGTTGATCGGCTTCCAAATTGGAAAGAACTTGAGAAGGCAAACTTAAGACTGGTTCATTGAAACCGTAATGTTTCAATTTCCGACCAACAGATGAGCAGCGCATTCAAACTAGGCCATCGTCGAATTAAATTAATCATAACATGTAATAAACTTCAACTAGATACGATAGATTGGACGAACTGGTTATAGAGGCAAACGAATTTGCACCTTGTATCAAACTTCTCTAGTTATCATTTTGCATGATGACACTAATTTAGTGCTAATTCTCACGCTAGTTGATGTGAAATGGGCTTCAATTGGTCTGTATGCTGCTGAGAAATGTCTAACATAGGAATTAGAATTTAGTAACAAAATTATATTCTGAATAACCTAATGATCGATATAATCAGGACGGGTTAAGATAGAAGATAAAAACTTACTAGGTTCAAAATGGTACTATGCAATGCAATGACAAGTGACATGTTTGCATAAGCCCTTGGCAAAGTGGGAACTTGGCTCCAATAAGCTCGTCAAATCCTATTTGCCAGTGCTAAGCTCAACGAAAGCTAATGGATGTCAAGCGGCTTTTCATCGACAAGCTTATAGCTTAGTTTCTATGTCGCGTTATATAAGGAATATAAACTGATAGCTAAAAGTAAATAGCCCAACGTCCATTAATTGCTTATTATAATAGAATAGCGCACTTACGCGGATGTCTTAGATATTCATAATCAACCAAATTATACATTTATGTATAAGACCTAATTTAAAATTTTCTATTTATTCTTCTTCAATACATTTTATTCATATAAGTATAAGAAACAAAACATTAATTTAACTATAGGTGTATTGATTTTCAGCTATGTTGAAGTCGGGCTTGGTCGAAAAAGAAAAGTATGTATCGTGTTTTTTTTTACAAGCTACACTGTTGTTTCAGGTTTTGTGGCTATCCATGATTCACAAATCGAGCTGGCGTCTCCCAAGGAGGAATGGCGGCCGCTGCTGGCGCACTACGCAGGCCCAACTGCGGTACTGGCCGTCGCCGTGTTGCTGACCGCCATCCTTCCTCTAGTCGGGTCAGTTAAATCCTTATAATCATCATTCCTATCCCACTCTAAGAGTTAGTAAGCTGAAATGGCAGTGGGCCGGCCATATCTCGCGATGAACCGTCAACCGCTGGGGTAAACGTGATCTTGAGTGGAGACCACCACTCGGTAAACGTAGTGTAGGACGCCCTCTGACCAGGTGGGATGACGACATGCGAAAGACTGCAGGTAGATGCTGGATGCGTCGAGCTGAAGACAGGGCGCTATGGCGCTCATTGGGGGACACCCTATGTCCAGCAGTGGACTGCTATAGGCTGATGATGATGATGAGGTGGATCGGCACAACATGTATTTTTCTTCCATTTTATTAGCCTTATTATCCGTACTGACACTTTTCTTTTCTACCTAGCCCTTCCACAAAATCCATTCATCTTTCCTTTGGTCTTCCTCTCTCTTTACATATGTATCTACTAGTCTCGTCTCAAATAGTATTTGAGATAATAAGGGTAAATATACCAGCAAAATGACTCACCTGATGTTTTCTTTTCGCACACGTAAAGTACGTGACCACGATGCACTTGTGCCTCTCTACTTTAGTCATCAATACAGGTGCCTAGATGTCTAATGTTTTTAAACCCTGATACATAACATTATGAAAGCAATGGGTACATTTGACGCTTAATATATCCTTTCTGAGGCATTATTTGTATTTTTTTTTGTATTTGTATTTAGTTATTTCCATATCAAGACTATATTACAGTATATCGTTTCTACCAAACCGTGCAACAGTTTGAGAAGAGACTTCTAGAGTAGCAGCTCTCGTGGACTTATCGTACAGCGCTTTCAACCCTATAGGCTGTTTTCATTTGTTTCATAACCATCAGTATACTGTTAAGTTCCATTCCATTTATAAGTTGATCGTTGTGTGTTCCAGTCTGTTCTGGTGCTGCTGCTACTGGTGCCGCGCGGGCCGGCGCCGCCGTCCGTTCGACCGCAAGTACGACGCCTGCCGCAAGGGCATCCTCGCCATCGTGCTCATCTGTCTCCTCACTCTGTTCCTGTAAGTCATCCTTTGCATCATCCTACAGCCCCTACCATCCGACGCGAAAAGGGCCCAGCTGTAACTAAGTAAGATACGGAAACCAGTACAGAAAAAAAAATTGCGTCATCCTAGTATATTATACCATTTTCAATAGAAAGGAGCTGTTCATCATTTAAAATCTATCCTACTAATATTATAAACGCGAAAGTTTGTGAGGATGTTTGTTGCTCTTTCACGCAAAAACTACTGAATGGATTTTGATGAAAATTGACAATAATATAGCTTACTTATCAGAATAACACATAGGCTACAACTCATAAAGATATATTGTATATCATAAAAATATCTATCACGATGTGGGTGAAACCGCGGGGTGCAGCTAGTATTTCATAAACACAGTGGATCCAGGTTACACAAGATCGCCAGAGATGGTGTGGTAAAGAAACTTTTACTCAGAAAACTTAACAGGATCGATAGACAGTGTTGGTAAGGGTCAGCTCATACCGAGCCGCCACGCCACGCGAAGCGACCCTGGACTGATTCAAAATATAACTCTCATTTATCACGCAAAAAGATACAAATTTTATTTTCATAATACGAGACTCCCACCAATCTCCGAGGAAGGCGTTAAGGTCGTCTCGCCAGCGCTTTCTTGTTTTTTTCTTTCTTTCTTTCATCGCACGTGACCGCACTGAGTGGAAAGATTTGCCCAGCAGTGGGACGAAACAGGCTAAATAAAAAAAAATACGAAAACTCCCCACGGGGCGCTGCGCAGCACCTATGACACTGATTAAATATATAACTTTATTTAATACATAAAACGAAACAAATTTTATTGCGCAGAGCGCCCGTTGTCGCCTCGCATGGTGTCGATATCTGGCGATGTCATCTGACTTACTCTGCTGTAATATGGATGTTAAACCTGGTGTTTTGAAGACAACATTTGCCGTATTCCCCTAGGTCTCTAACCACCAGTATTTCTCTTCCAGCTTCGGCGTGGTCTGCCTCTTCGCAACAGACTCCCAAGTAGAGAGTGGCGCACGCGACGCCCCCGAATCCCTCCGCATCGCCATCCGCGATACCAAGGCGTTCCTGAACGCAACTCAAGCGCATGCCAGGTGGCTTCTAGTGGTTAACTACAAGGAGCTGGAGGAGCGGCTTAAACTAGTGCTTACCAGTAAGTATACACATCTACACTAATATCAGCTGTCCACTGCTGAACAAAACCACGCCGCAAATATTTTCTGCAGCCGCTAGCAAATATCGTCGATCCATCGAAGGTCTTCCCGCACTCCGTTTTACTTTGAATTGCCTCTAAATCTGAGAAAAAATATCTGAAATGTAATGACCCCACAGCATGCAATTTGTATGACTGGACAGTAATATTCAGCGTCTGAATGACAGCACCGAAATCCTGCGATGATACGCTGTCGAAACCAGCGTTGCTCTACTTCTTAAGGAGAAGTAGAGCAACATTATGCTGAGACAGGACCTATTGGTTCGCTTTGTGGAGTCGCTTGTTGCTTGTATATAATACATAAGTAGTTAATTTTATTTATTTCTTTATGTTCTTGTTTACTTATATATGTATTATTATTATTTAGTAGCAAGCTGTACCTACTTGTGAATCAATAAATGTATTTTCTTTCTTTCTTTCTTTCTGTCATGCTAATGTGTACCATGCATATGTTTCTTTAGTAAAATATCACAAATTATCGGTTATGTGATTTTTCAGATTACGCGAGCTACCAAACATAAACATACATAACATAATAAGTCTTTATTTAAAACATAATTATGGTGTAAATAAAAAAATACGAAGCGATTCTCACATTTGAACATCTCATTAATTGATAACCTGTTTTCTTATTCCAGGCAGTGGCATGGTAGTTTCCATGAAGTTAGGTGAGTTCTCGCACGCGGTCTCCGTGACCACCCTCAACAAGCTCGTGGTGAAGCTGGACGACGTACAGACCGACCTTATCAGAGTGCAGGAGCTCACGGCCAACCTGCGGACCAACGCGGACTACCTCAACACGGGTGAGTACACATTCACATTCTAAAACTCTTTAGGCTTACAAATAAAACCACTTAGACAAGTCAGACAGTATGACGTTCGATGACCGCGGTGCGCGGTGGGCGAAGGTCCGCCTGCAACGCAGGAGGTTGCGGGTTTCTTTGTTTTATTTTGTTTTGCTAGTACCCATAACACAAACTGTGCTTACGTTGGGGCTAGATGGTGCTGTTTGGATTGTTAAGCATTATTTATTTATTTATCAGCCTATGTTAGTTCACTGCTGAACATAGGCTTCACTCAACGAGCGGCACAACGCCATGTCTTCAGCTTGACGCACCCTACGTCTACCTGCAGTCTTTCGCAGGTCGTCATCCCACCTGGTCAGAGGGCGTCCTTATTTATTTAGGCTTATTTCTTTAGGCTTACAAAAAACCACCTAGACAAGTAATATCTTATAAAATATAGTATTATCAAATAGGACAGAAGAAAAGGTATTTGCTTTTACAAAACCTTATCAAAACAAATAATTTATCTTACAAATTAATTTTTTATTAATTGTTAATATATTTTATTCACACGGAAACAAAGGATTTTGCACTTGTCTAAAAAACCTTATTGTGATACCAAAGGTGTTTTTATAGCACATGTGATGATGGAGAAATAAATAAGATATAGACCCCGTGTTTCAAAATATAACTTAACATTCCAGGTCTCCGTAAAGTTAAGAAGCAACTGTTGGATACGCTCGCGAAATGCGACCAGCCGAAATGTATCGCTCTGCAGAACAAGTACAAGATTGGACAGCTCGACACCGACATTAACTATAGCCAGGTAAATAGGAGACAAGTGACTTTCTAGGGTTAAATTATGTGAAAAGGTGTTTTCTGTGCTATTATGCTATTAATTATCTGTAATAATTTCACGCAAACTTGGATTAGATGCTGGACAAATATTTTCCAACGGTGAGTTTCTCGTCTATAAATTAAACAAACACACGTAAGCAAATGGTTTGTAATTTCGGACAGTCATTCATAATCTTCGGTAGTATAGTGGTAAGTATCCCCGCCTGTCACGCGGGAGACCGGGGTTCGATTCCCCGCCGGAGAGACTACTTTTTGTACAACATTTTTGTGAATTTAACTTTATCATCAAAGATACACCATGGAACACCTTCAATACTCGATTCAATAAAAAAAATATTACAAAACAATTTATTGCAAATTAAGTGCTACACAATATTCTAGACTTTTTAATAAAATAAGATTGTATACTATTGTTAGTCGAGTAGATAGACTGAAATTGAAATTGCCTTGCTGTCCCGCTTAGATCAAATTTGGCAAATATAGACCTTCATGTAAAAAAAAGCTGCTGATTTAAGGACAGTCTTGCGACCCTAGCATGTGTATATTACCATTTTTACTCCTTAGTCTTTCTTTGCGTTATGTATCAAATAAATCCTTTTAACCCTCAGATGCCCGACGTATCAGAACTGCTGCACAACGTGACCTTGATCCTGAACAGCAACATCAAGGGCGAGGTGGCGGCCGGCCAGCAAGTGTTCCGCACCATACAGGCCACCATCCGCCGCAACGTGCAAGAGCACATACCCAACGTGCAGGCCGCTTTGGAACAGACCGGTAACCACTAAGAATCGACATCTCCAACACAGCCCGTCGAAGGCTAAGGAAACCAGAGAAAGGACAACTTCCTTCTTTACTTCTGTGTTTCTTTCCCTCTTTTCTTTACCGTTGTTTTTCACTTCTTTATTTATTTTTTTCTTTCTGTTAACACTTGATAATATCGTATTTGATGAAAATAATATAGATTAAAACTTGAAATTAATAAATACATATTTTAATTTCTGATTTCATGCCAAGCGTAGTATTCTTGGAAAAACTCCCCTTGGCCTTATGACGAGGAATGTTCAGTAACATGTGCTCATGATATTTAAGAGAACACCACTCTTAGTTAGCCTACTTGTTGGCAAATATCCGTGTTTCACGCTTTAAGGCGTACCATGCATCTCATACTATATATATTTTCATTATAAAACCTGTATAATTTCCCTCAGGAAAGCGCCTAGAAGCAGTAGCGAACGAGATAACCTGGAAAGCTGGCAACGCGAGCCACGACCTGGACAAGCAGCAGAAACTAGCTGATGATATTCAGGAGTTCCACTCGCAGTACGGGCCTTACCGTCGGTACCTCGGCCTGGGGGCTGCCACCGCACCGCTCCTGGTAATTTAAATAGTTTATTCATATCAGACATGGTAAATTAGAGAGGTAGTATATAAATAAATTGATCCTCATATCACATCTCATTACTGGCATGTAAATACATAAAATGTTCCAAATAAGGTTCACAAACAAAATATTTCAAATAATAGGTCACATGCTAATTAATCAAAAGTAATAAAAGTACATTTTAATTCAAATAAATGTCATGCCAACTATACAATAAAAACAATCAAAATTAAAGTTAGATTTAATATCAAAAAATTTAAAATTTAAAAGATCAGTAACTCTTGGATTGTATAAAAGCTCCGTTGCACGAGCCAATCACCATCTTTACCCCATGTTAGTCCACAGCTGACATAGACTAGACATCCTTGCCAAATTTCATCGAGATCCTTTTAGCCATTAAAGCGTGAAAATGTACTTGGGCTGGTGTTTCTGAATTAGATAATCGAACTATATTACATTTTAACGTTAGTTATTTTATTTTTAAAGTCAAAGTTACTTCATTTATTTGTTTTTTCCAGATCTGTGCACTGATGTCGTGGGGGCTGGTTTGTGGCGTGTGCGGGAAACGTCCGGACGTGTACGGAGCCAACGATTGTTGCAACAAGGGTGCCGGGGCCACTTGTCTATACTGGTGGGTTTGCCTTCTTCATAGAAATGCTCTATAACTAAAGACTTCATAGCACTGCTCGATAAAGACCTCAAAGCCTCAAATCTTTTCAGTCTTGTCTTTGACTGCCTTTCATCTATTCCCGTTAAGGTTAACCTATGTAGTCTATGTATAATCCCGAATAACTCTCGGGTTATTTAAAAAAACAAGAGTGAGTGAGTTTGAGTTACGTGGGTGAGATAAACTCAAGTTTCACTTGAGTTAAAAACCACGAGCGGGAAAAGGTGTTCCCTATGCCTTCTGCCATTTAACATAATCTATTCGAAAGTTGTCGGTGAAATTGACACGAGTCTAAAAATGCCATGCCATATTTTTTTTTGGGTCAGGGGATCTACCTGTATCTAGATTGTTTGCAGTTTGCACAAAGCTCTATCTTTTTTAATATGTACTAGCTGCGCCCCGGGGTTTCTCCCTCGTGGGAATCTATGTTTCAAGTAAGATAATGCTGTGTGAATTGTCCAACATTATTTATTTATTGAAGTCGTTTCTAAACCTACCTTTTGAATTACGCAATCTATAAAAAAACGCATCATAATCCGTTGCGTAGTTTTAAAGAACTAAGCATCCATAGGGACAGACAGACAGCGGGAACCGACTTTGTTTTATATTATGTAGTGATTACGCAAATACTTTTTAATTTAATATAAGTTATTTCCTTAGTATGAAACTAATAGATGTTTCGCCTTGCAGTGGTATCGGCGTGATCTTCGTAGTCGGCGGCGTGATATCCCTGGTGCTGGCGGTGTATTTCCTCGTCGGGGTGGCTTCGCAGAGATTCGTGTGTGATCCTCTCACGTAAGTTTACTATAATCGACGACCTCTCTGGCCGAAAGCCGACCGCGCCACAGATTCGCGCCTCGGAACAATTGTGTGTACGATCTGCAGATATTTGTTCCGGTTGTTCTGGTCGTTTTCTATGACATGTATAATAAAAAAATATCTAAGTAATTGAATATATTATGTATATCAGTCATCTAGTACCCATAACACAAGCTCTGCTTAGCTTGGACCTGGATGATGCTGTGTGGATTATCCAGCATTATTTTTTTATTTTAATTGCAGAGAACCCCGCGACAACCGTCTGTTCGCGGACGTGGAGAAGTTCGTTGACCTCGAGAAGGCGTTGTTCAACGAGCGCCGCGACGCAGACTTCAACATCACGTCTGTGCTCGTCGACTGCCACGCCAACCGCACGCTCTACAAGGTACACTACACGCCTACATTGTTATATATGTATAATATCAAGGGATTTTGCTATTAGCAACTAATATTGTTTGATTTTATTTAACACACAAAACACATAACAATGCCATCTAAGATAATCATACAAAAAAGTTAATATTATTTGAATGAAGGGTACGTACGCGATGCTCTGCCTAGCTGTAAGACCCGGCAGTATCCTACTAAATTCCCTCACCAGGTTGAGTGGTCCAGCCTGAAGGACCTGCGATATGATGATGATTGTTCTAATACAAAATGATCACCAAAGCTTTGAAAATGACAGAGGGACAACAAGCTGTCCTGGTTAGATCACGACGATCATCATGCTGTCCTGATGTTAACATTAATACCATTCTTTATCTACAAGTTTTCACTCACCTACGCTCACGTACTAAATAATTTGTTTTCGACAGAGTCTCCAACTGCACCGCCTGTACGACCTAGAATCAATCCGAGGCGAGATCTCCCTGGAGATATCTTCCAGAGTGCGGTCGCTGCGGCCCGTTTTCCCCCCTGCCCCGCCCGCCATTCTGCAGGCCTCCGCGAGGGAGAAGCTCACGAGACTGGCGGAGACTGGACTCTCCGAGTTCGACTTTGACAGGATACTGCATGCCGTGAGTCACTATAAACAAACAGTCCTACGACAGACAGTCAGCGGAGCCTTAGCCAATAAGTTCCCTTTTTCACTTTTGTGATACGAAACTTTGAAAAACAGGGTGTTTGCTAATGACCACATAATAACAGTGAAATATGTATTAAGTTTTATGTTGACGCTGCAGTCAATTACAAATACCCGATTAAGCGTAACCAACCCGAGCGTGACGGATCAGTTCGCTAATTAGAACTATAAGAATCTCGTTCCCGCCTTATGAGAAATGTTTGTATATAGCAGATATTTGTTCTAGGATTAGTCATATCCCAATTAGTAGTAAGTATATCAGTCATCTGGTATCTATATATACACGCAAGTAAACTCAGCTTACGTTGGGTGCTTGGTTGGGATGCTATGAGACGATGTGCAGAATGATTCAGTTACCTCGCACGTTGTAATGAAATGTACGTTATATTTCCAGCTGGAGCCAAACATGACCTCCCTAGCGCTGGACTCGCTCGCCCGCCAACTGAACAGCACCGCCTACTCGCTGCAGCAGCCTGCCTTCTCGGCAGAGCGCGCCTCCCTCCTGCAGGCCTCGCGCGACCTCACGGCCCTGCTGACCACCACCCTCGAGCCCATGCTGCAGTACACGCACCAGCTGAACGTGAGTACTGCAGCCTGCCTTCTGGACCGACCGTATCATTTACCACTTGTATCACAACCTACACCTAGTAGTTTTTGACATGCAAAAGCTAGATGACAGTTTAAACCCATGTGCAATAGATGTCGCTACACTTTTTTTGCTGTTTCTTTGTTCTTTTTTTTCATAGTCAATAGAAATGCACATTGACCACAATCTCACCTGATAGAAAGTAAAGATGTGGCCGATTATGTATCACGAAGGTTTAGGTCCTATTCACTCGGTCTTGAAGAGACCCAGGTTGTAATTGAAAAACAGCAGCAGGAAGGATGTTCTAAACCCCTGTCCAACTATTGTGTGGGTTATTTTTAGTGTTCTTTATTTTATTTGTGCCTTTGAATTATATTCTAAATGAAGACGTAATGTCTATTTTGTTTCCGTGTAGGAATAAAAATAAATATATTTTATTTTTTTACGGTCCCCTAGCAAACGGCCCTCCGTTTGCGTGACGAGCTCCGCTTCAACCACACGTCGCTGAAGACCGCCATCGAGTACCTGATGCACGAGGCCAGCCAGGCCGAGACCTTCCTCAACAAGGAGGGCCCCGAGAGACTGCAGAATGTAAGTCTATTCGTTCCGAAGTTCTATAGATGACATATAAGCTAAAAGTAAATAGTATGCGAAGCCGAGAACAAAAAAAATGGTTAAATAAAAAAAATACTTTACAAATATACTTTCACTTTGTTGTTTATTGCAATTTGCTGACATTTATATCTACTTGCAGATGACCCAGGACTACGCGTCCGTAATCGAAGTCCGCCTGAACGAGTACCTGGACCGAGTGATTCTCTCCGCGCAACGGGACGTGGGCCGCTGCGGGCCGCTGTCGCAAGCCTTCAACGCGACCCGCGACGCAGCCTGCAACAAGATACTGATGCCCACGGTATGTGTACTTGCCTGTTAAATTCGAGGCCCGCTGTGGGAACATTAAAGGCGGCCCGCAGTGTCTAATTCTACTTTGACACTGCGTCCCCCTTTTTAAGGTTTCATAACTAAAGGATAAAAACGGGACCCTATTACTAAGACTCTGCTGTCCATCAGTCTATCACCACTGAACTGAACTGAACTGCTGTATCGCATTGACCGTTGCTTCGCACTTGGCCGAATTTTTAAGTTTCATCTAAATTATAATGCCAATAAGTTTAGCAGAATAAATCCCAATCATGCGGTGGCTACACATATATCGTTGCTGTCACCAATCTTGAATCATTTTCATCGACAAGATTGACTATGAAAATTTTCATAGACAATCTTGTCTATTTAAATCTTCATAGACAGTTTTTTGCAGTTTTTGTTGACATTATATTATATCGTCTAACAACAAGACGATAGATGTCACCGCACACTACATTTGGACTGTCACGTTTCAGAACGGGTATTGGATGTCGCTCGCGTGGTGCGTGGTCCTATTCTTCCCCCTGATCATGGTGGCGCAGCGCCTGGCGCGCCTTTATCTACACCTCGACCCTTACCCCGGCCCTCTGGTTGAAGCGTACGTATTACTATAATACATCCTTCTCTATACTCTACGGTTCATGCTCTATGGACGATAAAGGCGGTTCACAATATAAAATCTATCCATCACTTAGACCGTCTGCGTACTTTTATTAAAATGTACGTAGACAGTTTGTAATTAATAAAAACGGAATGTAATTGAGAATGACGTCATCTATTTTATGCTATCCCGCTCAGATCGGATTTGAATTGAGCAGGACAGGAGAGCATGAGATGACGTCATTCTGAATCCTATGATAAGTACACATCAGACAAGTGGGTGGACAAAGCATTTCTACTCTTGACTGGTATAGATTCTAAAGCAGAATAG
This sequence comes from Eupithecia dodoneata, assembly GCA_947044415.1. Taxonomy (NCBI): domain Eukaryota; kingdom Metazoa; phylum Arthropoda; class Insecta; order Lepidoptera; family Geometridae; genus Eupithecia; species Eupithecia dodoneata. The sequence continues at coordinate 11,467,875 of OX345668.1, read as the reverse complement.
AATGAACGAAGACACAATCATTGTGCAAGATATTTTTAAATTCAACGATGGTTGAGACTGCCCCATGGTAAAGATTAGATAGATGGAATATTGGGAACCGCTGTAAAGCTATACTATTCTAGCGCGATCTAGGTTTATCTATTATTCAAATAAAAAAATCTGACTAACTATAAAACTTGTCAAACTATCATGGTTATTAACACTAAAGTCATTTAAAACGACATATCCCGTTTTAAATGACTTTAGAATCTGACTAACTGTTTTGGGAAAAGTCAGTGAGATCGCGCTGGGATTCTCATTTATCTATATCGATAGAGGCCAAATTATAGTTTTACAGATCCTGTTTAAATTTTAATGCTAAAGTAATAATGTGCTCAGAAATTGAGAGCTATATTTTGGCTGCTATTTATTGTTCTTAAATTTCAGTCAAATGGAACTATCAAAGACAAACTTTACTAGAAGTTTATTGTTTGGTAATAATTACAGAACTCAAATTATACATTGAGATTCATTTGACTGAAATTCTTATAAAAATATTAGATCGGACGTTTTATGTGTGATCCATAATTTTTACTCAATAACTATGTTTTTGAATGTTTCTTTATAATGTGGTCACGATCTGTACATCAGATCATCTCATTGCTCATCTCCATTTTGAGAACTTTTTGCAGTTTCTGTTCAATTATTACATTTTCTACTAGTTTAAGTCTAGTATTGATTCAAAACTCAAAATACTTTATTTCTATAGGCTTACAAAATAAGCACTTCTTTAAAATATTGCTATAAGATGTTTTTTAGCATTGACATGTAAAAGCGCCCTCTCTGAGCGCGCAAAATCAACTCTCGATAAACTGCAAGCAGTTCATTTTAATATTCTTTCGTTTGTTTCGTTCTTTTCATTTGTTGACTAATTTTGATTGAGTTGGTCGTTGATTTTGGTATGTTTTAACATTATGTTCGTGTCTGAGTTTCAATTTGTGCACCCTTCATATCCCTTCCCGTATGTAGAACCTTGTCGAATCAACGCCGCGTTAGACCGGATGTACTGTATCTATATATACCCAGTGTGACGTTTATTAACGATTTTGGATCGTGAAATTGCCCAAAAATGGCACAAAAACGAAATTGGCATGAATGTAATCTCCAAATTCTGTATCATGATCCGATTTCAAGTGGAATGATTTGTAATGTTTTTCGTTCGAGCTGAATTGATAATTTTCGGTGTAAGTGGCAAGTAGTGGAAGAGCTAGCGCTGCGCTTTTGTACATTATATTATACACTTACAAACTTTTTGAATTGCGTAACCAACGTCGAAAATTTAGAAAAGAAACCCATAGATCATATTTCTTTGTTTTTGTTTGAATATTGGTTCTATCACATCATCGCCATATCGCGCTTTATTTTATTCAAAATTCATTAATAGGAACCCTCCTGTTTTTAATTAGCAATAGAAGGGTTAGTCCCGAGAACTGCTAGCATTATTCCTATTTCTGCCGCCAAGCACCATTGGTTTATTGATTGGGAGGATACCTCAAGTGGACGGACACAGGGCAGTGCTTCGTAGGACACGTTCCTAAATTGCGTGATCTGTGAGGCAATGCTTTGTTATAACTTTTGTGTGTTCCGTCTACTAAAATTTGCAACACTTTCCCTTATTGCCCGAAAAAGATTTAAGTTCCTCATATTACTAGGTAAATTTATAAAATGTAGGGCGTATAAGTATGTGTATCTAGTTATTACGTTGTTTTGGCAGCGAGTATGAGCCGATGCGCCAGAAGCGCGGTTGGTGGCGATGACACAACGCCTCGTCCGGTAACACACACACTAACAGAACTACACGTACCGATAATATCACAACACCCCTTAAATACCGACCAAAATTATCACTAAAATAATCGTGAATAGATATAATAAGAATTTTAATAAGTTATAAATGGGATTGCGATACATATCGGTACAGCAGTTCCATATTCGGTATAGTTCGTGGCGTGAGCTCTTCGACTAGCGGCTTGCACGACATCGTATGTAGTATTAGGTCTATTTTGTTTATTGGGCAGTACTATACAACATAACTTTCAATATCTTCATAATTTTCTCAGTGGATGTTCCAATGAACAAAATGGATAGAGCTCGGTGTTTTCCAATATCAAAACTACCAATTTCATGAATTCATAGTTGAAATTGGTTGTACAGAGTGTAGGTGTAAGCATGCGTCGCTGTCTCTGCTTGCGGCCCGGTTCGTTCCCCGACACTCGTAGAACGCAACCCGAATACTTCCAATAGTTTACCTTTACTTTGCCAGCTCCCTGATAGTCCTTGTTTATTTTATTTGGTTCCTCATCATCATTCGCCATCTCGATAGATGTAATTGTAATTAAGAAGTCGAATAAGAGTAGCGGTGTAGTTTTCTTGTGACATTTCATGTCGTTCTTCATAGACAGTTGTCAATATGTTTGATTTTCCTTGAATTAACGATTTAGTCTTCAATTAGATATATTTTATCGAGTTCCTCGAATTTGTTTAGCGAAATTTAAGGATTGTTTATTGAAAGTTCCCTGATAAATACTAAAATTAGTTTCACAAAAAATTATTGATACTTCCCTGAAAATTGGACAATTATTTCTTTCGTTTTGTGACCGTTGCCTTGCAGTGTCTATAGTATATCCCCCCTTATTACCCACCATGGCAACGTTGATAGCACTACTTTAGACTCTGTACTACTATTATTGAGTACAAGCACTGACCATTTCTCGCTCTATGTATGGACACAATTATCAAGCAGAAATTAATGTTAATCTAGTAATTGTACCTAAAATAAAATCGATCGAAGAATACAGTTTAGTGTTTCAAATTCTAAATTCTTTGATATTTGTGAAATAAATAAACTCTTGGAAAGCTTATTTTCTCAAAAGTAAGTAAAGTAATTGAAAACACTATAGTCTGAATACTATGTTTTGGTATAACATCCTAAAACCCCTTTAATCGACAGGGGTTGCAATATAATAAATTAGCTAGCGGCGAAGCTCTTTAAGAAAATTTCAGAGACCGTCTTGATAGTTTTCGCGTTTGGCCAATACAGTATCACTGAACAATATTTAGTTGTCTATGTAGCTTATAAAGTCTGTTCTGCTCGATGGTTGTATTGTCTATCCCTGTCGCGACGATGACTGACGTCGCGTCTGTTATCTGTTGCAGCGAGTATTTGTATGACGCGTACGCGGACCGCGATAACGTACCCCTTGCCAAGTAAGTGCCCCCTAGCTCCAAGCATGGCTTAGAACGGACTAGTGAGCGCCTACCTTAACAACGATCACCACCAATTGGATGGCGGCATTCGCTTATGGTGCTGTAAAGACCGGCGCTCACTTGATCCGTGCGGAATTGAGCTTAGAAATTGACTCTGTTTTTTTTTATTGCAACCGCAATGCATGTTATTGCATGTTTTAAAGCTTTTTTATTCTTTAGATAAGATGTTCTGTATTAGGTACCGTCAGCATGATTGTAAAAAAAACCTACTTTGTTCCTATTGTAAGCATGTATGTGTAAATCCCGCATGGAGTTGTAACTTCTGTATTATTTTGTTTATTTACTTTCTTTTCTTTATTTCTCTTAACAATGGGTAGAGACCACATTTCATAAGATAGAGGTATTTCTGTATTGGTAAAGGTGATAAATGGTTATCAAGGATGATTTATTGACAGATGTTAGGTGTTTTCTTGATATTCATAGTTACAACCACCGAATGTAAACTTATAAATAGGTACAGTAAATTTTGTTAAAATCAACAATATTTTTGACTTATAGATGATTTACTTGTTTGTATTCAATTCTTACCAAATCCGGTTCCTAAAAAGTTAATTCAATCGAAATCTTTAAATAATAAATCTATTAAATTTTTCAGGAGCGCGCTGTAAAGTGGAAGCATAACACTTTACAGCGCGCTGTTTGCTATTTTATGCTGTCACGACCTGTATTAAAGTATGGTCTTAATAAGGCTATAATTTGAATGCTCATTTTTCTCTTATGCTTGAGCAATGCAATATAAAGTGAGCTGCACTTCAGCCATAAGGCAGAAACAAACGAGCATTAAGAGTTGTTAGTCAAAATCATGTCCCCGTATCCTAGATCCGAAATAGATAATAAATAAACCGGAGCTTCTGTACTAGGACTAAATATGATCGAAAACACCGTCAACTGTCAACAAATATAAACACCCTCTACCATAGCGGGTCGAAACGCAGCACCCTGGACATCGAAGGCAAGATCGCGGAGTGGCGCGACCGCAACCCTCCCCCCTCCGCGCCGCCGGCAGACACATCGCCCCCCCACTCCGGCACGCGGCTCCTATTGGCTGGCGACGACGTCGTCTGTCAGCTGGTGCCGCCGCCGGCCGCGCTCATCGACGACCTGAAGACCAGGCTGGACGCTAAGGACGAAGATAACGAGTCCGGCATACATGAGTCCGAGTAACGTTGTGTAAGGTGGGGCTAGATGGCGCTAGGGATTTTGTGATTTGACGAAACATTATCATGTAGGTAATTATGGTTCGTGATTATTTTTTGCATTGAAATGTAACAATTGTTTATGTTCGATGACAGCGCAGCTTTGTTATAGGCAGCGTTACCCATAGGTGCTTATTATCTTACTTTTATTTAACAAAGATATCTGGATGAACAGGAACTGGGTCCCAAATATAAAATAAATTTATTGAAAAGTTGACACTTACGTATATTTTTTAAGATTTTGGTTTTAAATGAGCCACAAGTTTTTTTAATACCGCTCTCTAGCGTCGATTACTAATTTCACTCCATTTTTTGTAATATTTGTATAATGAAATGAGTCATGCGCAAATTAATGTTCTTAGTTTTGTAAGTTTTTTACAGCTTAGCCTGGAAAATCCAGGACTAAGGTTTGAATCTACGTCCTTTATATCGTTTTTGAACGCATGTATGTAGCATTTTTATCGAAATTTAACGTCGAATTGACTGTTTTAGTCTTTATAACAAAAAAGCTAGTTATTAAACTAAGCTTTTTGTGAGAAATTTTGTACGTAAATTTTGACTTAAAGTTTTGAACGCGACCAATTTTTACGTAGGTGGAATTTAATTTGTTCAAATGTCTTCCAGCGTTGCTTGTTGTGGTAAAGGACAACATACACTATAATATGCGACATTGCCAAACGTTATCGAAACAAACATGTCCGTAGTGATCAAGTGTTCGCTGACCTTTAACCCTAAAGAACACTGTCCATTGTAAAATAATCATATCACTATTATATAATGTCTAGCTAGATAATTAATGCTTGTTTGTATGTGAATCTTAATCGTCCATTCGCTTTTAAAACTAACCGTTTGACCTCACGCTCTCTAAAACCCGGTTTTAACCCGGTGTTACGGGGCGTAGATAAATGAACCATTCGCAGCGAGCATGATACGACTAGTTAATCTTTGGTACTGAACCAACACTCGCTGTGTGGCGCATTACATTACGCACCGTAACACCGGTCAGTATACGACTTTAAAGCTATGCATTTATTTAAAACGTTCCTTACTAGGCACCCTCTGAACTATTTACCGGTTATTGAAGATTTATCATCAGTAGTTTGAAAGCTCTGGAGTATAGTTTATTTTGTATATTGGGGGTGCCTTACGACAATCATCTTGAATACCGCTACGCTTGTGCAAGTTCTCGATCTCAAATGTAACAGATAAGACAATATTACTTTAAAACAATGTTGTATTTATTCATACATTTTGTAGATTTGGTACATTAGGCATTTTGACGCGTTTTCACATAGTTTTATATTATTATACTGTAATTTTTATGAAATTTACTGATGCAAAATGTAAATTTGCTTATTTTTGACGCATATTCTATTTGTCTCAGAATAATACATTACCTACTAAAGTAAATTTTCTAAGAATTTCTGAAATTTAGATCTCCTATACTGTATAATTGAACCTGCATTTTATAGTGTTTTTAAATATAATTGCATATCAGACTGTTCCAGTTTCTACATAATTCGTGCTTCCTAAAAAATCTCAGTAAATTTATAAATACTAATCATAAATTTAAGAGTGTAATCCATTTGAAAATATTCTTGAACATTTTATTATAGTAATAAGTATGTTATGGTCACAGTTGTAGGCGAAATTTGCAATAAATCAAACAAATTGTAAGAAGTAAACAGAAGAAAAATTTACAAAATCATAGAACAACATGTCTATTTTAAATGTACTGTGAATGGGTTATGGATTGTATGATTTGTTTGTGAATTTTCGTCGTAAAACGTGATGTGCACTGAAGTGAATTGATCTGATTGTATCCTAATATTATCTACTCAATATCTTGTAAGGAATCTTATTCTAGTGTTTAAAGTGTAGGTTTGTTGTATGCGGTTGGCAGTTATAATAAATATTGTAGTAACTTTACTCCTATGCAGCTACTTTGTATGAAAGGGTTGGCTCCGTCGCTAATACTACCCTAGTGAATAGTAATTCTTCATGTGTGTGTTTTTGTAGTGGTTTTATCTTTATAGATTAAGTACAATTTTGATGTTATGCATTTATACCTATAAATAGGTGATAATGGAATCTACATTCATTATATCTAAAATTGTTTACATGTTATATAAACGTTAGGCCAATTTAATATTTCTGTATTTGTTCGGAGATATGTTTATTTCGTAAAATAATTCATGTAAACTTTGTGATTTTGTGACAAGTTACTCGGACTCAAAATTTAGCCTTCTCGTCGATTTGTGGTAAAATCTCATACTGTTCTTTTGCCTGCGTTTACAGCTTGATATTGGGTGATCATGTACTTAGAACTATTTATCTATTTCTGTACTAATTATACATAGAAGTATGTTTTAATGTTTTTTTCTGATTCCTTTGTTATTTTGGCTTTGTGTGTGTTGTTAATTTGGTTGTTTCTAACAAACATAATGTTCCCCCCGTCAATTTGGTTTCTTTATCAGCCTGGATATTGTAACCACCTGTAAATGTATTTATGCTAATTTTATTTAAGTTTGCATGTTTTTGTTTTCAAGCTTACATATTTTGTGGTGAATTTTCATAATAACTTTAATTTTAACTATATCTTTAATCGTTTTGTAAAACAATCCTGTCTCATAAAATTCACCAAATTCCTAAGATCGCTTCTACCTAATTTTTTTTTAAACATTAAGAGTTTACGGCCTGATTTAAAAAGCAAAGAATTCACGTTACGTTATAATATTGTTGGTAAAGTATATATGTATGTACGTATTACCTTATTCAGAATATATTAAATCAACACCACAATCTCGAATCTCAATCTATCTGTATCAGAAAAGTTGTTTGAATTGGGACCTCCATCATTTACCAAAAAATAATTGACAACCTTTAAAGTACCCCTTTGAGGCTTTGACTAAATTACGCATGAACATGCTACTCACTTCTTAGTCTGAGTGATCCAAAGTTGATCTTTCCTCCACATAAAACTTCCCCAGACCTCTAAATTCTATAAATTTCCCGAGAGAACAAAATTACTTACATGAACACGATTTTGCTTGGAATCAGTACCGTAACACCCAGAACAAGTGTATAGCATCAGTGTATGTACATTTCAGCGCCTACAAGGCAGAGAAGCGCAGCGGGCGGTCGCGGTCCCGTGACGGGGAGGGGTTGCCGCGGGCGAGCGGGGCGAGCGGCGCGCGCACCAGCGTCCACGCCCCCGCGCCCGCCGCGCAGCCGCCCGCCGCCGACGCACACGCGCGCAGATATAATGATATGGCGCCAAAGTAAGGCATTCTACATTTTTCTCTGCCCCTGGGGCCTAAGAGCGATTTCGCACTGCATCCAATCCAAATCCTTAAAAATACCTTGCGAAATAAGGTAAATTTAGTATCAAAACATGAAAATAGCGTGAATTGTCGTTAATTTTATTATACGACTGTCAAAAAGTTGTTAAAAAAATATATTTTACTCTTCCATTTTCTATCTTCTAATGATTATTAATTTTAAGCTTAAATACATTTGTCTGGTAGGTAGGCACTATACTATAGGACTACCTAAGAATTTCCGAGAATAACATTTGGATTCACTATTGCACCAATTTTCCTACATGCTACGATTTTCGGGCTAGGTTAGCACTGTGCCTTTTGATATCCCCCTTGCCGTACGCAGCATGATATTGTTGTGCAATAACCAGCCTTATTCCCTGCGTATAAGCACGTGGTGACGGTACACGCATGTTCGCAGGCACTGGGAAGAAGGACCCCCTCGATACCACGGACCCACTGAGTACGAGCGACCACCTCCGTACTACTATCCCGGACCAACGTGAGTTAGCTTTCACTTGCTTTCAGCTTGGCTTACACTCGGGGCGACTTACTACGTAGGAGGCTACAGGCCACGCATGTTAATCTAACACCGCTACCGCACAGCAATAAATGTGCATTGAAATATGGGCTTAAACTAAATTTAGATTAATCTAGATTTACTTTTATTTTCTTCGCTGAAATTGTATTTTCTTTTTTTGTAATTTTGTATTTTCTATGGACCTTTGTTGTCTGCAAATAAAGATTTAAATATAAATATTCAGATACATTTTACGGTGACAACATGACTTCCCACAAGCTTCAAAGAGTTGTTCGCGAGCTGTCTATCTGAAGCTGTCAATATACGTTACGACTTAAAACCCATATTTGAATGTAAATATTTATACTATGAGGTAACGGTACGGCCCTGATCTGCCACAACCTTAACACGCACTGATTTGAGAAAAACAATCTGGGCCCCGGTTACTCTAAAATTTTTGCACATAACCAAAGCGGAACCTCTCAGAGTTGTACTTATGTCTCCATTATGAATGGGACTGAACCTTGGTCATATTGAAAGAACACATGAACATCCATCCCATTGGTGTTCTCTCACTACAAACCCGTTTCGCTGTTAACCCGATGACATTACCAAGTCTTTTCTCTTCTAACTTTGGCCTTATGGTCCATTAATACACTGTCTTTGCAATCTTAAATTTTTTCTTCCCAGCTTCATAAATACCACTTACTTTTAAATTGTAGTGACAATATAATCTTGAATAAATTAACTTTTACCCGTGCTTAGCATGCCTCGAGCACAGCCGGGCAACGAAAGACGGTTGCGTCGACGCAGGGATTTCTACGACTAACCAATAATACGGGGTAATTACACGGGACGCTAATGAATGGTTTAGGTTGACTCATTTTGATACAAGGGACGCTAGTGAATGTTATTGGTTGACTCATTTTAATACACGGGACCCTAGTGAATGTTATGGGTTGACGTATTTTGATACACGGGACGCTAGTGAATGTTATGGGTTGACTCATTTTGATACACGGGTCGCTTGCTAGTAAATGCTTTGGGATGACTCATTTGGAAACTGTATTAATTTGTTCTCTTTTAGCACGAATTATAAATAAAAGACATTATGGTCTTGGTGTAGAATCTCGTGAGAAGCGCTTGGAAAACAATGCAGATACGAGACAAACATTTGGTGTTCCTTTACTTTTCAGTTCATTGTAAATATATACGGTCTATATAAACACTTAATTTAAGTCGGTCATCTTATTCTACACATGCTATGCTTACCTACATTAGGGCTTGTTGTTTGTGTACCTACGGGTTTATTTATTTGGTGCTGCTTTATTTCTCTGTCCATTGAAAAACACTATTGGAGTTTTCGGTCCCTATAAGTTGTGTAGATAAAAATTGATAATGAAAATGCTATGCACGCTTAGGTCACATCTGACAAATATAATCTAAGCAGGACAGCATGACATTTCCAATCCCAATCTTTATCTACACGGCTCATACAAAGTCATACACGCTTTCATTTGTTTACAATAATATTCCTTCAAATAACTTAATGAAGTTTTTGTTTTCTTTCAGTGATAGACCATAAACTGCCGCTCACCGAACTGGACGATGAAGATATGCTTAAATACTGAGAACTAACGGAGTTCTAAAGGCCATCACATAATAACGCTAACGGCTATTTGACAACAAGCACGGCGTATCAGCTGTGCGAATATGAATCTTGTAATGAACACCGGTAAATTGAAATTTAAATAAACATCAAAGAACACCGGTAAATTTCACAAAAAGAATCAAATTTCAGGCAAAGGTTTTCTTAGCTCGCAGCAAGCACTGATATCTTTCGAGAGCTTTTTTCTAGATTTCATAAAAACAATCATTATCCACATTGGTTCATATTCGCTAAGCTGAATAGTTTTTTAATGTCATCGTAAGAAATATCCTGTTAATGAAATATTATTTTCATAGTTGAGCGCTGCTAAACACAGATGGCGTTACTAGGATAAAGCATCACAAAATGCTTATAAAAATACATGGAATAGATGTTATTTGAAAATGTTCCGCTCAACTCTTAGATTGGACAATGGTCAGTTGATTTCATTCAGTATACGGTTAAAAAAAAACAAAAAAGTAATATCCTCTGGCTTAGTACCTAAAGTATGGTATGTATACCTACCTGCTTGTAAAATTGGCTGAATTCGAGTGAACATCATTTTAGCAAAGCCATTATTTTGTGAATGTTGGCTATGTCCAGTATAATAGTGTATATTAGTTATTAAAAATAGAGTAACCGGACTGAAGTTGGCCTATTTATTAAATTGTAAAATGGCGGACTTCGGGGCGGTTCAAACAGTGAATTGATAGTAAATAAGCTGCGTGTAGTATATTTAATCACTCGGTAGATATTTAATGAATGTGACGAACGTCCTTAGTAGTTGTAAAAGGACAGTAAAATATAGTAATGCAAAGAAAAACTCCTTAGTAATATTTCAATGTTAGAAATATTTTGGTAATAAAAGTAAAAGTTAAAAAGACAGTGTAATAAATCTATCTTCCCGCCTTGGATGTTTCTCTAGTTGAAGCAGCATAGGAATCGGTCTAGCAAATGTGCCGCTGAAGTAAGAGTCTCAGTAACTGCCACAAAAGTAGTTTTCGAATTTTCTATTCTATTATATTTAGAAATTCTATTTCTTCGGCTCAATCTTTAGATTTAAATTGACCCCTTGGCTTTAAATGATTTACATTAAATTGTACACTCACTCCTTATTTATAAACGTCGATTATATTATACTCCATTTGAATATAAATTTCCCAACAAATGCATCAATTGTTTAAGCAAAGATAGGTCTCGTTTATAAATAAGGATGTTTCGTTAAAAGCGGAATGTGATTCGCACAAAACCTGTTTGATTTCTAAAATAACTTTAATTTGTGAATCTGAGAGATTGTTTAGTTGTATTTATATAAGTTTAGCTGTAAGTTAGAATAAACACTCGTTTTTTCATACAATACGTTTATATTTAAACGACAGTATGAAATAACGACGGGACAATTCGTCTGGTACACACTATACAATATTATATTTTAACTTGTTAAGTAATTTTCGCGAAAGAATGCGTTTTTTTATTTGAAATTTAATAGCATCTAATTATCGCCAAATAAAAACTAACCAAGGTATAATCTACGTACTTTAAGAAAGTGATTGAGAATGAAGTCGTCTAATGCTGTCCTGCTTAGTTCGACTTCGGTCTGAGCGGGACAGGATGATATATGATGTCATTGTCAATTCATTGTATAAGTCCGCAGGTTATAAGAGACGAGTCTAGCGTCCTCTCACCCTAAAAGAGCCACTGGGGAATGAAACGTTAGTGTTCTTCTAATCAACTAGGTTCGTAGTTAACCCGCTTACATTCATAATTAAATGGTCAAGCTACGGACATTGCTACACTTTTTTCTAGAGGTGACTATTTTCTGGGCATTGTATGGTATGGTGTGTACTTAGACTTTGCCGGTCAGTAGTGTCTGTACTGCCTACTTACCTACTACTAGACTAAGTACTCTGGCTACATCACATCACGTCAAGAGATTGTATTGCATTTATATTAATCTAAATCTAATCTAGTATTCAGATAGCCGGTGATCCCCGTTGCAAGTCTTGAAATGTCGTTCGCCATTTTGATTAGATCGAGCTGTTCAAGGTTGTCTTGGGTATCTCTGGTTTAGTAGTAAGGGAATGATGAAGGGTGGCTGCCAATATATTCGTTGCTTTTGTTTAGGTAGGGACCCCTTGTAAGCCTTTCTCAGCATTGCGCAAGATAACCAGTGTTTTGACTTGTGTCTATAGAACCAGAAGTCTCTTATAGTTGAGATAGGTTTATCTAATGGGTGCCTGTTGTTGATTACACAAATTTATAAATACTCCTTGGTTCAGCTTTAAGTTTTAAATGTTATTTCCAAAATAACATTTAAAAGATAAAGCTATCGATTAGTGCTAGTCTTTCCACACTAATCGCTTTCCTAATTTAGTTAATTTTGTGATTATTCAAATTATTATATTTTTAATTGTTGACTCGTGCGAGCGAAGTGCAAATTTTAATTTAGATCATTAATGTGTCATATCGTTTAGTGTAAGTCCAATGTATGCAATGCCAAATACTGTATTTCAGTGTGTTCAAAACCCAGCTATCTATGGAGCGGCCCTGCGTTTGCCAGATATAGTGACACTGTAGTACCAACGCTTCATCTAGTAGACGCAATTGTTTCTTGGACAGTAATGCAAATCTGTATAACGCTAATTTTATATAATTTTTGTAATTTCGCGCGTTACTGTCTATAGATAGGTAGGCTTGGGTTCGAGGGCTGAATACTTTACAATTATAGCCCGTTGACGTGTTAATATTGGATAGACATCTTTTGATGCAGTTCTAGAATGCACGTCGTAATTTTCTGATCTCTGTAGGTTTTCTGTCTTCCTAAACGCTTAGGCCAATATTGTATACTTTCTACACGAGTAGGCTTGTTGAATTTAGACCTGAAATGTTTGCTATTTGACTGAATTTTCATTAAGACTTGCTTACTCGTGACTGCCACATAGGCTTACGGCCGTTCGCCAATGGGAACATTCTTCTATTCCTGCTCAGTTTTTCTAGAACGTTCGAGAAATTTCGAAAAATGTAGTTATGTTTAACCGCTGCTCAAGGAGTGTTCGGTGCTAACGCATCTTTGTATTTAGTTAGCTTTGTCTGGGCCACTTTAGAGAACTTAGTCGCATAGGTACTAACTGCTTTATTTAAGAAAGCAAAGAAGTTCAAAGTTGTACCTACCTAGTTTACTTTATTTCCTCTTAAGTGAAATATTTTTGTTTCGAACGATGTAAGTATTGTGTTGTCTATTTCCTGCCGCTAAGATTCTCTAAAGTCTCACCGAGCATTATTAATCGATTTTATAATTTAGAGGCGCGACGGTGCAAAGAGAAACGTAAGGAATAGCATAGGGAATGTTAGTAGGATAAGTATATCGTATGAAATGTGTCGTGTAACCAAAGTTTTGTAAGGCGAGGGGCTGTGGCGTGAGGGGTGTCATGAATACATTTGATTAATCTCCAAACTGTTGTTTTATTTTACTATCCTTTGAAACATTTCTGTGTGGAGTCTACAATACAATTAACTCGATAACTTTATACGGTCGATAACTTTGCTGTGTAGACTTCAGTCATTCACTCATCAGTCAGCTTTACCTACCTACCCTACAATATATCTTCGTAGATTGTTTGATTTATTGAAAACTTTTCCTATTTCAGTGAGGCTCAACATAACTGACAGATTCTTAAAGTTTGTTCTATAGGGTAGGTATGGGGTAGGTTAGGTATAAAAAATATGTAAAAAATTGAACAAAAATTGAACTTTTTAAGGATTTTAATTTATTTAGATTCCAACAAGATAATCAATGCTTATGCAAGCTCAACACAAAAACTAAGCTTTAATAATAAATAAGTCTTTGGAACAATAATATCACAAATTATAAAGGTTTCAATCTAGGAAAGCATTACGTATCAAGCATACAATCTAATCAACTTCTTCAACTGTAGGTCCATCGTTTCTTTGGTATCCTCCTTGGTAGCCCCCCGCACCGCCGGCCGTTCCTCCCGCGCCGTGCACCTTGCTCATCACGGGCGAGCAAATCTTCTGGACTTCCTTCATCTTGTCTTCATACTCCTCCTTGTCAGCCAGGCTGTTGTTATCGAGCCACCTCAGCGATTCATCGCAGGCGTTCCTCGCCGTAGATTTATCCTGCTCGTTCAGTTTGTCTCCCGCGTCATCTAACGCTTGCTTGACGCTGAAGATGTATCCTTCTAGTGCGTTCCGTGAAGCCACTCGCTGTCGTTGCTTGTCGTCTTCTTCCTTGTATCGCAATGCTTCCGACAGCATGCGGTCGATCTCGGCCTGCGAGAGGCGGCCGCGATCGTTCTGGATCACGATGTTCTTGTTGCGGCCCGTGCTGTTATCTTTGGCTGAGACGTTGAGGATTCCGTTGGCGTCGAGGTCGAAAGTCACGTCGATCTTTGGCACGCCGCGCGGGGCGGGGGGGATGCCTGTCAGGTCGAAGGTTCCAAGGATGTTGTTGTCCTTGGTCATAGCGCGCTCGCCCTCGTACACCTGGATGGTGACGGCCGGCTGGTTGTCAGAGTAGGTCGTGAACGTCTGGGACTGCTTGCAGGGGATCTTGCAGTTGCGTTCGATGATATTGGTCATGACGCCCCCGGCGGTCTCGATGCCGAGCGACAGCGGCGCCACGTCCACCAGAAGCACGTCCTGGATCTTGGAGTGCGAGTCTCCGCTGAGGATGGCCGCCTGCACCGCCGCGCCGTACGCGACGGCTTCGTCCGGATTGATGGAGAGGTTCAGCTGCTTGCCGCAGAAGAAGTTCTGCAGCAGGCTCTGGACCTTCGGGATGCGGGTGGAGCCTCCGACGAGTACGACGTCGTGGATCTGGCTCTTATCCATCTTGGCGTCTTTGAGAGCCTTCTCCACCGGGTTGAGGGTGCCGCGGAAGAGGTCCGAGCACAGCTCCTCGAAGCGGGCACGGGATACTTTCGAGTAGAAGTCGATGCCCTCGTAGAGCGCGTCGATCTCGATGGTGGCCTCGGTGCTGGAGGAGAGGGTTCGCTTGGCGCGCTCGGCGGCCGTCCGTAGGCGGCGGAGGGCGCGCGGGTTGGCTCGCAGATCCTTCTTGAATTTCCTCTTGAACTCGTCTGCTAGGTGGGTGACGAGGCGGTTGTCGAAGTCCTCGCCCCCGAGGTGCGTGTCTCCCGCGGTCGCTTTCACCTCGAACAGGGAACCCTCGTCGATGGTGAGGATGGACACATCGAACGTTCCACCACCGAGGTCGAAGATGAGAACGCTCCGCTCGCCTTTGAGGTTCTTGTCGAGTCCGTAGGCGAGCGCGGCCGCCGTGGGCTCGTTGATGATGCGGAGGACGTTGAGGCCGGCGATGGCCCCGGCGTCCTTGGTGGCCTGGCGCTGCGAGTCGTTGAAGTAGGCCGGCACTGTGATCACGGCGTCTCGCACTGATGTTCCGAGGTAAGCTTCTGCGGTTTCCTTCATTTTAGTCAGAACCATGCTGCTGATCTCCTCGGGCGCGAACCGCTTCGTCTCTCCTTTGAACTCGACTTGTATCTTCGGTTTGCCGCAGTCGCTGACGACTTTGAAGGGCCAGTGTTTCATGTCCGCTTGGATCTTCGGGTCGTCGTATTTCCGTCCGATGAGTCGTTTGGCGTCGAACACCGTGTTGTTGGGGTTGAGCGCCACCTGGTTCTTGGCGGCATCCCCGATCAGTCGCTCAGTGTCGGTGAAGGCCACGTAGGAAGGCGTCGTGCGGTTGCCCTGGTCGTTGGCGATGATCTCCACGTTCCCGTGCTGCCACACTCCGACGCAGGAGTAGGTGGTACCAAGATCTATTCCGATAGCTGGCATCTTCTCTTCTTGTATTAACTTTCACTTGCAATGAATTCGCTTGAAAATCGCGTAGGAAAACTCGAATCGCTTTGAACTTGTGGTTTGCTTCACTTCGTGTTTCGAAATAAACTGTTTTCCCGCCGCGCAATCCCTGTTTATATATCGGACGAATTGAATACGAGAATCCTCTCGACCCTTCAAGAGATCGGCCAATCAGAGAGTGCGGCCGCTGGAACATTCTAGAGAGGTACCCGTACAGCCAATAGGAGAGCAGACGGTGTGAAAGAGAAAGCAAATAAGTTCTATTTCACCTACGCAATTTGTGCGCCCGCTTTCGAAGTTTTCCCTAATTTTTGGGAGTATTTTGTAGTATTTTTTGTGTATTTATGTAGAAGGTTCTTAGTTACTAACTCTTCGTTAACAAAGAAAATAAGAAAATAACAAATAAGTAATACAAACAAACCACTAGTAATTACAATAAAATTACTACCTTAATATAAAGATATATGTCTATAAAGAAAATGAATAACGGCTTAAAAATATACTAGAATGTTAGTGCAAGCTAATTTAACTGATTCATTATTCTGATGGTCCTCGTTTCCTATTCTTATTGTATATTATATGAAAGCACTGAATTTATAATTATGCTGGTTGGTCAACTCACTTAAAGGTTAAAGATTCCTTTTGTCTTCGAAATCAAGAGAATTGTTGGGTATTCCTCTGCTGTAACAGCAGCGTGTTTTACCTCTATGTTTGCCGCTGTCATGTTATGGTAGCACTTCACATGGCTATTTGTATTTGGCATATTTGGCAAACAATTACCATGAGTGGACTGTTTATTTGATAAAGTGTTTGCCTTATTTGCCTATGATGATGAATGTAAAAAAAAATTTTTCTTCCAATTAGGTACCCTACCAACTACCTGTCAGATTCGTTTTCATGACATTATTAAATCGTAAGTTTGATACATAAACAAACAGTGATAAATTAAAATGTTTTATTAGGTTTATAAGGCAGATTACAACACACCTACAATTTCATGCACACATCGTTTGTTAATTTCATGTAAAAATCCCTTACCTATCTGACACAGTATTATTCAATGTAAAATCAAATTTTGGGGAAAATTAGGGTAGTTTATTTTCAGAATGTGGTATTACCACGAAGAAATGTCTGGAAGAGAGGAGCACCTACGATGAGATACGATTGGTCAGTAAGAAAGAGATAGTGCTTTACGCTTGACATTGCGTAGGTAGGACTGAGATAGGGCTTTGTTTATATGCACAGCTGTTCGATCTTTCGAAGGTTCGGCCAGGTTCGGCATTGTTTACATCTAGTTCTAGGGTTTATATCACAGAACAGAGAATACATTGTATTCCAATTTGTATTCTCTGTTCTGTGGTTTACATGCACAGCTTATTGAACTTTCGAAGGTTCGATACAAAAAGATGTTGAACCTCTTCGAACACAAAAATTTGTTTTGTTGTATTGGATTTGAACTAATAATCTTTACCACATTGTTATTTTATTACTTAAGTGCTAGCGGCCCTTCCCGGCTTCGCACGGGTATTTATTATTCATAATTTATTCGCGATTTATTTCCTTTGACTTCCCGTACCCGTACCACCCTTACCAACCCGTACGTAACCCCATGACGCCTTTAACGCTCGCATAGGTACTAAGGCTATAGCTAGTTCTTAGCCTATAGCTCAGTTCGTATATTTAATTAAAGTTAGCCGAGTCTTATACCTACAACTCGGTCACAATATCTGTGCACCTTGAGCCAAACATTTTGTATGGCTCAAGGTGCACAGATATTGTGACCGAGTTGTACTTTCATTTTTGAGCTCGTGATAGGTACCTACCTACCTACCTACCTATCTTTCGAATGTGGAAGTAAGTAGATTTATTCATCAATTATTCATAATTATTAGTTTAAATGGGTGAAATTACTTACACTCTAGATTTAGTTATTTTGGTTTTATTTTCTTCGTTGTAATTGTATTTTCTTTTTTGTAATTTTGTGTAGGAATGTATTTTTTATGGACCTTTGTTGTCTGATAATAAAGAATTTGAATGGAATAAGGATTAATACCACGGTAAAGAGCCTTTGCCGGCGGCGGAATTTTAATTAAATTTTTAAAATAAAAAACACTTATTGTGACTTAACTTATGCCATCGCGATTTTATGTGAATGATGTGCTCTCATAGATTTATATGTTATGTACCTATGTAGGTATCAAAGTATCAAAGGTTATCAAAGGTTGTTCCATTATCAATAGGTAGGTAGGTATCGGCTGAACTGACTACTACCTACGTCTAACCTAACCTAACCTGTAGCTCACCTGTAGGCAGGTTACCTAGCTAATCTGTAGCTCACCTGTAGGTAGGTTACCTAGCTAATCTGTAGCTCACCTGTAGGTAGGTTACCTAGCTAATCGGCAGGGATGAGGTAAGAGGTGGTTTAGAACACAAAAAATAATCTAAATAAATAAATCACTTTACTTTCATCTCATAGAGTTATACAGTACCTACAACGACAATACAAATTCTAATATAAATATAATCTGTAGGTAACTAGGAACCTAATACTGTCTGTCTGTGACACGGGTTGGTGCAGTGTTGTGTAGAGATTTCTTGTTTTCCTGCAAACAAATAATAAAATATTAGAAAGAAAACCTGTAGTAAACGCCTGATCGTTTACAAGAGCAACCTGCTAATATGCATTAAACAATGGGCAGGGTTATAAAATACTAGCTGTTTCCCGCGGTTTCACCCGCGTTAAATGCAAATTTCACTCTCAAATATAATATAGATAGCCTGTATTCACCGGGGATAGTGTAGCTTCCCAATGGTGAATGAATTGTTCAAATCGGTCCAGTAGTTTCGGAGCCTATTCAATACAAACAATCAAAACTTTCGTCATTATAATATTAGTATAGATATGTGAAGAATGTGAAATGTGTGAAACTGTAACGAGGACAGTTTGCAACACAACCGCTGTGTAGAGCGGCAGCACGAATTTTTTAGGTTAAAAAAAAGATCGCAATCGTCGAAAACAAATCGCAGTCAAAGTGTTAGCATATCAATTCACTTCCATCTCAGTAAGTATGAGATAGAGCACTTTAAGATTATAATTTCATCATCATGTCACCCTTACAACTACACCACTGCTGGACTACCCTACCACCGGGCCTAATACCCATGGAATGAACTTTAGTGCCGTGCCGTCCTAGTATTATTTTCCAATACAAGATTTTCCTCTTAGTTTAAGTTTATTATGTTCTGTGTAAGTTTTATAACAAATAAATTCATTCTATGCTATTCTTTTAACAACTAGGAAAGCAAAGGCTAAGGCCATTCGACCAAAATATGTATGTAAGCTTAGAATAACTGCTTTGGTGAAATGATTTATTTCATGTCAAATATATCAAATAAAAGTGCTTTATTTCTTTTAGACCTTACAGGACTCTTGGACACGTCACAAAATTCAAAATTACATACTTAAGTAAAACTAGGAAATAAAGCACCACTTTGTTTTTTTTTCACTTCAATCTTTAAAGGTGCGACATAATCGCGTGTGCGACAAAGCCCTTTATAATATTGAGAATAAAAAAAAAACAAAAGTAAAGAAGCTGAAGATGTACTTACAGGCTGCGTTCTCCCTTTCTCTTTGCTCCCTCTGCGCCCGTAGAAGCATGCCGTCTAGCTCGCTCTTGCACGCGCAGTGTAGGAAGGCCCGTGGTTTGACGCCGCGCAGCACGGCCACGATGGAAGGCTTCACGTTGTAGAAGATGATAGTCTGACCGCGCGCGTGGAAGTCCTCGATTAGAGACTTTATGCCCTGGAGATATAAATAAATAAATAACGCTGGACAATCCACACAGCATCATCTAGCCCCAAGCTAAGCAGAGCTTTTGTTATGGGTACCTACTTCCAAAGAGATTTTACATATAGAGACGTCATACTCATTGTAAAGAAATAAAAACATTGCGATATTTTACTATAGCTACATACCTAGCGTCGACGTTCGAAAATACAAAGCCGCATGGCATTATCTCTGTCACTCATAAACGTAACGCATTGCTTGTTTCGTTCGTGTTGGTGGCAAAGCGGCAACAGCGCGGCAGAGATTTTAGTTCGAACAGACGTGACGCCGCACGGCATATGTCCTTATCTCTGTCACTCATAAACGCAACGCACGCATTACTTGTCTCGTTCGTGTAGGTGGCAAAGCGGTAACCGCGCGGCATTGATTTTTGAGTAAAATTACATTTATTTTATGATTTTCCATTTTAAACAGTACAAAACAAATAGAAGACATAAAAAGACACATCCTTCTTGCTTTTCACAACCGTCCCATAGTAATATTGCACTTTCTAAACGCACAACGTGGCATTTTAATATTTTTCCAGGAGCAAGACGGACTGAGTTCAATTCAGACACGTACCTGATTTTCGTCTTGTTAGGCAGACCTCGGTACAACGTATCTACGTATATATAACATCATTGCCTACTACTAGATGACTGATATACTTTTACTACAATAGATTACATAGATATATATTTTTTATTATACATAGATAACGACCATGACATCCGGAATCGAACCCGCACCCTCCTGCGTCGCACGCGGACATTCGCCCACCGCGCCACAGAGGTTGTCATATATACAGTTAGACTGCAGCTGCGAGGTTATGTGTGCGCTAATAAATAAATGGACATTCCTGACTCATGGTCAGGAGGTCAGGATAAAGTTTCCCAATTATGTGATTGATCAGAACTTAATGAATATGACTGTGCAATACGACACCACACTGGGTGAAATTATTTATACCCTAGATTTAGTTTTTAGTTTTAGTTTCTTTGCTGTAATTGTACTTCCTTTTTGTATTTGTCTGAAAATAAAGAATTTGAATTGAATAATACTACCTTAGCCGCCGTAAAGTCAGCGGCATGCACATGCGTCGCATCGATGACTAAGGGCGCTCCGCCCGCGGCTGCCTTCTTCAGCGCCTTGCGCACGAACTCGGCCGCCGGGAAGGAGAGCGCGCGGTCCACGCCCGCCACGACGTGCTCCACGCCGTCGCTGGACTGTGGAACAACATCTACATAATACTTGATCATCATCGGCCTATGTTAGTCTACTGCTGGACATAGGCCTTCCCTAATGAGCGCCATAGCGCCCTGTCACGCCCGCCACTACGTGCTCCACGCATCCAGCATTGATCTGTGCCTGAATAATACTTGATAGTTGATAGGAATTAGTCGCCACGGCGGCAGCGTAATATACTAAAGGAAGTACAGCATCTTTCTGTGTGTTTTGAGCATTTTTACTGCGGGCACTATCCGCTTGGCCGAGCGTGGTGAATGTAGCAAACTACCCGAAGGGGGTTGTTTGCCCATTATTTTGGGGATGTGTTCATTAATCGACGAATGAGTTGAGTACTAAAGAGGAACTGATAGGAATACATAATGAGGGCGCAATAAACTTGCTGGATCCGATCCATGGATCTACGTGTAATATGTATTTGGCAAAGGATACTTTCATATAATCTGGTCTGGGGCGTTAGGAGACTACTGAAAAATTTGCGTCTTGTTCGTCCTGCCAGCCAACACCACTAGCTTATCTAGTGGGTCCCACTCTGTAGGTAACTTTAAAAGGACCACACTTTAAACGCGGTCCAGTCAAAGGTACGATAATAAAGCTAAGTTCGAATTTCATTCCTCTTTCCAATTCAAGTTTTGTTTTAGCTATTTAGCTGCCGTGAAATACTGGTATATTTAGGTGGGCTGAAATGTTCGTAGGCTGACACATTGTAGTATCAAATCCATATGATTTTAAGTTAGCCCTAACCTTCAAAAGACGCGTGTATAAATTTGACAGCTGTTGCATTGTTAGTATCAGAGTTATAGCATTTTTTGTGAAATAACTTTTACCTATCCTAACAAATAAGAATATTAGGCTAATTCCATGACGTATTTAGTACAACTCTAAAGGTGTCACTCACCACAGCCTTAGTGACATGCACGCTCGGCCGCGCAGAGGCGTACAGCAGGAACATCAGGTTGACAGCGATGCCGATGACGATGCCCAGCTCCAGGCGCAGCATCAGGCACGTCGAGAACGTCACTACAGCCGGGATTATGTCCATTTCTGTGGAGTGCGATATACATTATATTATCTACCTCATTTGAATGTTTTATTTAGCCCTAAGTTTATTAATGGATTGTGTCTCTGATTTCTATAAACATAACTAGTGTCTGAACTAAGTGTAATACTGCAGGACATAATTGATCAAATTTTTACCTGGCTCCCGGAACAATAGCAGAGGGAGAGGAAAACTTCAAAGCACTTACTCTTGGTCCTCCAGATGGGCTTGAACACGTGCAGCTCCATCATGAAGACGACGGCGGCGATGATGACGGCCGCCAGAGAAGCCTTCGGGATGAAGTAGAAGTAGGGGGTGAAGTACTGCAACAGATAAACCAGAGTTTGTTATTACGAGTATTTAACACTTTATTATACCACACAATATACAGAAATAAACAATAGAACAAAGGAAATATAAAGGGCGGCCTCATCGCTGAGAGCGATCTCTTTCAGGCAACATTGGATGGAATAGACATGAAGGAACAATATAGACGGTGGCACGTTGATAAATACTTAAAAAATAAAAACAAAAAATAAATACTTATAACTTAGCGAGACCTCTCTAAGTTTCGAGGCGTACCTGTAGCGGTCGTGGCGTAAGAATCGACCCTTTTAACTCAGCTCGCGGATGTCGTAAGAGGCGACTAAGGGAACCTACCAGAGAAAGTAGCTTCCTTCTTTGTATTTATAGCACCTCTCCTACGATCACTAATCCACCTGCCAAGTATGGTGCTAATGGCAAAATCTCCTTTGTTAGGGGGACGTACAGCGTGCCTGAGTGGATTCATGAGTGCTAATCGGCAAGTTTCGAGGTAACGTTGTTAAAGACTTGTAAAAACACTGTGAAAGAGAGGGACGCCTCGTTTCGAGACAAATTTCCCAGAAATTTAAATATGCCTGCCATCGCATATTGCAGTGTAGAGCAAAAAATGAAACTATCATGGTTATTATCACTAAAGTCATTTAAAACGGTATATTTACCATGATTTGATTTTTGAGTGTTAATATTGGATAACTCAAAAATAAAATCATGGTAAATATCCCGTTTTAAATGACTTTAGTGTCTTAGTGTTATTTACCTGTAGAGCCAACAGTACCAACGCTCCGGTGTAGAGTCCGCCGGCGGTGGTTGCGACGCCCGAGGCGTGGTTGACGGCGCCGCGGGACAGCGCGCCCGACACCGGCATGGAGTCAACCAGCGCCGAGGCCAGGTTGCACGCGCCCAGGGCTATCATCTCCTGGCTCGCGTCAACCCATTTACCTTCCGCTGTAACAAGGAAGGAAATAATCAGACACGGCAAGTATAAAGGCTAGTTCAGACACGACACGGCAAAATCCATGTTGCATGATCCTTTTACGACCTTAACTGAATAACAGTTAAGCATTGCATCCGCAGCCAATTCCATCGTGTCAGATCTAGTCCTAAATTATTGAAAACGAACGCTGCAGCTGGAAATATATTGATCGGCATTGCCATGTCCAAACTTTAGTAACATATATTAATTTATTGGCTCCAAAGGCTTTTAATCAGTTATTTCATATTCATAGATGTGGTCGACTTAACCTATAATATATTTATATGTACCATGTTGTGCACAACACATTTTTGTTGGTAGTTATTATTATATACCTACAAAAATGTATTATGCACTACCAAAATGTCTAACTTCCTGGAGCTGGATGGTCCTGAGCAAGCCTAAAGATTTTATAGGCAGTACACGACCATCCATGCTTTCCCAGTTATACCATTAGTGCTTGCTGCTAAAAACTCTCATTTCCAATCACCCTCCGTAATGTATACTCGATCTACTCCGATATACTCACAGAAGACCTTCGCCAGCGCGATGTTTTCTAGAATAGAGAGCAGAGGCACAACAAAGATGGCCGAGCCTAAAGTGGAGGTCATCTCCATAAAGGTGTACGTGTGGTTCCCCACGGTCGCTGAGAATGGCGGCGCGGATATTGAAGGAAGGCCTGGTTTTACTTCACCTGGAATCAGAAATAAGTAAGCATTATAATCTACTTAGTAAGCATGTCAGTTAAATTCTGTTATGACCGTACGGGGCTACATGCCATAGCACATATAATTTACATAGGTACAGACAGCAGCATTAATTGGTAACCCCCCAAATAGCTAAAGTTTACATTGCAAATCACTGTACGATTTACAAATCTTTTACTCAAATACTAAGTTAGAAGCAAAAATTGTATCACCAAGTGGGAATCGAACCAGGCATCCCATCGCACACATAACGAGTAACGAACGCACCAAACAACTAAACCAATGAACCAACTAAACCAACTAACCTAACCTAGCCTAACGATACCGTACCAGTCGCTTTCAATGCGAAAGGTATTATAGAGTATAGAGCTATCGCATTATCCAATTGTGGCGAAATCTAGCTGCGCTATTAGAACAGCTGTGGAGGATCTCGGAAGATCTGTGTTTGCATTGTGTGTATAATATTCTACCTCCAATCCCCCGCCCGCAAACACTCACCAGTAAGTACAAACGGCGTCTGATTCCTCGTGTGAAAGTAATAGGCCAGTCCCGAGCAGACCACGACCACCAGGATGTTCCTCGTGGTGGACAGGAACCATAGCGCCTGCGCCAGGAAACCGCGGGTTTTTGACCCTTCAGAACTGATTGAGGAGACTTTGATGTCTTTTACTTTCTGCAAATAGGTCGAAACATTAGCTATTAGAACAATAAAAAATAACGATTGCTTTTGCGTCTCTTGTTACGATTGCCCTTATATACAATGTGTATTGTCGAACCTTGATCAATTGAGATGTGCGAATACACGACATATATTTATCGATAAAAAACAAAAAATAAAAAATTGTATGTTACCTATCTCAAAAATAAAGCCGATTTAATATTTTTTTTAATGAAAACTAATTCATCTGGTTTTTTCTTCGTTTCTTTTTGAGTAAACGGTATATTTTATTCAAAGTAGTAATTATGAAGTTTAATACAACATGCAAAAAAGTACATCTCAATGACCCAGTTTTAAAGTTACAGATCAAAAATAAAATAAAAATCTATTTTTGTTGGCAAATTTCTAAAAAAATATTGATTTTACTAGGCTTATGTACCGAAATTGTATTTTTTTCTTGCTGGGTAGACTATCTAGCTTTCAAATGAGGCTACTTTGAATAAAATACACCGTTTACTCAAAAAGAAACGAAGAAAAAACCAGATGAATTAGTTTTCATTAAAAAAAAAAATTAAATCGGCTTTATTTTTGAGATAGGTAACATGATTGTTTTTAAAAGTTTTTATTTTTTGTTTTTTATCGATAAATATATGTCGTGTATCCGCACATCTCGTTTGATCAAGGTTCGACAATACACATTATATTGAGTATTGAATATAAAGCGGCAGCTCAGCACGCCATATTATAATCGATCCAAGGGTTTGCTACGAAATTTAAAATTCTTTATTTCTATCGGCTTATAAAATAAGCTCTTAGACAAGTCAAATTTTGTACTATACACTATTTATCAAATATATAATTATATTAAAAAATAAGGTGTTTTTGATTTTCTGTTCATTTAATATTTTTTTGTCCATTACTGGAAGAAGTGAAAAAGAAACCACTAGTACCTTCATATATCTTTTATGTGTCTATACAATATACATGTTTGTTACGAGGCTTTATAAGTTCGCAAAACGGCCCATATCGATAATTTACTAATTAAATTGTTAGTGTTTTTGTGACGGCTCTCTCTCTCTCATTTTGCCTAAATATTGATGGACAGTTAGAAGGCTAACCTTACCCTGAGTAGCAGCAGCACCACTATGCAGGAGACGCCGAGCACGGAGTCCCACAGCCTCGTCTCTCCGATGTGCTCGTAGATGCCTCGCCACACCTGGAACGATCATAATCATACTGCAACTCTAATAAAACACGTAAGACGATGGTTGACAAACGACTGAATTTATTTTTTAATTCTCTAAGCTAGTTTAGTAGCTAGTGGGCAGCGTTTGGGAAACTACGTCAAGTCTTCTCGTCATCCATACCGCAATGCTAAAAAACGAAAGTTTTCAACCAGTGCGTCCTACCCGTTATGACCTACGGAGCTGAGACGTGGACACTCACGATTGGGCTGGTCCACCAGTTCAATGTCGCTCAGCGAGCTATGGAAAGAGCTATGCTCGGAGTTTCTCTGAAGGATAGGATTCGTAACGAATACATCCGACAGAGAACCAAGGTTATCGACATAGCTCAAAGAATTAGCAAGAAGAAGTGGCAGTGGGCCGGCCATATCTCGCGAAGAACCGACGGCCGGTAGATGCTAGAGGTAGATACGGCAAGCTGAAGACAGGGCGCTATGGCGCTCATTCGGGGAGGCCTATGTCCAGCTGTGGACTGATATAGGCTGATGATGAAGCTAGTTACCCACATATATACATAAATCTTAACAGTTAGGTAAGTACACAAGAGAATGACAGATGGCGCTAGTAGTCCTGTATTTTGATAATAATATCATTTCTAACAGTAACTAAGACCTTTGTGACCTATGTGAGTAAACAAATGATCTGTATTCTGTAGCATGCAGGCATCGACTACGTACCCCATGTAGGCCAAAACAAACTTACCTGATGTGACCGACGATGCATCATATAATTTATTTACTCTAGTCTTGAAGAGACGCAGGTTTTATATAGGACACATTCCTAATAATTCCTATAGATATGTCCTATATAAAACCTGAGTCTAGGAATAGGTCTAATTATTTACTCCTAGTTTAAGTAGAGAAAATACTTACCTACGTATTTTATTCTTTGCTACAATATTTTCCATTCCAAGTATAATCTTGGATTAATCTCATTCAGCCGTCGTCGGTTGAAGGTCGTTAGAAAGTATAAACATTGGAATTGGAGCAAAAAGGTAAATTATTCTACGAAAAAACGACGCAAAAAATATTGAATTACCATTTAGATTGAAAGCAACATTGCTGATTTCTTGTTGTAAAACGGATTAATTATTCTCTTTTGTTTTATCAAGATGGTGTAATAGCACTTATTAGAGTTGATTTTTCCTCATAGCATCTATTCATTCATCACCAAGCTCAAAAACTTACGCCCTAACTTCAACCAGAAACCACATAGGTAGGCAGAAAAGTAGACCAGAATTTCAGATTATAGACTGCATACCTGCTCGGTATGACGACCCAAAATGTCTTTAAAGTTATGTATTTTATCATGGAATCTTCAACATCCATTAGTTTCCGTGAATTAAATCAAACCTTTGAATACATTTTAGGACTAGCTTTGCCACGCGGCTTTGCCCTCGTGGAAATCTATGTTTCGAATCTATACTAATACGGGATAAAAAGTATCATTATGTCGGTCACCTGGTTTCTAAGCTACCTCCCCACAATTTTCAGCCAAATCGGTTCAGCCGTTCTTGAGTTATAAATAGTGTAACTAACACGACTTACCTTTATATATATAGGTATATATTTAAGCAATTTGGAGATTGGCGGCTATTTTGGAAAGGTATTTTACATTCCCCTAAGCGGTCCGCGTGTGTTTTTTTCTGGAAGACTTGCTTTGGTTCAAGATCTGAAGAAGGTTACCTGCAGGAACTTCCCCCCGGGAAAGCTGAGTCCCAGGATGTCCTTGACCTGCGTGGTGGCGATGATGATGGCTGCTGCCGACGTAAACCCCACGGACACAGGCCCGCTGATGAAGTCGATTAGAAACCCTGGGAGGAAACAAAAGCTTAGTAGAATCTGTGGTAGAATGCAGGTGAAGGTGGCAATGTTTGAGTGAGCCCGCATAGTAACTTAACTACTACCTAACTAGGGTTATTTCTAAGTTTAATTCAAGTAAACTTAGTAAACCTATAGAGGAATAAAAGTGAAATATTTAATCAATTCATAGGTAACCTTACTACTTAATTAGCCTAATATTATGTAAGTATAAAAGTTATCAGGATATTGATTAATTGATTTAGTTAGTAAGATTTTAAATAATCGTAGGTAATGGCCGCAACAAATAAGAATTGTGTGAATGAAGAAACAATCGACATCATTCAATTGAATAAAGCGCGCGCGCCTCTGGAAAATATTTTCTTTTAGTCATTTGTTTGTAATGCTTTTGAGCAGAAAGTAATTATCTGCTATTGTTTAATGTTGTATTGTATGACAGTTTTCCTTTAATCAGTATCAAGGACAAGAAACAATGCCAATGGAGAATCCCACAGAAATACATCGAGTGTCAATCCACAATTGAACATCTTGGTCGAGTCGAGTGCACAAACTATCGTCATTTGTTTTATTTACATATATTGTGAACTTTCTTATTTCTTACTCTATCTATTAAAAAAACCGCATCCGCAATCCGTTGCGTAGTTTTAAAGATCTAAGCATACATGGCAGACAGACAGCGGAAAGCGACTTTGTTTTGACTATGTAGTGATGCGCTATTAGCTAAAAGGATATCCAAGGTGTATTAAAAAATATTGCCATGTATGTAGTCTTTACTATGACCTATCTAAACAATTATGATTCTCATGATTCTAATAAAAAACTGCGACATTCTTAATGTGCAAAATATCGTAAAAACTGGTTTGACCGCGCTCCGGCGCCGGCTGCATAATTGTTTTATTCTATTCAATTCAATTAGAGATCATTTGTGTATAGCATGGTTATCATTATAAGTAGTTTATAAGTTATTATGTAACCTCGGAGTTTACCATTCCAATTAAAAGGAAAATGTTCTAGCAACGTTTTATTTTTGACGACGACTGTGGCGTTGTGGGCGAACGTCCGCCTGTCATGTAGGAGTTTGCGGGTGCGATTCCCGCCTCGGAACTGTTGTGTTTATGATCTGCAGATTTGTCCGGGTGTCGTTATCTATGTACCTATAATAAAATATATCTATCTATGTAATCTATTCTATCTATTGTATTAAGTATATAAAGTCTAAGTAAGTAAATAACTCTCTCAAGCTCTGCTTACCTTGGGGCTAGATAATGCTGTGTGTAATTTTACGTATTCGTTGTTAATTTTTGATCTAGTTTTACTAAGAGTTTTACCTATTTTAGGGTTTGCCGGTATTCGTGGTACACCCGTATATTATCCATCAATACTATTCGATTCTGTGAACCGTTGGTTTACAAAAAATATATCGGATCCTATAATCCAAGAATAGGTAAGTAGACGATATAATGTAACTACATTTATGACCTACCGTTAAATTTTCATTATCGCTGCCTGCTATGTAGGTTACTACACGCTTGATCCAGATATATGCAGGTACGAGTAGGTAGGCAGGTACCCTGCCACTAATCGCAGCGAGATACTTTTAAGACGCAAAGTACGAAATATACTTTCTAGAAACGCTAGAAAACCATCACCGCGAGACAATGGAGCCTTCTTGGGGATGCTTGCGACTGGCATTGATATGGATCAGTTGAGCTACACGTTATTGTTTGCAACAGTCTGCAGTTGGCTCAATTGTTTCAATTGTAAATGCTAGTTCTGATACGTTTCGTTTTTCTACCTTGTGTTAGGGTACACAAGGTCTGCTTAGCTTGTGCTAGGTGATACTGTGTGGATTGTCCATAATTATTTATATTTTCATGGACAAAGAAATGCATTTTCTAGTATTAGTTTTACCATAAAAATTACAAAAAACCGTATTAGAACTAGTATTTACAATTGAAACACTTGAGCTAGCTGCAGACTAGATGACTGATATACTTAATACAATAGATTCGATATTTTTTACTATACATAGAATAGATAACGACCAGAACACCCGGAACAATGTGAAGATCGTCACACAATTGTTCCGATGCGGGAATCGAACCCGCAACCTTGCATGCCTATGTGCTTGCTTACACTTGACTTGTCTAAATGCTTATTTTGTAAGCCTAAAGAAATAAAATATTGCGACGTTGACCTCCTGCGTCGCAGGCGGACCATGGCGAGCTCATCAATCATCTTACCAAGCTGCAGTATCCCCATGATCAGCTCCACACACCCCGAAAGAAAGGCCAACAGCACCGCGAACTCTGGCCCCAGTCCGTGCAGGTTCTCTCGCGTGAGGATGGCTGCGATGGCCGTTGGGCCAATAGCGGAGTCCTTCACGCTGCCGAACACGGTGTACACGAAGCAGGCCATGAAGGAGGAGTAGAGGCCATACTGTGGAGGGAGGCCCGCGACGCCTGCGTACGCGATGGCCTGCGGGATCACTGTGAGGCCTACGGTTATACCTGGAAGATAGTTATCGTCATTGTATTAATTAATATGGACTGCACGACTGCAGGGATATGCTGGATGCGGCAAGCTAAAGACAAGGCGCTATGGCGCTCATTAAGGGAGACCTATCCAGCAGGCTGATGATGGTGATTCATAATAAAATTTCTGTAAATCTTTATAAATAACAAATACAAAATAACAAATTAGAATTAGTATTTAAATTGAAAAAAATTAGCTAACCGCAGACTGTAGCACAGTATCATCATCATCAACCTTTATTAGAATTTTGTTACACAAACAACCACGATGTTTATTGACAAATCTATGTCCCATGAGATGGCTAATGGCACATTTAGGTAGACAGGGCAGGTATAAGGTGTAGTTAACTCGAATAAAATTAAAATTCCTCTAGTACCGATAAAATAAACAACACAGCATACACAACACACGTATAGTATATAAATAATACACAACCCTTTCAGCCTATTGACCTATTAAAACGTGCTATGGTCAGAAGCAGAGCATGTGACCATAGCGTGTCTACATTCCTCCAGCTCAGTAGGTAGGTAAACACAGTGATTGTGTGCTAAAGTCGCGTTACTATTGTCTTTCTCGTGTACACTGTAATGGACACCTCACCATTGTCAGGGTCGCCATGGATGGCTGCTGTTGGACATCCGAGGAACGTGAATGTGTGTACCCAGTGAACGAATGCTCAGTACGTAACCACATTCAGGTTTCAGGAATCAAGACTTACGCGGAAAATTCAGAGGCATTATAGTGTTTACAGTGACAGGAAAGAATACACAGCTACTGTCAATTTGTCAACAATTCATAGCTCTTGTTAGTGAGAACAAAAATATCAATAACAAAAAAGCAAAATAAAAATTTGAGTCGCTTGGAAACGTGTCACATTCACGGCAAATCGAGAAGTGCTATAAAGCCATGTTTTGAAAGAAACGAGCAATTCGTTTTACTTTTAGTCGATGATGTTTGATTATATTTACAAGGCGATTCATTAGCTAAACTTAACGCTACTAATTATCTAGGTAATCTGAACCTAGACCTAAATGATGATGAAACATGACAATGTCGGTGGCTTTCCACCGACCTCAGTTTTCATTAATTTTATGAAATAAACTCCATCCAATGGAAAAAAGTAGTAAAGTACATTAGCATATCTCCATCTTGGCCGAGGTATGGAAAGCCTCGACTCTACAGTTGCTCATTAAATTTCTTCCCAAATTGACGGTGCCAAGAGATTTGATCATTGATTAGTTAATTTAGGACTGATACGCGAACGAACAACCGTCTGTAAGGCTTGTGCTTACTAGCAACCTTTCATCTTATTAGAAAGAAAGAAAATACATTTATTTGACACCATACATAACACATAACACGACACATAACATAGTAAGAAAATATAAAAACAAGCAAAAACAATAATTACAAGGAAATAGGTAAGACATACAGATAAGAACAAATCCGTGTTACTTATGGGGCCAAAAGGGTCCCTGTCTCAGCATTATGCCGCTACAAGCCTAAGTTAGAAGCGGCGCTGATTTTCAGACAGGTCCTGGTGTGGTGGCATAAAGCTTGATTACATTAGGTTGACACATAAAAGAAGACAAGAGTAGGTAACATAAAAAAGCCAGAGAGAAAAGGAAAATGAAAAGAGGCACCATTAAATTACGAGTAGACCTCCATGGACATCACAAACTTATACAAATCTACAAATAACCCTTAAAACTATTAATAAATCGAAGACTTAAATCTAAATAGCTCAACAACAAAACAAAAACTACATATTATAGTCTATGGTAGACCCATATTGCCAAATCAACTACTACTACTAAAGAACTACGGAAAGGGTACTCAGGTACTCGCATCTCATTTATGATTTAGTAGGATTTACTATTATTAAAAGGCTTGGTTGAAGACAACGTCGAAACTAATGAATGGATCAAGCAGATTTTTTTTTTAAAGATCTGGACCTGACCTCTTAATATGCAATTTTTATTTTAGTTTCAACGAAGTAAGCGATGTTTTTAATGACTCAGCTAACGCATGGACGGACCGGTTTCGGCTTGTAAATGGCAAAGATATTTCTAATAGATAACAAATCAGATCCAAACACAACAGATTGTCACAATAGTACAATGCTGGTCATTTCACGACTGAGTGGCCGCCACGTAATCCACCGACCACAGTGTAGGTGCTGAGGTCATAGTCCTGCCTTTTTATGAACAAGTTTTGCTCGTATTGTCCTGTTGATTTAACACTTTGACTGCCACCAAGGCACAGCTCCTTGCAAAGCGACGCGTCCATCCGGGTCGTTCTTCTATCTTTAGGCTAATCAAATTTTAAATGAGCTCATTGGGAATTTGATGGAAAAGGTTATCTCTCTATAGACTTAAGTTTCATGATTACACCGTGAAATTTATAAGAGGGATTTGGCGAGATCTATGAAAGCCAATGAAAGTCTTTTTTTGCCTCTGCGAAGATGGCAGGATGACCTAGATCAGATCCTCTGATCTAGGTCATCCTGCCATCTTCGCAAACCCAAGCAAAGATGGTAGGATGACCTAGATCAGATCCTCTGATCTAGGTCATCCTGCCATCTTCGCAAACCCAAGCAAAGATGGCAGGATGACCTAGATCAGATCCTCTGATCTAGGTCATCCTGCCATCTTCGCTTGGGTTTGCTGCAATACCTTTATTTACAGCTCATTTGGAGTTACATAAGCCCAAAGGTCAGGCATCAAGTTATTCAACATTTCATCATTTATGTGATTTTTTTGTATTCTCTGATATTGCTTTATTCATAATTTCTTTTGCTAATATCAACGTTTTTTTAACCTTTAAACCCGTTATAGCTTAACTTGGTTTGTAGATACGAGTAAGTGTCTTGGGAAATCGAGACTACCCTGTTGTCGACATGGCCCCTCGGGCAAGCTTGCTTTAAGTCATCTATCCACCCATACTAATCACACTAATATAAATGCGAAAGTTTGGATCTTTAGATGGATGTATGTTTGTATCGTCATACACAAGGGACAAAAGACCAAAACCATCACACTTATATTCGTTATTATATTCTATTCTTTTAATGTATTGTGCCGATATCTTGTACTTTATTATGTATTTTTTGGTGATGTCGTCCTTATTTCTCTAAATAATAATAATGTAAATCCTTTTATTGGCTGTTATTGATATTTATAAGTTACTTTATTTTTAACAAATGTGGATTTTGTTCATTAATAAAAAAAAGTTATTTCCTAGAAGTGTCCTCACCCGCTATGATATCCGCCAGTCCGCTCCTGAAGGAGTACTTGGGTAGCCACTCGAGCACTGGCAGCCGCCGCAGCAGCGTCTTGGCGGAGCAGCACCCGCGCGCCCTCCGCAGCACCCGGCGCCGCCACCGGTGGGCTGGCTCCTTGTCCGGCCCGGGGTCGGGCTTTGAGGGGAAGCCGTTTATGAACGTGCCGTTTGAATCTGAGGAAAGTAATGATTAAATAGGCAACTAGTTAAGCAGGTAGTGTAGTTCTCAGTAGTCAGGGCACTATGGCGCTCATTGGGGGAGGCCTATGTTCAGCAGAGCAGAGGACTGCTATAGGCTGATGATGATGATGAGTGTAGTTCTTAAGATATTTTTTTTATACTTAGGTTAATTTTGTTTTAATCCCAGAAGTGGTATTTTTGTTAACTATTAAGTTTCTTCACTGTTACTAAGTCAACCGACATAAACATTGTTAAAAGGTTGTAAAATATGAACAAAAAATAACTGAGGCAGAACAATTGTTTCAACTTGTTTCAAGACATCTATCCGTCCATACTAATCACACTAATATTAACATTCGTATCACACTGATATTATAAATGGGAAAGTTTGGATGTTTAGATGGATTGGTGTTTATGATTTCTTAACGCCAAAACTAGTGAATGGATCGGGCTGAAATTTTGCATACAGGTAACTTTAGGTCTAACATAAAACATAGATTTTTATACTTTATTGACTAGTACATAATATGTAACCGAAAGTAAGTAAGTAAGTAATTTGGTAGAAAGGTAAACAATATCGACGACCGATGTGGCGCGGTGGGCGAAGGTCCGCCTGCGACGCAGGAGGTTGCGGGTTCGATTCCTGCCTCGAAACAATT
This sequence comes from Eupithecia dodoneata, assembly GCA_947044415.1. Classification (NCBI taxonomy): domain Eukaryota; kingdom Metazoa; phylum Arthropoda; class Insecta; order Lepidoptera; family Geometridae; genus Eupithecia; species Eupithecia dodoneata. The sequence goes on along the minus strand of OX345668.1, from coordinate 11,433,549 downwards.
GTGTGTAAAATTATCTATCTATGTAATGTATTGTATTATGTATATCAGTCATCTAGTACCCATAACACAAGCTCTGCTTAGCTTGAGGCTAGATGATGCTGTGTAAATTGTCCAGAATTATTTATTTATTTATTTAATATCCCAGTGACAGAAATAAGCTACTTGAAGCATGTGCGAAAACGCGGAAGAAGCTAGATAACTATACTTGTTTTAGGCGCATGTGGAAGCAGTTTAGGTACCTACAGCTTATACTGAGTCCCATCGATGGGGTTTATAAGTTTTTTTTTTTGTAGAACTCAGTTGTGGATCTAACAGAAATAAACCATTCTAACGAGGTGGGTATTAACTTTTTGTAAGGGCGGATTCAGAATGGAAGCCAGGAGGCATATTTTAATTGTTTAAAACGCAATTGCGTGTTAAATTCGACCAATTCGTACTCTAATATACCGAAATAGAGTGCAAATTTGCACAACAATAACAAAAAAAAACACGCAATTGCATATTTGGAGAATAAAAATAATACCCCTGCAGTTAAAACTCATTGCAAAGTGTCGTTCCATGAACTTTCCTATGTAGAGTCGGATAATATTTATTAACTCTATATGGTCTATGGTAGAGTAGACTGCTTTCCATACCTCATTATTTTTAGAAGGTGGTTATATATAGGTATTATTATTTCGTTAGTCAAACAACATAAGTGTTATATCATCGTGTAATGAACCGGATTTCCTAGTTTTAAGTTATAGGGTTATCGCCACTAGTCTTGAACCAACGCAGATTAAATAGGTTACTGTTTTTTGTCCATACCAATTATCATCGTGGAATTTACCACGATTTATTCCCTATCTACTTAATTTACGTATGAACAACTTACTTCTTACTTTTTCTACTTAACATCACATTCGTTTTAATATTAGCAGGAGTAGGTATGAGTAATTAGTTAAACAAAATTATCGGAATTTTCTGTAGAAAACGTTCAAGAATGCAAATCACTTAGTTAAACCAGTTAGTTTATACTTTCAATAATGTAGAACGCGAAAGATAAAAGAGTTGACTCATGCATATTATAATGTAGAGGTAGCGTCACGTAGTATACAAGGTGTAACAAAAAGTAAGGACCAAACTTTCAGGGGTGGTTCAGATTCAGTCAGACTCTGTCATTGAACCGAGGAAAAATATTTTTAAATATCGTAAATTTTTATTTTCGAAAAAATAAATAAAAAATTAATGACTACTAGATATGAAAATGGCTGATACTATACATGTGCTCGTGTTTCGTTTCGGCGCGATAACATCGATGTGCGCGACGCATGCGGTAGGTAGGTAGGTAGGTAGGTACCATATACATATATGTACATTATTTTTCAGTTCTTTGACAAAAGGCACGTGCATAGCTGTCATTGCCTAGTCTAGTCATCTTTTTTTACAAGTAAATGTCATCCAGTTATATTTTTCTATGTTTTATGATCGAAGCTGAACCCCCCCCCCCCGTAAAAAAGTAAGGTCCTTGCTTTTTCTTACACCCTGTATAAATATTCTGTGGAGATGAAGCGTTACCGATGAAGCGCTACATTAATACTATCATAATAACTATTGAGTGGCAATTGTAATATTCCTGAAATTGCATGGCAGTGATTGCATCTGCCAACCTTAGACGACCGATGTGACGAAGGTCCGCCTGCGACGCAGGAGGTTGCCGGTTCGATTCCCGCCTTGGGAAAAATTTTGGACTGAATATTTTTTCCAGGTCTTTTGGGTATTTTCGATGTATAGTAAAAATATCTGTGTAATGTATCAATACACATATTACGGTCATCTCATCTAGTACCCTGAAGCACAGCTGAACCCACAAGCATTGCTTAGCTTGGGGCTAAACGACGCTATGTGAATCGTCCAGAATTATATATTTACTTATAGGTTGAATAGCGATATAACTGGCCTAAAGATAGTGTGCGTTTAAATTTGGTACCCCCACCGTTCAAATAGCTTTTATTTCATTTTGGCTGGTTTCGGTGAATACTGTCAAAAATCTAAATGTTCGCCCTGCAACGCTTTCTTTAGAGGTTTTTTACATATACAAGACACCATGTCATATTTATTTTTAAATGTGAAACAAGATCGCGTCACTTTGTTCTGTAATCGTAGCTTGAAAATGAGACCAATATAATTATGGCCAACGTCTAAGCTAGCACCAACTTTTGTACATTCAATGTATTGATCTAACTAAACAAAATACCTGTCTATTAACTGTTGGAGTCTGTATTGTCATTTGAAGATATGATTATGGCAACAAATCATACGATTCCAATAATAAACTCGATTCCACGACATGACACTCCGTGAAAACATTAGCAAGGCGGCATTCGATCCAATACTATCCGTAAGACTTTTTCATATTATCAAGTTAGACAAAAAAAGGTTAGACTTTTTTAATTCTGGCTTTTATAGGAGCGGTTTAGGTAAGCCAGTTTTTAACAATTGACTCATCTTTTTAGATGAACAATTGACTCATCTTTTTAGATGAGTCAATTGTTAAAAACTGGCACTTTTCAGACCTCAATACCATACGATACAATTATTACTCTTCATTGCACACCAAATAAAATGGATACACAAGACAGGAAAAAAACAATACAGAGTACATATGTTGTACAACGGGCATCCTTATCACTATGAGCGTTCTCTGCCAGGTAACCTTAATAACTAAAGAACTTTAAAATTATAAAATTTAGTAGGTATGTCTACTCTATTCATGGATCTAACAAGATATATAAAATTGCAAGCCTAGGTAAAGTCTGATCTGATGTAGACGGGATCAAAAGTGTGCCCAATGATTAGTCTAAAGATACTCACTGCTAGTGCGTCATCGGCATCCCGTTTCTTTTCGAACTTGTCTGTCTCAATTAACTGAATTTAACTGTGTTCTAGAATTCAAAATATATTTTTCTAAATAAAAAAAGTACATTTTGAATACACTCACGGGCACAATTAACCGCCCTCCTTGTATTTTGTTCAGTTTACAGTAATCGTCAAATTAGGACCATTTTTGATGGATGTCCATTAAGAAAAAAATTAATTACAATAGTCTTGAAAAAATCCGTTTACTTAAAAAAAAAAAAAAGGTTTTTGCCTCTTTGGTTTTGTAACTCTTTGTTGATAAAATATCTTGGGTTCTAGAACTACATAATTATGTACTTCCTTTGACTTTTAATTAAAATACACAAATACTTTATTAATTATTGCTGTTTCAGCTGGTGAGTCATCGCATGGGACGTTTTAGAAAAAGCAAACTAAATTATAACCCGTTGACTGCAAATAAATGATTTGATTGCATTAATTTAATAATTTTTTTTTTTAATAAACGTGTTTTTGAGTGGATACCACGACTCGGTAAACGTAGTGTAGGACGCCCCCCGACCAGGTGGGATGACGACCTGCGAAAGACTGCAGGTAGATGCTGGATGCGGCAAGCTGAAGACAGGGCGCTATGGCGCTCATTGGGGGAGGCCTATGTCCAGCAGTGGACTAATATAGGCTGATGATGATGATGAATTTTATAAAAAATAGATACTATTTAGCTAGCGTCGAGGTAGAGTTTGGATGCCTCGCGTCTACCTTAATTGGTTGGAGCGAGTTGATGACACTAAGATTGGTTAACTAGCTCTAAAACACTGTACGTTAAAAATAAAAAAATATAATATAATAAAAGTATTTATTTTCGTAAAAGGGACACGGTAAACTTACATTCAAATAATGCTGGACAATTCACACAGCGCTATCTATAGCCCCATGGTAAGCAGAGCTTGTGTTATGGGTACTAAATAACTGATATACATAATACAATACATTACATAGATATATATTTTATATTATACATAGAAAACAACCAGAACACCCGGAACAAATATCTGCAGATCGTACACACAATTATTCCGCGGCGGGAATCGAACCCTCCTGCGTCGCAGGCGGACCTTCGCCCACCGCGCTACATCGGTCGTCTCCAATGTTTCTTTAATGTTTTTTTAATTCCAATGTTATGTATCTAAATAATTATATGTATATACCAATGATCCTGTTACAAATGTAAATGTGAAATTTCGCTCTAACTAAGAGAATCTTGTATGAAGATGCGAGGGATTCCAGCTTCGACTTATTCACAAGTTATTAGTTTTTATGACATAACACTATGGCTGCCTATGTTACATCTTCTTCTCTATAATATAAAAATGAATCGCTGAATGTGTTGCTAAGCGCAAATTTCGAGAGCAGCTGAACCGATTTCGCTAATTCTTTTCTTAGAATATTCCTTGAAGTACGAGGATAAGAATCATCCTCGTACTTCAAGGAATATTAAAAAAAAAAAGATTTTTTTTTAAATTGCCTGAAACAAATGACCACCCGGGCGAAGTCGAGACGGGCCGCTAGTTAACAAATAAAATAAAGAAACACTAATTCATTCATTCAGTTTTTATTTCTTTAAGCTTACAAATAAGCACTTAGACAGGTCATATTTTATACTATTAAATTATTTTATAGTTCACTTCAATTTTTTGCCCACCAGTGGAAGAAGGGAGAAGAAATCACTAGTATGTTCATAATTTATGTGTCTAGTACATTTGATTTGCTTATTTGTAAGTTGGTAGATTTTGAGTTGGAGCAAAACTCGTTCCAAGCTTTTTTATCTTCTAGATAATCTGATATTTTGTAATAAGCTTTTTTACAAAGAATATGTTTCACAATTTTTTTTAATTTATTTATTGATAATTTTTGCAACTCACTTGGAGTTTTGTTGTAGAAGCGTATACATTGCCCTTTAAAAGATACACTTATCTTGTGTAGCCTAGTTGTGGGCACAGCGAGTTTATTCTTATTTCTAGTATTTATAGATGTATGATATATATGACAATCCACACAGCATCATCTAGCCCCAAGGTAATTAGAGCTTGTGTTATGGGTACTAGATGACTGATATACTTAATACAATACATTACATAGATATATTTTTTATTATACATATAACAACCAGAACACTCGGTACAAACATCTGCAGAACGTACACACAATTGTTCCGAGGTGGGAATCGAACCCGCAACCTCCTGTGTCGCAGGTCTCAACATATTATATGTTGTGTATGTAAGTAGTCCTCCTGAGGTCACCAGGCTCATGAGATTCAGGGCGGCAGAGTTAAGACCTTGTTCTATTGCATTTGGAACATTAACATTATTGAATTTCCTTAATTCAAAAGACTTCAACGCGCACCCAGTGCTACGAATCTGCTAAGGATGGTCCACTTTGATAACACTCTTGTCGCCATTTTTGCATGAGTATCACGTACTCGTATATACAGCGTGCAAACATTTTCGACACTTCATTGTCTAGTTTCCAAAAGAATTCATTAATGTCTTGTTAAGTAGAAAGTGTTTTTTTGTTTAAATAGAAATTTCTCTTTACAACTGCGATGTGAAGCGATCTAAGGTGCGCGTGAGTTGAGTATTGACGAAATTTGCGGCATTGCGCTGATAATCAGACGGACAGAAATTTCTTTATTTTGCTAGGTTAATAAATCATACAATGAAATCATCATCATCGACTATGTTAGTCCACTACTGGACATAGGCCTCCCCCAATGAGCGCCATAGCGCCCTGTCTTCAGCTTGACGCATCCAGCATCTACCTGCAGTCATTCGCAGGTCGTCATCCCACCTGGTCGGAGGTCGTCCTACACTACGTTAACCGAGTCGTGGTCTCCACTCAAGAACACGTTTGCCCCAGCAGCCGTCGGTTCTTCGCGAGATATGGCCGGTCCACTGCCACTTCAGCTTGCTAATTCTCAGAGCTATGTCGATAACCTTGGTTCTCTGTCGGATGTATTCGTTACGAATCCTATCCTTCAGAGAAACTACGAGCATCTCTTTCCATAGCATACAATACAATACAAAAATGCTTTATTGTACACCATATGCAGATCGTTACAAAAAGATATTACATATGACAAGTACAATGGGCGGCCTCATCGCTTTGAAGCGATGTCTTCCAGGCAACCTTTGGATGGAAATAATTATGTGAATTTAAGAAGGCAGGGGGTGTACCAAAATAAGTTAAATATGAGCATAACATGAATACCTACTTAAATACAAATAATAAATATATGTTACAAATACCAAACTAAATATTATAAAATATGCATTAAATCATGTTTAAGCACTAGTGTTGTGACGTGATCCATAAAAACGATCGATAAAAAGTTCGATAGAAAAGGAAGCGCCACTCGGTTGCCTGCCTTGAGCGCGCAATTAGGTGAAAAAGCTAATTACTCTTACCAATTACATCCAGGAAATTTGATTTTGTGAAAAAAAAAACTTATAATTCTATGTATAGATGTCCCGAATGTAAGATCCTACTAATATTATAAACGCGAAAGTTTGTGAGGATGTATGTTTGTAAGTATGTTCGTTGATCTTTCACGCAAAAACTACTAAATGGATTTTGAAGAAACTTCACAATAATATAGCTTACATATCAGCATAACACATGGGCTACAATTCATAAAGATATATTGTATATTATCCAAAATATCTATCACCACGCGGGTGAGACCGCGGGGCGCAGCTAGTGTAAAATAAAGTAAGACAAGTCACAAGAAATAACTCAGAAACATAATTCTTAGTAAAAATATTATATTTAATTATCTATGTACCAATTATATTTGGTAGACATATTGTATCAAAAGAGTTAAAAAATAATGAGAATAGAAAGGGCAATAGGTTATCGCCATTATAATTTATCAATAATGGAATTTTACATTCGCGGAAAGAAAATGTAGAATAGACCTTCGATATATCGCTGGGACATCAATCAATGTTTTATTAACAACTTGTAATTTAGAGTAAATCTCGCATCACATCATTATTTATGAAGTCATTTAGGTTATACTATACGTACAGTTGGTAAATAAGTGTCCTGTAGGGGAGAGTCGGACATTACCGCGCCCCAGTAATGTCCAAGTGGTAAGTGAGAATGCGTATAGTTTAAGAAATTGTTAAGCTTGGAGAATGGTATTTTACCAGAGTCTTAAACTCACGATAATTATTATATTTAGTATACAATATTATGTAGCATATTTACCTACCTATCCCTTGTTCCTAAATCACCTTCAGTGTATTTTGATATTTTTACCTATTATCTATAGTATCACAATAATGTACTTGCCCAAAAACGCATGCATGTTTTAGTTTTGAGCTCTACTGTTTTTATTATTATCTCAGTCTTTTTTCAATATCTCTTGCTATTTTGTGTTTAATACCTAGTTTAAGGTTCTGTATCTACTAAAGAACATACAATTAAGGAACTCTGTAACCCTGTATTCGGAGGAGGGCGTTAATGCACGCGACACAGTTATATAACTACTGCGTGTATTATCGTTTTCACACAAGTTATCTATTTCCCTTGTATTTATGTTCCAAATAAAGATTATTTTGATTTTTTTTTTGATATTTTAAAAAGGTGAAAAGATGACGTAAAAACTATCGTCCCGCCCCACCCGTCGACCAATGACTATTAAGGTAACACTGAATTAGCTATATATTGACAATTAATTGGATGACATAATATATTATAATTTTAAAGTAAATTTAAAAAAGTGACTCCGTCCTTTGGAAGGCTTGCGTGGGGCCGAAGCCAACAGCACAGAGGCCCTTGGCGATGGCTACACATAGCGGGTATCATCCTCAAGTGCACAATATGATACACCCAAAGATGGTATCCGCCAGGTGTAGAGACTATTGCAAAGGAAAATGAAAGAAATAAAACCAGGCTATTGTGATGGATGGATGGACTGGGTAATCGGGCTATAGGGGAGATTACGGACGTCTGCCATAAACAAGTCAAACATAAATGTAAAGAGTGGTAGACGGTGGCTTGCCGAATGCTGGATGGGTTTCTTAAAAAGCCGGCTTAAATACCGGAGGGGAACAACATCGGCGCAAACGACTGAGGGGTGTCGAGAGGTGCGTTATATTAGGTGTTATTAGTTGCAGAGACGCGGAATTGTCAAACGCGCAGTATTAACAAGCCAACTCTCCCCAACAATAAACTAAAGTGTCGTTATATCGTCATGCTTATTATAACTTGACAATAACATAAATGACGGAAATAATTTGAATAACATACCTAATGGCAACATATGTTTCCATTGAGTATTTTTGTACTGAGACTTCCTAATTACCTAAAATGTTTTTTCTTTATATTATCCTCTTACTTGTAATCTGTCTCTCTGTCTGTTATCAGGTAAGGAAGAGGGGGTTTTTAAATAATCATCATCATCAGTCTATAATTAGTCCACTGCTGGATATAGGCCTCCCCCAATAAGCGTCTTAGCGCCCTGTCTTCAGCTTGCCGCATCCAGCATCTACTTGCAGTCGTTCGCAGGTCGTCATCCCACCTGGTCGTAGGGCGTCCTACACTACGTTTACCGAGTCGTGGTCTCCACTCAAGAACACGTTTGCCCCAGCGGGACGAGGACCTGCGAAAGACTGCAGGTAGATGCTGGATGCGGCAAGCTGAAGACAGGGCGCTATGGCGCTCATTGGGGGAGGCCTATGTCCAGCAGTGGACTGCTATAGGCTGATGATGATGATGATGAAATTCTATGCTTGTCCTTTTCACAAAATGGCGAGCAATGCGTCCTCTTAACAGGCCACGTGCTTATCATTTAATTAGCAAAAAGCTGATCGAATCGTTACATAAACTGTTATGCGTTAAGTAATAATTAAAGGTATTCATTAACTGATTAGTAACACTGATTAGAATGGAATCCAATGTCTGACACGTTTAGATAGATATATAGATAATGCATTTATTTGACCCTGCAGCACATGATATAAAGGTAACGATAGTAATGGTAAACAATAAGTAATAAATTTATTTTGTTTTTACAAAATAAATTTCGATCTCCGATTTAGAAGTAGTATTCCAAACAAGTTATTTTTTTTCTAATTAAGTTGCATCACTCAGAAATCGCCTGTTTTTCAAATGTCATTGTTTACTTTAGGAGGTAGCTAGTTATTGCGTGTGCTCTGCAAGGTATTGCTTTGTTCGAAGGCTTTGCTTCAGAAAAGCACCTGCTTGTTTCGTTAATAAGTACAAGTGACGATGTTTACAAATTTTCATTGAAATCCGTCAAAAATGTTAGACCTACTCAAACGTTTTAGTAATCAAGTAACTTCTTTAAACAGAACATCAGCATAATAAAATAAATAATGTTGGACAATCGACACAGCATCATCTAGCCTCAAGCTAAACAGAGCTTACTAGATGACTGATATACTTAATACAATAGATTACATAGATAGATATTTTTCATTATACATACATAGATAACGACCAGAACACCCGAAACCTTGTCCCGAGACGGGAATCAAACCCGCAACCCTGCGCCGCAGGTGGACCCCGCCATAGAGGTCGTCAGCATAATTAGGTAAGAAACTACTTTGAACAGAACATCAGCATAACGAGCCTATGACCTAGGTCAAATTCTTGGTCACTTAGTGCCGAGACAAGGTCCCAGGAAGTAGGTATCATCAGGTAGCTGGTTAGATGTAGTGCTGTGAGCCCACCCTGCAGCCGAGACTTACAAGAAACATCCTAGGTACCTCCCTACCTACGGACGGAGCTATGGACATTATGTATATTTCGTCTCGTTTATGATAATTATGTATATAATTTCTATTTTTAGTTTAGTTTGGTCCTAAAATGTATTTAAGTAATTAATAATTAATTTAGTTTATATAATTATAATTAGGTAATTATAGTTAGCAGTTTATTTAATTATAATAAATTTATTATAATTTATTTAGTTCATTTGTTAAAGCAGATGTCTGCTTTTCCATACAAATACCTGGCACAAGTATACGTTACAACTTAAAAGGTTAAAAATATATAGGTATAATAATATATAAGTTACAATAAAATATATAAGTTACAACTTAAAGGGATGTCCTAACAACTGTCTAGCATGTTGAGTAACATATTAGATAGATAGAAATTTCTTTATTGAACTTTATATAGAAAATTATGTACAGAAAAAACTAAAAAATAAATTACAATTGGCGGTCTTATCGCTCAAGATCTCTACCAGACAACCATGATTTTATTAAAACAAATAAACAATTTTAATTTTCACTTATAACATACTAGATTCTGTCCGCGTTCGCACGCGTTTTATCTAGTCCTGATCTTTATGGGTGCAGAATTTCAAGCCGATTCATTCAATTGGTGTTGTTTTCTGTAAAATAACTTCACAACGGCACAAACTTTAACCTTTTCATGAGAAGTTTTAGGAATTTATTAACATTTGCTCTAATGATAGTATTATCATTAGAGCAAATGTGAAAAATGCGTATGCATTAAAAGCGAGAACCAAACAAAAAATCACACACCACCTATACCAACCCCACTTTCATAAATGTTGGGTTACTTATAAATATATATAAATAATGCTGGACAAATTCACAAAGCATTATCTAGCCCCATGGTAAGTAGAGCTTGTGTTATGGGTACTAGATAACTGATATACATAATACAATACATTACATAGATAGATATTTTTTTATTATACATAGAAAATTACCGGAACAAATATCTGCAGATCGTACACACAATTGTTCCGAGTCGGGAATCGAACCCGCAACCTCTTGCGTCGCAGGCGGACCTTCGCCCACCGCGCTACATCGGTCGTCATGCCTCTCCATCATCATATGGCTTTGGATAGAGAAGCAGAGAAGCATGGAAGGACCGGAACCTGGAGGAAGCTTTCCCCACTCTAAGTGGTACTGTCACAGAGCTATAGTTTAAATTCAATGTATAGATAAAAATGTAATTAATTGTGGTAGTAAATAAAGCTTATTTTATTTTATTTTATTTATTTTATTACTTATTTTCATGTGAGCTAAAACTAGTTCATAGTATAAAACAAAACGCTTCCTGCTGTCTGTCTGTCTGTCCCTATTTAAGCTTAGATATTTATATGGAATTTTATTTAACCCTATCTATGAGTGTGAAAACATTTGTTTTGTTCTATTCTACTTATTGTTTGATTTTTCTGCTGTCTCTACGGAAAAATCTATGTGACGAACTTACAACAACCAAAAATAATAAAACAGAAGTGTGGCGAACTTACACATACTTTTTTTCGTGACGAATTTACTTTGTGGCAAATGTACAACAACCCTTTAAAACTACGTAACGAATTTAGATGCGGTTTTTTATATATAGAATGATTCAAGAGGAAGGTTCATAAATAATTTCAAACATAGATTTCAACGCGGGCGAAGCTGCGGGGCGCAGCTAGTAAACTATACAATAGCTAATTTTAAACCAGTACAAAATAGTGTAGTATTATATCTGTGAAAATAGTTTTAAATTGGCTATTGTTTTTATTTTTAGAAATCCATAAGATGTAAGGTTACCAGTGCGGCGCGAGCCCACCAGCTGCGTAAATATAATGTTTAAACATATCGATATGTTACATGTAACGTGTATTATATAATACTAGCTGTTCCCCGCGGTTCCACCCGCGTTAAACTCGAATTTCACTTTATTAGGTGATCTTTTACACCTTGGGTCACATTATTGGAGTTTTAGTAAGGATCCCTAATTTTTTGAAAATGTAATAATATAAAAATATATATATAAATACATATGTTCAGTGGGGATAGTGTAGCTTGCCAACGGTGAAAGAATTTTTCAAATCGGTCCAGTAGTTTCGGAGCCTATTCAATACAAACAAAAAAACAAACCTTTCCTCTTTATAATATTATTATAGTATAGATATGTAAACATATCGATATGTTAAATGCAATGTTACAACACCAGGCGTGGTCAGTAGCGCACGCGACTTCACACGTGCTGAATGAGTAAGTACTGGACTATTGAGTAAGACTTGGACTTCCATATTTGATTGATAAGGTTAAAGAAAGTTACCTACTTTTTTGACGACCTCTGTGGCACAGTACACGTATATCCATACTAGTTTCTGCCCGCGGCTTCGCACGCGTTGTTTCTATGGAAACGTTTAAGATTATTTGAATCCTATGGGAACTGATTTATGGGGTAATAAGGAGCCTTTGTTTTATTCTGGGCCCAGAACTACCTGTATGCAAAATTTCAGCCCGATCCGTTCAGTAGTTTTTGCGTGAAAGAGTAACAAACATCCATCCATACATAAAAATTTTCACGTTTATAATATTAGTAGGATGTGTACTGTGTCTATGGCGCGGTTGGTGAAGGTCCGCTTGCGACGTAGGAGGTTGCGGGTTCGATTCTATGAAATTGTGTGTACGATCTGCTTATATTTTTTCCGTGTGTTCTAGTCGTTATCTATGTATAATAATAATAAATATCTATCTATGTAATGTATTGTATTAATAATATTCGTTTAGTACCCATAACACAATTTACTGGTTCTTTTATGATAGCACAAACCTTTGTTAATTATTTCAGTCCCCTAGACACACCTGTCCATAGTTTCGTCCCTATTTGGCACTTCTTTATTTACAGTACACGACATTTTCCATCTTCCTACTATATTGGCCTCATCGATTTCGATGACGGCGACCCTACACATTACGGATTCTTCTTTCTATCATGAGCCCTAATATGGCTCGCTAGAACTTGGTCTTGAGTACCCTACGGCACGTGTATGGCCTAAGTCCTCCCATACATATAACTCGAGGCATCTTCCAACTATCCCAGTCGTGAGCAGTCGCAAAGAAAACACTACAAAATAAGCCCCCATTCCATGTGACACATTAGCCTGTTTACATAGTTATCTCTTATAAACAATACGCGGGAACAATGGCCAATGACAAGAAAACAATACAATATTTTACAACAGCGTTGCCAAGTTGCAACAAATGGCGGAGACATGGCCATAATTGACCTCTTTCTACCAGCTTCGATGCAATACCACGAAGGGTTAAATCAGGGTCGCCTAAAACTGTGCGTCCACTGCATCGGAATCGTATGCAGCGTACGCGGTAATTTCTCCCGGGAATTTCTGGTTCTCGGAAAATCCCGAGAATTCTCGAAATTTAGTCCAATTTGAAAATAATATGTACCTAGTAATTTATATTTTGTTGTAAATTTCACGTAAAACGTGTAGGTTTTATGAGGAAAACCATTATGATTTTTTTTTATTTCTCAAATAGGTAATTTCCCGGGAAATTAAGCACTCGGAATTCCCGGGACCGAACCCTACCGCGTAGGCTGCATACGATTCGGATTCGGTGGACGCACAGCTTTAGGGACCAGTTTCACATCTGCTGGTATTATGAACTTCACAATGAATTCGCTGGCAGCTGACTCCGTGGTGGATGGTGACAATAAGAATCATCCGACGGTTTATTTGGCATTTTTCACAGAAGTTTTGTGTTTTCAACCATTGCAGCATTGTAGGTACCTACCTAAAGCTGCTGGTCGATTACCTTGCAAAGATCACTGCGAATCGTGATTTAACATAGGTAGGTATTTAGAAAGTTAACAAAACAAATTGGTTATGTTTTCGTATCCTCTTGGCGTGCGAACCCGCGGACAGAATCTAGTATATAAAATGTTTACAAATTGGTATGCATTATTTGGCTTCTTTATTCGTTTTAGTTTTTTGTATCCAAGAGGCTAAGTAGTATATTTATAGATCGATGTCATTTATTTTGCATTCGAGGCAATATCAATACGAGATAATAATGTATCCTAACAAAACGTTACAATACAAATACTTACACTTTTTTGCACACCAAGACAGAAAATCAAACAAACACAGAAACAAATGCACAATGGGCGGCCTTATCGCTAAGAGCGATTTCTTCCAGGCAACCTTTTCATGGATACTTAACTATTGTAAACTAACTTACTTATCAAATTTGATGCTTGCAATGGGATCCATGAACAACAGTTGCATAACAAAGGAGTAGAACAGAACAATAGAGTTTATACTTAGAGGAGATTGGGAAAATCTCTTATTAAATTAGTAAACGAAAATAATTTTAGATACTTACAATATATTTTAAATTTGGTTATAGAATCCTACAAACATTAATTAACCTAATCTAAAATGCAAAGTAACATCGTTGTCGCTTTCTTATGAATTAATAACAATAATTTATGTCTGTTTCTGCTAGTTTTTCGAATTGTGTCACTAAAGCAAATCTCGAACATTGCTTCGCATTTGTCATGTTGCTAATTTGGTTTAATACCTAGCAAGTAGGTACCTCCTATTTGCCTAGGTAGCTATTATAAGTAGATAGGTACCTACGAAATTTCACGGTTGACGAACGATGTGCTATCCGGTCTATTCTACTACAGTATAATTATAATCTAAAACTATTACCTACTTAATTTATCTCGACCTCATCCCAGACATCCGAAGTCGAAGTAACAGTGACGGTGTCATAAAATGGTGTTATATAGTATTATTCACTTACTAGGAAAAACCGTGGAGCAAGTAGACCTATGGCAAGTGTGGCAGGAATCCTTCCCATCATTGACGGCTAGGGTGGGCGTCAGGCTGGGCCGCGGACACAGCTTGCAGCCTCCGTTGTACTTCTCACAGAGGCACACGTCCAGCCCTTCCACCTTCAGCTCGTTCAGTCCAAACCTCCTCGGCTCCTGCTTCACCAAGGAGGCCGCTAACTGGTCGGACTCCTTCAAAAACTCACAAGGAGTTTTATTCTCACAAAACTGACACCTCTTTGCTTCAAGATTTCTGTTCGTTTCCTTGTCGTTGTCATTCTGGTTAGAGTCCAGCTCTGCAGGATGCACGTTCCTCTCTGTGCCCATGAATGCAGTCAGAGTTACTCCCGCAGGTGTTCGCAAGGTGTTATTCAACTTGTATTTAGTCATTTTAGAAAACAGTTTTGAAATCAGAAGCGCGTGACATTTTCCTTCATACAATTAAATTTAGAAAACACAGCACTTTATTTAATGTTCATCACAGGTTTGTATCACAATTTTTACGATAGATTTAAATGTTCGCGCTCGCGGTGTGTTTTCGCGCGCACTCTCGCGGAAGGCGCGCGTTGAAATGGCGCGAACGGCCTGTCAAGGCGGGGATGGAGGATATTCACTGAAACATACCGCACCGTGGAAAATTGCACCTTTTACATTGTTGTGGGTGCAGTTACAAAATTACAAATAAAGTGCTAACAGCTGGGCCGTTTTTTTATTTAAATATTGTGCCTTTGCAATCTAAGTAAATTATCTTCTCCACTTCGTCACTAATTGTCACGAGGTACCTACCTACCTAGTACCTACCCGTCTAGGCGACTTCTAAAATACATTTAAGCGACGTTTAACAAGTATTTATTGGTTATTATTGTTTCTTTACTTTATACCTACATTACATAGAAAAAACTTCCCACGGGAAAGAATGGAAAGATTGCATTTAACACATGTATAATTTTATAAACATCCATCCGAGTAGTAATAGCAGGGACCAGTTAGTAGTAGTAATAGCAGGGACCAGTTAGTAGTAGTAATAGCAGGGACCAGTTAGTAGTAGTAATAGCAGGGACCAGTTAGTAGTAGTAATATACTTCTATAAACATCATGATAGTAATGAAACTTCCACGAATTCCGATTTTTCATAATCACTTTAGGAAAATAAGAGTGTCAGAAAATTGATGGTTTTTGTAACTGATAAAATTCTAACGTAAAATCTTTACGTGATACCCTAAATTCAACAACAAAAAAAAACAAAAAGAATCGCCCGAACAGGGACTTGAACCCTGGACCCTTGGATTAAAAGTCCAATGCTCTACCGACTGAGCTATCCGGGCTTCGAGATAGGTTGCCGAAATAGGTCAATACACTACAAGGCACTTTTTATACTAAATAGCGATTCGTTTTGGATGATTCTGCCTTTTCTTATAGGGGAATCATCAAAAACTTTGATCAAAATGTCATCCAATAGTTTCGTGTAGGCTATGTTGTAGGCGTGTAGGATAGGTTTCAGTGTAGTAAGTGCGTAGTCAAGTCACTAGTCATATTTGGATTATCGATACAGGCTTGGCTTTTACGACACCAAAATTGTTAGGTCATAAAGTAGCCCTAATGAAATGATCGAAAGGTGAAATGCCGCTGTTGCAAATAGCCGGATTAAAATAAAAAAACGAATTGAGACATTTAGCTATCATAATATAATGAGTCAAAAATGGTTGTAGGTACTTTTCTTAAGAGTTTTTAAGAGTCGGTCTTTTCACTGAATTATATTATAACTTAAAATTAATTTTAATTAAGTATTTGGTGTAAGTGTTTATTTTATTATTATGTATGACCGTTCTAACTGAATTGAAATAATAAGTATCTTAGGGATTGTAACTATGATATTTTTAAAGTACATTTTAAATTTCATGTTGACCATCACATCATAAAGTTCATCACCCGGTAAATAAGTGTTCCGACCAAAAAGCCGGACTGAACAGAAGGCCGGATGAGTGCAAGCCCTATCATTCACACTTATTACCTATTCACCCTCAAGATTAGGGGTGGTTCAAGGCCATGTTGTAAGAAGGGTTGGGTTCTCATTGCGCAGTGATCATTAAATAAATAAATAATGCTGGATAATCCACACAGCGTCAGTCATCTAGCCCCAAGCTAAGCAAAGCTTGTGTTATGGGTACTAGATGACTGATATAGTATAGTAAGACTTAAATCGTGGCTCGTCGAGAAGGCGTTCTACAGTATTGACGATTATGTGCGAAAAATTATATAATATCTTGAGTATTATTACTTAGTTATTATATAATCATTTATTATAATCTAATTATCAGTTATTTGATTATTGTCTAATTATTTAATTAACTTTAATTTGTAATTATTATGTGACTTGTAATATTCGTTTTTTACCAATAAATTGATTATTCTGATTATTCTGATTATACATAATAC
This sequence comes from Eupithecia dodoneata, assembly GCA_947044415.1. Taxonomy (NCBI): domain Eukaryota; kingdom Metazoa; phylum Arthropoda; class Insecta; order Lepidoptera; family Geometridae; genus Eupithecia; species Eupithecia dodoneata. The sequence goes on along the minus strand of OX345668.1, from coordinate 11,416,608 downwards.
AATACAATATATAGATACACCCGGAACAATCATCTGCAGATCATACACACAATTTTATTGTCCCGAGGCGGGAATCGAACCTGGAACCTCCTGCGTCGCAGGCGGACCTTCGCCTACCGCGCCACAGAGGTCGTCATTGCAAGTTTTATGCGTGTATCTGTCCCGACAAGATAGTAGGTAGGTACCACCTACCTAGCCTACACGGTCCTTACCTTAGGTATTTCATAAATTGTACACTGTACAAGTTGTTTACAAATTGTACCTTAATAACGGCTTGAGTATATCGTCGCTGTTCATAAATAAAAAATAAAATAAAAAGAGCTTTATTGTTCCAGAAACACTAATGTTAACTATATTAATTAATAAAGGCTTATAATTATTTATTGTAATTATACTATTTGTTTATATAAAAAAAAACTTTCCTAATTTACTTATATACTAACTTATTTACTTAGGTAGTGTTAGGACCGCCTAGAGCGGTAAAAGCCTCCTCCAAGTTACTCCATTTCTTTCTGTCTATCGCTGTGCGGGGCCAGAGTTTGCCCGCTACTTTTATGATATCGTCGTCCCACCTCTTCAGCGCTGTACATGGAAAATTAATAATTGACAAAACTAAAGGCATGCCATAAAGTCGATTTTGCAAAATGTGTTAGTAAAAACTTTTGAAACAATAAAGTCATTTAAAACGGGATATTCACCATGATTTGATTCTTGAGTTATACAATATTTCGGCACAGTTTCATGCGCCATGATCACGGAATAACTGAAGGCATGCGAGTAAGTTTTTATGGGCGACATACCGATCTACCCTCATTTTTTGTCTTTTGCTACTAATGTTACCACTACCACCGTAAGTGTATATAGCGACGATAAGTATCCTGCGAAGTATCTTCCAAATTAATTGTATAGAATCATTACGTTTCTTTACCATTTCCTGGTACATAGTACCTCGGCTGTGGCCAGTCATCAGATGAGCATGCAAATACCAATTCCTATGTGAAACAATGGCGTACCTACCTCTTTAAATACCCGGTCTTCGTTAGCAGCTAATAGGTCTCATCCGCCGCGTCAAGGTGCCTGGTTACCGGAGTCGGTGTCATCATCATCGGGTCTTACCTGTAAACGGTGATGGTAATGTGAAATAGGAGCGCGTTTCATCGCTGAAATTGAGACCTCAAAGGAACTTTTTCAGGGTTCCGTACCGAAAGGGTAAAACGGGAGCCTAAGACTCCGCTGTCCGTCTGTCCGTCCGTCGGTCTGTCACCAGGCTTTATCTCATGAACTGTGATACATAGACAGTTGAAATTTTCACAGATTATGTATTTCTGTTGCCGCGCCGCTATAACAACAAATATTTAAAAAACATAAAACCTATAAAATAAATATTTAATTGGACTCCCATACAACACACTTGAATTTTTTGCTCGTTTTTTCTCGACATTGATAGCGGTAAAAGGTAGATGCTTAAAATATTCACATAACGTCTAGTTATAATTATATTCACTATAAGAATAAATAATTGAATTAAAACGAATATTTAAGGGGCTGCCATACAGACATCATGACTGTTTTTTTATGTTTTTATAGATAATTGGTACGGAACCCTTCGTGCGCGAGTCCGACTCGCACTTGGCCGGTTTTTTATTACCCGACAGATAATTTAGTACAAAGTAAGTAGAACTTATGATAAAGAAGTTACGTAAGTTATAGGCATAGGTACCTTACCTGCCAAAAATTCTCAATTGGTTCCACGCTTTGAGTTTGAATACTGTACCACCTACTCAAACTCAAAGCTGGGAGGAAAAAGTTTTATTTTAGTTTGTGTTCTGTGCGTGTACTTTCCAAAGTTTGTTTGAGCTAGCTGATGGCGACAGAAACTCTTGCTAAAAGCTATAAAAATTTACAACAATTATGTTCAACAACTATTTCGCTCCTAATCAGAAGACACTAGACCGGAAACACGAGGAATCACTGAAAACTAGGCATTTAATGATAAATGGGATCTAGATAAGGTTTTTACACGATACGGAAGTGCGAAGGCCGCCATTCTTCCGCGTTTCCCGCCAATTATCCGTGAAATGGCGGCACCGTGACCACAAGATGGCGGCAGTGTGTTTGGGTGCTATTGTGTTGGCCTATTTTAGTGCCATGGGAAAATTGGTCTGAATGACCAACGCAGTTTTGGGAATTAAAATTGCTATCAAATTGTTGTGATTGTCACCATATTGTCACCTACTTCCTACACTGAAAATGGCCATTAGGTACTAGGAACTACCTAACCAGTGGCTTTATTCGTGGTTTCGCTTGTGGTTTCTTTATAGCACGGATAATTACTCGTAGCTATTTATTAGTAAAATGATAATATTCGAACCCATTATTAATTCCAGCTATTATTTATTTCCTTATCTAAACATAGCTTGGTCGGTATCTACTTACTAACTTAGCTATTAATTTAGGAAGGTATAAAGAAATTATATTATGTAAAAACAAAAAATAAAATATACTTACCTATATTTTTATTTACATAAAGATCAGGTTCGGTTTCGTTGCCCTATAAATAAAAAGCGAACAAGCAAGCCCTCTTCATAAATGTATAGGGCCTATCAACGGTAGTTTCCTCAAAGTTCCGTAGAAAAGACATCAACGCGCTCTAATTCTTTGTCAAAGGAAAATATTAATGTCTGATGTCTGTGTCTGGTGTTCTTTGAAAGATCAGCATTAAGGTTTAGTGTAGGAAAGCTTCTGTCAAATATTCCAATGAAATAGTACTTATCTACTTACTTATCTAAAAAAGAAACGATTTTGTTTTTGGTGGTTCGAGTGACGATCGCAGAACAATAATATCCTTACGTGACGATCTAATATCGTCTCCGTTAGGATATTATTGTTCTGTGATCGTCTCTAACTGTCAAAAGTAACTGTGTCGTATGTCTATGAAATTCTACATTCTGTCATTCACTCACCTGTCAAAAATGAGGGAACTTAACTATGAATTTTAACTATGAACTAATCAGTCTTCATTCAGTCTTGTTTATACCAAACAAAAAATAAATCGGTGGACGGGGTAAACATTATTTATTCTATTTACAGACACTTTAACACTTTGACAGCGATTTTTTTTCGACGACTGCGATCTTTTTTTTACCTAAAAAATTCGTGCTGCCCCTCTACACAGCGGTTGTGTTGCGCCGCACATGTGTTTCGTTCGAAAAATATTACGGCTGTGCTGAGTCACAAAGATCTGTATTTTCTCAGCCGCTGCGCTAGTGTGGATTTACGCATATTAGTCACTTGTAGAAAACACATACCGTGTGATTTCAGCAATCAAAGTGTTAATCTGTATTACAGACATACTCGAAACCACTCAAGCAGTGCACTCCACTATGCATGACAGTTGTGGCTTGAAGGAATCGATCCTGACATACGGCTTCAAGCCGCCCGTGTGTCTAGGCCCTAACTGACATTATCATCCTCGCGTGCATTACAAGTAGGTAACTGTTCAGTTTCACTATATAATACAGAAGTGGAAAAAACCGTCGCTTTTATAATATTCCACAGCAATCTTGCTATGTACCTGCGTAAGCAATTTCTGTAAGTGAGACAGATTGTTATGGAAATCATAAAGATCAATTTAAGTATTTTTCCTTTCAACAAATTAGGTAGGTACTACTGAAAGGTAGATGATTTTTAAGGGTTATGCCACAAAGAGAAATCTTTTCATATGTAATTGTTTGTAGACCTACCTACCTGCACACTACTGACTTGCTTGAAACACCTCTAAGTATTGGTACCTATTACTTAGTTCTATAAAGGCCGTACCCCGATCCAAACTAGCACCGCCACCTTTTTTATCTTATTATTAAGTTGAACAAAGGAAATATCAAAAAGTCATTGGGGATTTTGTGATATCTAATAAAATCTTTTTTAATGTCCCTGTAATAATTTCATTTTGTATAGTTTACGCAGAAATACGAAGTTGTATTTTCGCATTTCTACCTAAACCTTTTCACGGCACGGTTTGTTTGCAAATATTTTACATCGAGTTTGGTTGGAGTATAGTACCTATAGGCCATCTTTTAAGTTTTTTAGGACTAATTTAAATCCCTATATTCAAAGTGATTACCTATAATTTATCAAAGTAATACCGCTTGTAGTTATGTAATGGTACCTTATTACAAGTACTTATCAAAGCTTCCTGCGTAGGTACCTCCTCAATAACTGCAGATAACTTAGACAAAAAACGCATCAAACAAAAAACCACGCCATCTGGTGTAATGGTCACTTACCAAATTATTGTAGAGTCATCTAGTGTCTAGTAGCGTCACTACAATCTAAGAATTTAAAAGTGCCATCTTCAATAGATGGCAAGCAGTAGTACTAACATCGTTTGGGTTGGCTCACTCACTTACCAAGAACAGTTTAAATTAGTTCTTACCACGATCGCTAGATGGCAGCTCACGCCAACATGGGCTTGCGTGGAAATCCTCACTGCTTTGAGCTGATGTTTTCGAACCATGAGTGTTTTAACTAGACAGAAGTGTAGAATATTGTTCCATGTTACGTTAAGTATTTTCTTAGAATTTTATTTAGATAAGGACCAAATCAATTTCTAAGATGTCATAGTTCTATCTGCCCTTCAAATCTTCTTTAATAATGAGTAGGCATTTATTCCACGCGATCAAAACAAACTGAGCCTTGCTGCAACCTCAGGCACTTACTCATCGTCCATTACCATTCAGGTCGTAATTTCAGCTGCGCTTTGCTGAACACCTTGTACTGACGCTCAGGGCTTGAACAACCCTGACTCTATCATTGTTTCTACATTATGATTTAGTCCTGGGTGATTTCTATCGTGTTTGATAAGATAGTCTTTACTCAGATGATGTTCCCAGGGGGTTTGTGGATTTAAATAGTTCACGCACGATTAAACAGTAGGTATAAGAAACAATTATTTAATTGATTTGAAAAACCAAAACCCGACTTAAAATTCCCTAATATTTACACTGTTTTTAAGTTCTGTGGGACAAATCCTTCTTTGAGAATAAAATGTTTATGGGACCCTATTGAAATAATTACTTGAAAAATGGAAAATAACAATCTAAATCGGTCAAGAAGAAATCGAACAACGCTTGATAAAAACATCCAACAGACGTAGTGCCTAGTTCCCTAGCCGCACGATAGAGGCGCTGTGCCAAAACCTATGGAAAAATGGGACGAGCGACGTCACGCACGATTACTCTCGATACTAACGTGAAATTGACTCTGAGTAGGTATGCTCACTATGCTCAGGGCTCTGTTATGTTTTTTTTTGTGTTTTGTCAGTATAGTCTTGTCTTTCAGGTGAATAGTTGCAGATTATGACATCGCTGAAGCTGGGCAGTGAATGGGTCACTGCCCAGCTTCAACGATGTCATAATCTGCAACTGATAGATGTGGGGTAAGACACACATACACACAAACAGAGCGATATATATAAGAGGCACTAGAAGTGTTTATAGGAATAACATTTTTCATTAAGAAACCGAGTTGTAGGCACTGGTTGAGCAGGTTCTAGTTAAATTTGAGGTTTGATATTATTTGTCATATCGTTGAATGACCACAACGTTAGCTGTGCTCATTCAACATACATAACATATTTATATGCATATCTAGTGACATTAATTTCAATACATTGTATTTACGTAATTCCCTTGAAAGTATCAGCATCATCTAGCCCCAGGCTAAGCAGAGCTTGTCTAATGGCTAGACGACTGATATACTTAATAAAATAGATTATATAGATAGATATGTTTTATTATAGATACATAACGAACAGAACATCCGGAACAAATATCTGCAGCTTTGTACACACAATTGTTCCGAGGCGGACCTTCGCCCCCGCACCACAGAGGTCGTCTTAATCGGAAATCAATGACTGCAGTGCAACATGCCCTTTATCTAAAGGTTCTTACCCACCGGTGACTTGGCCATGTTCTGTCCCTAACCCCGCGCAAGTTCTAGGCCCGGTTCTATTCATTACTATGCAGGGTACACTGCTGGCCATATCCTCACACTCAGCTCCATATCACGAGTACACTGCTGGCCATTGCAGCGCCTTGCATTGACCTCTGGCGGCTGTCTTTGAGGCATCTTAAGCTGTCGTTAGCAGTCGCAGCACGGATAGCGCCTAAGGTCTTGTTTACATTGAAACTATTTCAATTACTTATACAGCCTAAATCAGAGAATACACGCATACGAAAATTATATTATTATAGGGATCAAATTGGATAAAATTCTTTATTAATACGAGTACAAGCATTTATATGCACATAGTAGAAAATAACATTCATTGTCACACTAATATTATAATGCGTTTATAGTTTAGATGTTGGATGTATGGACGTTTATTATTTCTCCCGCCAAAACTACATAACGGATTGGGCTGAAATATACATTAAAGTAGCTATTACCCTGGAATCAGGCATTCATACATACTGATCCTGTCATACCGTAGCGTAGCATGTCTACGCCGCCCGTAGACATTCGTAGACGGCATCGCTAGCAACAGCATCTAGTAAACTACACCTTGGAATGATAGAACCATAGCGTAACAATAAACAATTGCGTTATGAAGTGAAAACTTCTTGCGTGAAACTCGCGTCATCGTCACCGCACGCTTCCCAGTAAAAATAAAATACTAAATTACTTTAGTAATCACCGCTGTCGGCAGTCCAAAGACTGCCCGTATATTTTTTTCTATGATAAACTACATTATTTACTGGTTTTTGGTATTGGGACTGATGTAGATGATTTACTAGACTCGATGTCCTAAGATCAAAAATCTTTAGAAAAAACTTAAATAAATACCTAGCAACGTGACGGTTGCTAAAAAAAAAAAAAAATCCTTAGATTTATTAAAGATTTTTCTAAAATCTCCCCTTTAAATCGCAATATCTTTTTGTTTGTGGTTGCCACAATGTTCTAAATAAATGATGTAAAATATTCTAAATAAATGTATACATACATATACAATTCACTTTAAAAAAGGAATTACCTACCAGCATTGGCAGCATTCATAGTCAAAACTCTGTGAAAAAGTTTAAAAATGAGATACCTTCTAAATTTATTTAAAAAAAAACTAACATATAGTGATAATGCAGTCAATTTCAGATATGTTTGTGTTTTAAATTCATTCAGAAGAACAAAACATAAAAAGGGTCTGCTCAGTTATTAGCCCCCTCAAAAAAAATGGTCAGTCCCAATACTGCACCCTGATTAGCGTGGCTCTACCATTATTTGACCAAGTAGGTAAGGTAATCTACCTAATACAGACGTTTTGTAAATGTATTGTACTGACCTCTGTGTCACCAATATGAGTCAAATAATTCTCATACTACGATATAAGCGAAATTACTAGACTGTGACTCAAATATAGAGAGTTATAAAATACTAGAGTTTTTAACGCTCAGCAGAGTCTACCTGTAATACCATGATGCTAGTAATTTTATGTAAACAAAGAGATTCATAATCATCATCAGCCTATAGCAGTCCACTGCTGGACATAGGCCTCCCCCAATGAGCGCCATAGCGCCCTGTCTTCAGCTTCCCGCATCCAGCATCTACCTGCAGTCTTTCGCAGGTCATCATCCCACCTGGTCGGAGGGCGTCCTACACTACGTTTACCGAGTCGTGGTCTCCACTCAAGAACACGTTTGCCCCAGCGGCCGTCGTCGGTTCTTCGCGAGATATGGCCGGCCCACTGCCACTTCAGCTTGCTAATTCTTAGAGCTATGTCGATAACCTTGGTTCTCTGTCGGATGTATTCGTTACGAATCCTATCCTTCAGAGAAACTCCGAGCATACAAAGAGATTACTTCACTACTTTCTTGTTTAAAGTTGAATAACTTACGTTAACTACAGCAGATAAAATCTTTTTTTTTAATTAAGCTGAACCAAGTGTTTAGGCAAGCCTAGCACAGGCTTCAAGGCACTATTAACTTAGTTATATAGCTTATTTGTATTTTCAAAAAAGTTATCAGTTTTAGTGTAGTTTTCAGTAATAAATGCGTTTACTGAGCTAAAATATATTGGACTCCTTAACCTTGGAACCGAGGATAGTTTCCGCCCTTTGCACGTTTTTTTTTAAAGAAAAGTAGCTTTCTTCTAATCCGGTTTTGTTGTTCTGTAGATTTGACGTTACTCGTAACTAACCTACCAATCTTACTACTTCCTCTTTAGGTATTACTAGGTATAGCTTATGTTATGCCTGCGGCTTCGCATGTGTATTTTTGGTATAATATTTAGCCTAATATTTAAGTTAAGCTATATTCTAAATGTATTCCTAATTTCTGCTTGATCTGTTCAGGAGTTTTTGGAGATCCTAGATAACAAAATAAATTCACATTTAACAAACTTAGTGCCTATAGGATATTAGCAGAATCGAGACCCACGTCAAACATCGTATCATAAAATATTTTTATAGGTACTTATTCGATTATTCAAATGGAATAAAGTCCGATATCTGTTCAATGGGTCGCTGGTAATTCCATTTCATAATGCTATTATATTTAAATGCAAAAGTATTGTGTTATTACATTCTAGGTACTTATTAGTTTGTCCTTTAATAAGTTTTGCGAAAATTTAATTATTGCCTGCTCTTTGGTTAACATTTAGTAATTACAGTTTAGTAATGTGAACCTGTCCTATGCTCCGCTAAAATCAGGGCGAATTTCATATGTTTACTAAATACAAATCGATTAACGCGAAAACAAATGAATCACTAAATTCGAAACACAAATATACAAGCTTGAATCTATATATATAAAAGAAAGTCGTGTTTGTTACAACACTTATAACTCAAGAACGGCTGAACCGATTTAGCTGAAAATTGGTGGAGAGGTAGCTTAGAACCAGGAGTCTAACATAGGATACTTTTTATCATTTGAACCATTTGACTTGACACATAGATTTAACGGGGGCGAAGCCGCGGGGCGCAGCTAGTTTAAAATAAATTAGAATTTAGAATTGATAACCAATCGCTGGATATATGAGATCAAAACGGCCAGTTCGACAAAACGTCATCATATGTAAAGACCATTCGAAACTATGTAGTTCTGTCTGCAGTCCTTTTCAGGCCTAAACTGCTGAACGGATTTTAATGGAAATTGGTAGGATGGTTATTATGTCAATCAAATTATTCTTACGCACTCTATTGTCTTGGTTACGCCTGTTAAAATAGATGTATTTACCTACCGTTTCATAAATATAATAAAAAACAATAAAATCATACCTATATAAAAACAATAGACCGTTATTCCCATAACGGCCAATTAGTTTCAAATTGATAACATTGACAGTGGTTTTGTATCGTCCAATAATATATCCCTATTGTATAAAATTCAGTAAAGATAGATAATTTTTTTTATTGCACACTTAGTTTAAAAGATCAAAGTAAAATAAAAACTTAAAAAACTGGGTACAATTGGCGGTCTTATCGCTCAATAGCAATCTCTACCAGACAACCAAGTAGAATGTCTACAACAATATAGAGGCCACCTCTATATTGTTTGCAGCGGTCTACAGTTAGCTTAATTGTAAATTCTAGTTCTAATTCGTTTCTATTATTTAGCTGTAATTTTCTTGGTAAATAAAATTTGAAACTTACTCGAAAATTCGACTGTCTGGCCATTTAGGTAGGTAGCAATACCTACTTAGGTACTTACTTTATGGAATAAACATGGTATATTTAGAAGTACCTACTGACCGCTAATTAGTATTATCTCTGGAACACGCTCCATGACGCAAGTTCGATAAACTAAATGTATTTCAATACTAAATATACTGTTGGGGTTCCCAGTTTTCGTTATATTCTTGGGTTGAATTTTTACTATAACTGAATTTATTGAATTAATGATTAGGAACTTTAATGTTTTCAGGTTTGAGTCACATTTCACCAAAACTTAATGAAAATTAAAAAAAAAATACCTTTTTAAACATTCTGTTGTAGCTATGTTACTTGAAAAAATCGTATAAAGTACGTTATTTAGATATTCTTGAACATTTCATATAAAGCAGTACTTATATATGGTTGGAAGAGTATCCTCATAAGTAAATAAATAGGTATCCGTAAGTTTGTAACATCCATAAAACCATGCCTGTTTCCTGATTCTTAGGTATTCCCTTTATTTTACATGGAGTTCTATACATTTACTACCACCAAAAATCCTAACTGACTATAGTTTGCATGTTACCAGTTTTTGGTAGCCCGGTTTAAGGTAAAAAAAAGTAAAAAGTAAAAAGATTTTTATTTGGTCAGAACAGAGACTCTTATAAATTAGACTTAGATGAACAGAAGACAGAAACTGACAAAATCGGTCTCCACTCAGCGTGTGCTCTGGTAGTGCAGATGTTCGTCATAGCAGTGGCTTTCGCAGCCGACCCTACGAACCTATCCCGTGGATGTCGTAAGTTGGCTAAGGAACCCTAGAGGATCCCTAGAAATTGCTTCTCTTCCAGTGGGAAGAGAAGCAATTTTTTACCTTGCCGTCAGTCATCAATCCACCTGCCAAGCTTGGCCAAACCCCCTTTGTCTGGGGCACGCTTGTCCAGCTGTGAGCTTTGATGTACTCATGAGATTGGTTCATTTGCCAGCCTTAGCTGTGAGCTATCTAAGTTTATTATAGTGTTTTTCTAAAATATTAAATTTTAGAAAAACGAGCCTGTAGTAAAGTAGAAAGAAATGTCCAGTATCCATTTTGATTAACTACGGAGTAAATACTATTATGTAGGTATATATAAGTAAATAGAGCATACAAACAAACTCTCGCTCAATAGGTATTTATATGTAGAGCTCCATCGAAGCTCCTTCCTTATTATTTCCTGTTAAATTACAAGCACGAATTTCCTCATAATGTAGGTAAATAATATTATATTTATAATAAAGCTTACCTGTGGTAAAAGCTATTTAAGCGCTGAGGTTTTTTACAATACAATACAATACAAAAATACTTTATTGTACACCAGATACAGAACATTATGAAAGATATTACATGTGACAAGTACAATGGGCGGCCTTATCGCTTAGAAGCGATCAGGCCTTTCAGGGTTTTTTCACTCTACCTAATACTTCCTCCAGCGACTTTTGGGCAAAGACCACCACAGAGTGGAGCCCACCCAACGAGGAGATGGCGCGACGAGCTCGATGTACATCTTCCATCATGGCCTGTTGCAGCGTTGGATCGCGAGGAGTGTAAGGAGAAAAGGGAGGCCTTTGCCCAGCAGTGGGACAATAATGGCTTAAAATAAAATAAATAATAATACTTCCTGAATTTTTATGACATGAAAACGAACTACATATTTTCATGCTAACTGACTTAACATTTTGTAACCTTTTACTACATCGCTTACCCTTTATACAAACTCAAGAACACTCCGACAAACTGTCACGCAGTTTGGCAGAACCTACACAAATGTAATGTAGTTTTACTTATGGAAATAAATAGATACAAAAAAAGTTTAAAAAACCTACAATACTAAGATCCTAAGCACACTAAGGGAGAGCCGCCCAACAGTGTACAGGTGCGTTTCGGCCCAAAAATTACATCTTCAATCATAACTCTCTACAGTCTAAGTGTCTTAGTGCTTATTTTGTAAGCCTTAAAGAATAAATGAATTTTGACTTTGAGTAAATTTTTTTGCATCGTTCGTTTACAGAATTTTTTTTGTTCTTCAACGCCTATTTTGCTTCAAAACAGAGGGTATAGATAATGTCAATTTATTGGTTTCGCACACGTTGCTTTTGAGATAGGCCTATGGGTGGAAACGTTTTATATAATATTTTATGTAAACTTTATATAATAACTGAATATATGGACGACCGATGTGGCGCGGTGGGCGAAGGTCCGCCTGCGACGCAGGAGGTTGGGTTCGATTCCCGCCTCGGAACAAATGTGTGTACGATCTGCAGATAATTGTTTCGGGTGTTCTGGTCGTTTTCTATGTATAATAAAAAATATCTATCTATGTAATGTATTGTATTATGTATATCAGTTATCTAGTACCCATAACACAAGCTCTGCTTACCATTGGGCTAGATAATGCTGTGTGAATTGTCCAGCAAATATAAATATAATATATACATATATATATACGGACCTGGATAATTAAAAAAGTTTACCTCAATATTATCCAGGTCAAATTACGGGGGCTGTCAAAAATACCAATTTAATTTGGACCTTATTTATTTTATTGTATCAACAAAATCAACAGCCCTAATCTTAATAATTTAAACCTTATAGAAGTTCCAAACATTCATCCAAACTTTCCAGTTTATAAATAAGTGTGATGGCATGAACTTTGCATAGACATTTTCCTGTTAAACCTTACGAGTACTACTTAATACCATCAAAAACTTTAAAACTTACAACTTAGATTAACCCTTTGTTTTTTACTACTACGCAAGGCCTAGATAAGTATAAAATACAAAAGCTCTTATCAGCTTTACAAATAAGTCCATAACTATTGCGCCATAAAACTATTATCGCAATTCATAATACTATTGAAGGCTGGCGTTCAAATGTTTGAAAAACCCATCATAAATATAATGATAATGAAACAATAGAACAATATAAGTTTTTTTACTGTAGTTTGGGAATCCCATATGGTTGCCACATTTTAGACGATAGGATTAGTCTACGTACAATATTAGAAGCTTCTAGACTAGGTCGTTTAGTGGGGATATCCCTTATAGGGTGACTAAAATGTAGACAATTCACTGTAGAAAAACCAAACAAGTCGTCGACCACCTGTTTGGGATATACGTAGTCATCTTAGACAGAACTACTTGTCATAACGCTTTCTTCACGCACGTGGGCTACGATTTTATATTTTGAGACGTTATTATACTTCTGCTACCTTCTGAGTCACCCCTATACTCTAACTAGCTGCGCCCCGCGGCTTCGCCCACATAGGAATCTATGTGTCAAATAGTTTATAAACAACTAGCTGCGCCCCGCGGCTTCGCCCACATAGAAATCTATGTGTCAAATAGTTTATAAACAACAAGCTGCGCCCCGCGGCTTCGCCCCCCCGGAAATCGATTTGTCAAATGGTTTTTTTTAATATCCTATGTTAAACTCCTGGTTCTAACCTACCTTCTCACCAATTTTCAGTCAAATCGGTTCAGCCGTTCTTGAGTTATAAGTGTTGTAACAAACACGACTTTCTTTTATATACATATATATATAGATAGATATCTTGAACCACTCTTATCTATTAAACCGCATCAAAATCCGTTGCGTAGTTTTAAAGATCTAAGCATACATAGGGACAGGCAGACAGCGGGAAGCGACTTTGTTTTACTATGTAGTGATACTGTGAAAAGTCTTTTAAACAAATTTTCAGAATCATCCGAATTAGTTCGGCTGATTCTCTCATTTTACATATAACTCGCTCATCTGGGTTTTATTATCCTTCGCTGAACTATACCTACAAGATAAAAGCTCTCTTATCAGTGTTACAAATAGGCGTAATTGAACAACAGAAGGCATGTTTGAATGTTTGAACAAACCCGTCATAAATGAATGATTTAAAAACAATAGAAAACAATAGAGTGGATTAGTGTGGGTCTATAATCCTACACCTGTTGTGAGGGACCTCACAGTAGATAGTTTATTCAGCCATATTCGTGAATGTATCACTCACAGTATTTTCGCCTAGATTATGTTGGATTCGGATTGGAGTCGAAATCCCACCTGGCCGGAGGGCGTCCTACACTACGTTTGCCGAGTCGCAGTCTCCACTCAAGAACACGTTTACCCCAACGGTTGTCGGTTCTTCGCGAGATATGGCCGGCCCACTGCCACTTCCGCTTGCTAATTCTTTGAGCTATGTCGATAACTTTGGTTCTCTGTCGGATGTATTCATTTCGAATCCTATCCTATTCTTAACCTTCAGAGAAACTCCGAGCATAGAGAGTAGTATATCCGAGAGTAGTATATATACTTACTACAAAATCTAGGTATTTATACTCTCACTTAACATTCAACTCAAGCTTTTAGTGTTTAACAGAAAACTTTCATTCTGGCTATTGTTACTGATTCTGTGGTTTGGGCAAACCCACACTCATTTTATTCAAGTCGTGCGATCTATGCTATAACTTTGCCCGAATGGGCTCGTTTGTAGGAGATACCTCTCATGTGATAATTTTGTTTACGTATGTGTCACAATTGACCGATGGATTCTTTGAAGGCTTTCTGGTCAACAATAGAACACTTATAGTTTTGCCATGTCTAACTGTCCGTATGAAAGTCGGTGGCTTAGCTCTGAGAAACTTAGTACTAGAATGCTGTAATTTGGCATGGGTAAAAATATATTTTTAGATACGCCGGGAAACAAGGAATAAAAAAAATGCTACCCGCCCGTCCTACTTTTTTTTAAGTAGGTTTGATGTTTTTCTCGAATAGTCTGTTTCTGATATATCCTCCTATTCCTAACTAATTATTATAAATTTGAAAGTATATTTGTTTGTTGTTCCTGGTAGTAAATAACCTAAATAGGTTTATTTTATGTTTATTCGATTAAGGTATATATTTTACAGAGACCTATAGTTTGGAGAGTTTTTATAAGTATTTTCCATCCTGTACTAGACTAATGTTGCTTGGAATAAATGAATTATTATTATATTATTTTTATATTTCCTTGATCTCGGGCCATAAAGTGACCCGGTCCTTTGGTGGGCTTGCGTGGGGCCGAAGCCAACAGCACAGAGACCATTTGAGAAAGTTAATCTAAAGGCAAGGCTGCATATAGCGGGCATTATCCTCGGGTGCACAATATGATACACCCAAAGATGATATCCGCCAGGTGTAGAGACTTGTAAAGAGAAATAAAAGAAATAAAAAAACAGAATTATTATTATAGGACCTATAGGGCAAGCCCCGCCCGCAGTAGGGCTGCGTGGGCCCTACAATTCTGTATAAGATCCCGTTCTTGCAAAAGGCTCCAATGGCGCAGAGCCAAGATTATATTGGCGGTGCTCCACGCTGGTTGAAAGAGGTTGCAATATTTGGCAAGATATCGAAATACCTATATACACTCAAGAGAAAAAATACAGCCAACATCGATAAACCTATAAGTTAATTTATCTTCTCTCCATTGAGTGTTAAGAGTTACGAGTATTTGGTGATTCATCATTATCATCATCAGCCTATATTAGTCCACTGCTGCAGGCCTCCCCCAATGAGCGCCATAGCGCCCTGTCTTCGGCTTGACGCATCCAGCATCTACCTGCAGTCTTTCGCAGGTCGTCATCCCACCTGGTGGGAGGGCGTACTACACTACGTTTACCGAGTAGTGGTCTCCACTCAAAAACACGTTTGCCCCAGCGGCCGTCGGTGATTGGTGATTAGTTATTTTTAATTTTGAATCACTGGAGGTAGTAAAATGTAAAAGTCACAGGTCAACTCAACGTGAGCGTTGAGTATAATTTGATTATTTTGAAAAAATTACATCTGACTTCAAATACCAAAACTTCTCAAAAGATCGGGCTGAAATTTTAGATAGGTGTAGTTCTTGACATGAAATAAAACATAGGCTACTTTTTAACCTATAAAATATCACTTTCCATGGGAACAAAATAACCTTTCAAGAAAAAATACGTGCGAAGCCGCGGGCAGAAAGTAGTAAGAAATAGTTTCCGATAGATCCAGCCTGGATCTAGCAGTCGATAGATCTAGCGGAAATCATCCAACACATCATCTAGCTAGTATAAAACAAAGTCGCTTCCCGCTGTCTGTCTTTCCCTATAAATGCTTCGATCTTTAAAACTACGCAACGGATTTTGATGCGGTTTTATTTAATAAATAGAGAAATTCAAGAGGAAGGTTCGTCAGTGGGTAACCTGTGTCGGAATCAAAAACATTTCGTAATCTCTTGAAAGTAAAGTACATACACACCAGCAAGCAGTACTTCCCCCGTACTCATAAGTACTTGACTTGAATTTTAAGTGGCGTTTGTATACCTACTGGTCCTTACCTTGGTTACTGTAAGGATGAATCCAAGGTAAAATATCATTGTTCTAAAAAGCCATGGGTCGCGGTGACCTAGTAAGAGGTAGCTACGAGTACAGATAGACAGATAAACATTTTATTCATAATATGTTAAATTATAAGTCACAATTGATTCTAATATAATAAAAGTATAATAATTAAAACAAATTCCACTGCCACTTCAGCTTGCTAATTCTTTGAGCTATGTCGATAACCTTGGTTCTCTGTCGGATGTATTCATTACGAATCCTATCCTTCAGAGAAACTCCGAGCATAGCTCTTTCCATAGCTCGCTGCGCGATGTTATTTAATTTTTATTTCTTTCGTCCCAAAATGAGTGGTCCCAAAAACACATGTGTCATTCTAAACCTTATCTTAAAAAATCATCGCGTCTCCATAGTCATTGGTGTTTAATTGAAACGCGTATCAAAAAACTAGTAACTTCAAAATTCAAAATCATATCGCAGGTAGAGACGCCATTGACCTTGCTTTTGGAACTGGTACCTCCCAGACAGGTACGTGAATCTGTTATTTTTTTTATTAAAATCGTTCAAGTTGTTCTGACGCGTAGGTGCAGGTTTAGCCACCCGATTACCCGACAAGGTCATTAATGTTATTTTACAACCCGTTTATTAGAACAACTTTATTCAAACATATAATTCTATATACAGTTACTTATCGTTGTTGTTATTATTTTACATTGTATTTTGTTTATTTTGACATAATCGTTCACTGCTTAACACTTTGGACGGCCTCTGTGGCGCAGTGCGCGAAGGGCCGCCTGCGACGCAGGAGGTTGCGGGGCGACTCCCGCCTCGGAACAAATGTCTGTACGATCTGCACAAACATTATGTATTTCTTCCGAGTTTTCTGGTCGTTTCCTATGTATGAGTATAGTAAAACATGTCTATCTACGGAAAGTATTGTATTATGTATATGAGTCATCTAATACCCATAACAAAAATTCTAGTAAGCTTGGGGCCAGATGAGGCGGTGTGGATTGTCCAGTGTTATTTATTTATTATTTACTTTCAAGGCTCAAGACAGATATGTCCGTCAACACGTCCGTATAGCATCACTGAGTAAATGTAAATTTTATGGATCAACGAGATGTTATGCATCCCGAGAGGTGGACTAATGCTGCAACACCCTGGGTCCCGGAAGGAAGCCTCGGAGATTGGTGAGAGATCGCACGTGACCGCTCTGAGTGGAAAGATTTGGGAGAGGCCTTTGCCCAGAAGTGGGACGAAACAGGCTAAATAAAAAAAACGAGATGTTATACGGTCATACACTACTTTTTACCCAGGAAACAAGTGTGCGAAGCCGGCGGCAGAAGCTCGTTCTTTCATAATTAACATCGCGAACAAAAATATTTTTCCTTGTAGTTAGTAATAATCTAATAGAAAACATTGGGTAACAAACAGGGATACAAAGTTTAAAATTAGGGACCATGATGCGCACTCCTCAGTACAACTTTAAATACCATATATTTATACTAATGGGTTTTTTTAGATCAATACAATAATGTAGTCATGCATCCATTACATGTAAATAATATAAATATTAATAGCCTTATTATATGGGCATGGCATGAGGAAAACTAGTGAACGGTAACAAATGAACACCATAAGAACATATCACGTCCTCTTAGAACTATATGATGTGGCGCGGTGGGCGAAGGTCCGCCTGCGACGCAGGAGGTTGCGGGTTCGATTCCCGCTTCGGAACAATTGTGTGTACGATCTGCAGATATTTGTTCCGGGTGTTCTGGTCGTTTTAGAAAGAAAGAAGAAGAAAGAAAATAATTTTATTTGGTCAAAAAAACAGGTTTGACAAAACAACACATTAAAACAGTAAAACACAACAAACATAAAAATTAAATTAAATAAAACTGCAGCGAAACAATAATAATAATACACCTGCTGACCAAAAAGGGTCAAACTCAGCTATGTGCTGAACCACGCATGGCGCGGAACAACGCTGGTTTTCAGTTTGTACCTTTTTTATTTAGTCACATCACGGACAAGGAAAGAGAGATGCTCTAAACAAACTTTTTCTATGTATAATAAAAATATCTATATATGTAATGTATTGTATTATGTATATCAGTTATTTAGTACCCATAACACAAGCTCTGCTTAGCTTGAGGCTAGATAATGCTGTGTGGATTGTCCGGCAATATTTATTTATTTATTAATATCGGCCCAGCCTCATAGTAGTGGAAAGGTGAGGAGACTGACATCCAGACAGAGACACTCTTGCATGTTTATTTGTGTGATGATAACTGTAAGGATATTATGTAGATTTTACCTGTTGACATTGGCATCATGTGTGTGATAGCTTACATTATATCCTGTTAATCGTATACTATTCATATTTTAACGGCGAAAGTTTGTGATTTCACCTTTAAAATATTAACGGTGAATGTTTGGCTGAAGACAATACCATAACTAGAGAAGAAGAAGAAGAAAGAAAGAAGAAAGAAAGAAGAAATGAATGAATGGCTGAAATTTTGCATACATAAATATTTGCTGTTTCTGAAGTAAGAAGAAAAGGATACAAAATCTAAGATAGAGATAACTATATTTTTGCTATTCTGGCGATAAACAAGGAGAGCAAGTGGAATATATGGTAAAAAAAACGTAATTGTAACAAATTTGATCGTTTGGAGGAAGCGTTCAACGCCACAGGCGTTCCCTACACTGATAACTTGGATTAAGATTACTTTATAGGTACGCCTACGCCTACGGTAACTCTTTGAGTGCCCAGGCTGTACGGCTCTAGCTAGTTAAATACGAGTATATAGGATTTTAGGATTGTTATCATAATGTACCTACTAAAATGTCCTCTACGAAGGCTGACGTATTACGTCAACTTACGTTCCGAATCACGTAGCGCCCGTAGATCGTATCGCAGCGACCTCCTAGTTTTGCTAACTGCCCATTTACCACAAAAATAATGCGTAAACAACTTGTTGACAGTGAAGACTTTAAGGACTTGAGGTCAACGGATAAATACCTACTACGTACACGTACATAGCTACATACAGTACCAAGCTAAGTAGTTAATTAGGTAGGTAATAATAAATAATGCTGGACAATAAACACAGCATCACTTAGCCCCAAGCTAAGAAGAGTTTTAGGTACTATAGATGACTGATATATTAAATACAATACATTTAATAGATATATTTTATTATGCCTAGATAAACCAGAACACCCTGAATACATTTCTGCAGATTGATCATAACACAAGCTCTGTATAGCTTGCGGCTAGATGATGCTTTATGGATTGTCCAGCATTATTTATTTTATAATATAGATGACAATGGTGCGGTGGTAACTCATCACTACATAGTATAAAACAAAGTCGCTTCCCGCTGTCTGTCGGTTTATGCTTAGATCTCACTTTGACTGCGATTTTTTTTCGAGGACTGCGATCTTTTTTTTAACCTAAAAAATTCGTGCTGCAGCTCTACACAGCGGTTGTGTTGCGCCACACATGCTTTCGTTCGAAAAATATTACGGCTGTGCTGAGTCACAAAGATCTGTATTTTCTCAGCCGCTGCGTTAGTGTGGATTTACGCATATTAGTCACTTGTACCGTGTGATTTCAGCACTCAAAGTGTTAAAACTACGCAACGGATTTTGATGTGGTTTTTTAATAGATAGAGTGATTCAAGAGGAATGTTTATAAACTACTTGACACATAGATTTCAATGCGGGTGATACCGCGGGGCGCAGCTAGTTATACGCAAGAGGACCGCCTGTTATCCGGTTCCCCGGTTAATAAATAAACTTCCAATAGAACTACTCGACAATATAACACCTAATAACATAAAATATAAACTTAGATCGCACTTCTTATCGAACCTACATTATTATCAAGGGGTTTGATTCAGTTACTGATCAATTTACTTAACTAATTCCAATTTATAATCTTATTGCCTGAAATTGAATAAGTAAATAAGTTAGTAAATAAATAAAAAAAATATACAAATACTGGTTCAGTTCAGTTCAGTTCATTTAATCAGAAACAATTTATATTGTGTATGAATTAATACTTATAGCTACAAATACTTAATCTAAATAAAATAAATAAAAATTACTACCTATCAAGTTCGGACCCACCCTGCGTTCTCAACCTACGATGGCGTAACACGTGTTCATCGACATATGTACATATGTAACTAGCATTATACATAAAAGCACACGTCATACACACAGAAGGAAAACTCAGGCATTGGGGTAGCCCCACGAAGACAAGTTTGAGATCAGAGGGATTTCCTTGAGTTTATGGAATTTAATCGAGAACCGGTTCTTTCAAGGTTTTTTGCATTTCTCCTGTTACTAGTGTACTACAGTACTGTTTGTGGCTTTTGGGAGATACAATTTTTAACTAGGAAATTATTTATTAATTAACTACGAATCCAGCTTTAGAAAGCTTTTTGTGAAACATATTTTTAAGCTCTTTATACCTACTTGAGCTACGTGTACAACTTTGTAACAGTGTGTAAGCTGAATGGTTTCAATTGTAAATGCTAGTCCTAATTTGTTTGTATTTATCTATATTAATAAGATTGAATTTGTGTAATTAACTTTGGGTGTAAATTTATAGAAAAATCCAGTTTCTTACTTATTAGCCTTAAAACACATCGTTAGCCTAAGTTATTCAACGAAAGGCTGACATTAGTACAAATTGTATTTCCTAGAATGCGTCATATTGCACCTGCCCATATTTCAAGGTCATCCGTAAGGGCTGGTGTGTCGGCAGATTTGGCCTAAGATCTCAAGAGGCGCAAATATGCAGGTTTCGACATAGCCTACGCATTTGCTTTCCTTGGAGTCGAGACCCTAGATAAGTCAGGTACCAAGGTTTTTCAGGTTAAAAAAAATATCTAATCGTCCGGTCGAAGCGACGCGACGCGTGACCCGTGAGCTAGTAAACTAATTTTATCCTCAGTTTATCCGAAACTATAGACGTCATAGTAAATCTACATGGTCTCCTAATTCTGTAAAAACATACGTATTACTAATGACATGTATGTTGGACCTTGAATGCAATGATGATGACAATCAGCACTTTAACGACATTGTGTAACGCTGAAGGTCCAGACCATCATCAGCATCATCAATATACGGTGCTTAACTGGTTTATCATTACAAAAGTTATTTATAAAGGGATGTATACTATGATTTGATTTCTGAGTTTCCAATATTTCGGCACAGTTTAATGAGCCATGATCACGGAATAACTGAAGGTACTAGTTTCTCATTGATTGCCTATCGTTGCGAATTCAGATGACAAATATTATGCAAAAGTAGTAAAATGCTATAAACTATACTTTTGTGGATATTTTCATTTTTAGATCATAGATTATTGCATGATATACATGATACTTTTGTAGATCATGGTATGGCTGGTAGAGATCGCTCTTGAACGATAAGACCGCTAATTGTTACTTAATTTTTAAGTTTTTATTGTACATGATTTCTGATAGTACTAAGTGTGCAAGAGGGTATTTTTATCTATCTATTTTATGGAAGTACATTGATCAACAAAAAGGAAACGTTGTTATAAGTAATGGTTTAATTATTTTCAAGTTTATTTTCGAAAACTTTTCAAAAAAGCGGTTGAAGCACGCAGCGAATATCAGTAAAACCACTCTGCCTACTGTGTAGGATACTCAATGCAAGGTATTTAGAATTCCTTGTTTATAATTTTTTGCAAAATAACAAAACACCTCGCAAAAACATTTTCAAAATCGCAAGTCAAACAAAAGGTCACGAATTCGAGTTTTTTGCGTCATGGCGAACCGGTCGACGCGTATAATATAAAGAAGTGTTTGTTTGGATGTCCCTCTTGAATGTGGACCTCATCCTCCATTACAACGGGCGACTGGTTTGTCGACTTGCTTTACACTGCCGGTTATAGAACTCTATGAGCGTTGAGCGTGTCTCTACAAAGGGCGATCTATTTCAAAACTATAAAAGCTATTAACTTCGGTAAAATGACATAATGTCACCTAGGATAATACATTGTTTTTAAATAAGGTTAGGTTAACGTGCACCACGTTATTTCAAAGAGACTTAATTCGTAGAGGCCCTGTTTATTATTTTCAATGTAGGGTACTAATTTAACTGTATAAAAAAAAATCCCTTATTTTCCACTGTTTTTAGGTTTTGCGGGATAAATACTAACCCTTGGGAATAAAATGTTTTAATACGTACATTAGCGCAATAATTTAAAAAATCGAATCTTTTTGTTGTGTTATGTTGTTATGCGACATATACTCACATATGAGGCGTATAGAATCAAAGGTCACTAAGTGCCATACGTATAGAATCAAAGGTCACTAAGTGCCATACATGTATGGCACTTAGTGACCTTTGATTCTATACGCCTCATATACTCTATGATGGAAGTTCCATCACAGAGTATCGCTTCTCGTATCGCGCGTACGATCCTATTTTCACAGAGATATTGATGGAATGGTTTCAACCCTTGATACTTTTCATACGCGATCTTCTGTAATTTCCTTCATCAAAGGTAAAACGGCAAAATCTGTGAAGTGAATAGGATCATCTTTGATTGACGACCTCTGTGGCGCGGCGGGCGAAGGTCCATCTGCGACGCAAAAGGTTGCGGGTTCGATTCCCGCCTCGGAACAATTGTGTGTACGATCTGCAAATATTTGTTCCGGGTGTTCAAGACGTTTAATATGTATAATAAAATATCTATCTATGTAATGTATTGTATTATGTATATCAGTTATCTAGTACCCATAACACAAGCTCTGCTTACCATGGGGCTAGATAATGCTGTGTTAATTGTCCACCATTACCTATATTACATTCATCTTACTATCGGTAAGTCTCGCTTCGGCCCGCTCGTTCCAAAACTATGCAGTTAAAGTGAGACTAACCCAAGACTAACCCTATCTGTTAGATAGAGATATATATATCTGTAGCTCAGAGGTAAAGAATAACAAGTCCACTTTTTGTCAAAATCGTTTTTTTACGAATTTTGCTTTTGAAATGTGTGCTCTATGACGTGGTAAAAAGTTATAAGTCCTACCGGCAATATTTTTTAATTTATTGGCAATGAAACAGTAATAAGTTCGTTGTAGCTTTAGAGGTAAATCGTAATACTAACCCTTAACATAGTTTACCTCTGACGCTGTGGCAAAACGTGATACAAGCGATCGATAACAAGTCCAAGCGCATGAACTGCAGCGCCACTCAATCCGGACTTATTATTCATTACCACCAAAAACGTTCATTATTTTTATTCGTTTTTAAAACATAATAATAATAAGTCACATACAAGTCGCCTATTATTCATCATTGTGTGTACTATTTTATAATTAGGTTACCAATAAAAATCAAACAAAACTGTATTTACAAGGACACATTTATTAAAAAAATAATTTAAGAAATACCTATCAGTTCAACTGTATTTTTAATATTTTTATATATCTAATTTACGCTGGCCATTGACATGGGGCAGGTTTTTATAAAAATCGTGAAATATTTGAGGAATCCATGTCAAAGTTTTTTGCAGGTCTTCAAATTTATTTGTTGAAATTGGGTTTAAACCAGTTCTTACAGGTGTAGGCATTGGAACCTGAGGGCAAGGAGTCGCTTGATTTCTCATCAAAGATACTTTTTGGAAGTCACCATCTTCAAAAGCAGTTTTATGCTGCAATATGCCATAATTATTCATCTTTACTCATCCGTACATATACCATATCAATGTATAATAATGTAATTTGGGGAAATTAATCCAATTCAGTTATCAGATATCTCACCTGAAACAATGGACATACCCTGCAATGCCATCTACACTGAACTTGTAACTTATAATCCGGTTCTCATTGGAAGAACACTATCTCACAATACTGATGAGCCAGGTCCTACTATCGTAGTAATTTGGTCCGACAACTGCGCAGGGCAAAACAAAAACATGCATTTATATGCTTGCTATTTGTGGTTGCTGAAAAATATTACACATTTAGAGGTCATTGAACATAAGTATTTACTGAAAGGACACACGCACATGGAGGTAGACGGAATTCACTCATTGATCGAAAGACACAAGAACAGGCAAAGGCAATTTTCGATTGCAACTCCATGGGACTGGCAGCAGGTTGTTAGAGCTTGTTCATCAGCTAAACTGCCAATAGATGTTATCAATATGGAAGTTGAAGATTTCAAAAATTTTGCACATTTGCATGACAGCAAAACATCACCTTTTATCAATAGAAAGAAAGGAACTAATGGACAAAATGTACCATACATTGATATGGTATATGTACGGATGAGTAAAGATGAATATGGCATATTGCAGTATAAAACTGCTTTTGAAGATGGTGACTTCCAAAAAGTATCTTTGATGAGAAATCAAAGGACTCCTTGCCCTCAGGTTCCAATGCCTACACCTGTAAGAACCGGTTTAAAAATTTCAACAAATAAATTTGAAGACCTGCAAAAAACTTTGACATGGATTCCTCAAATATTCTACGATTTTTATAAAAACCTGCCCCATGTCAATGGCCAGCGTGAATTAGATATATAAAAATATTAAAAATACAGTTGAACTGATAGGTATTTCTTAAATTATTTTTTTAATAAATGTGTCCTTGTAAATACAGTTTTGTTTGATTTTTATTGGTAACCTAATTATAAAATAGTACACACAATAATGAATAATAGGCGACTTGTATGTGACTTATTATTATTATGTTTTGAAAACGAATAAAAATAATGAACGTTTTTGGTGGTAATGAATAATAAGTCCATTATTTATATAAATACTAACAATTTAATTTTATCAATTTAATAACATTATAATAATAGTATATTTGTATAGAAATACATAAAAAAATCTCTAGTTAAATTAAAGCATTACAAGTTATTAGCATTTAACAACAAAACTCCCGCTACAGACATTTCTAAAGCTCATTCTGAAAAGTTTTGGATATGGCGGTTGTTACTCTTTACCTCTCAGCTACAGATATGTATATCGTCACTGGAAAGGAAAAAATGCTTAAGCGCCAATATGGCCTAAATGAGTTATATATATCATTGGATTGGATTTTTTTTTCTGCGTCGATCTGTCTAGCTTTTAAGGCAATCCGACGACATTTTTGGCGCTTAAGCGTTTTGAAAAGTTCAAGTAAATTTTGGTTTTCCTATTCTTAAGCGACTACAAAACGATGTTTTTCAAACAGAGGTCGCATAAGTAATACATTATTTAGGTATTCTCACTCATAAGAACTTTTCCTTTTAACGTTTTTTTATTTTCGATTTTATAAGCATATTACCTTTTCTTAACTTTAGGTGGCATTGCCACATTAGCAATTTTACTTTATTTTATTTTATTGCACTTAGTCTTTTTAGCAATTATTCATAACAGTCGCTAAAAACTGATTGGCGCTTAAGCAAAAATATAAAAATAAGGTATGAGTACAAAGTGGCGCTTAAGTAATTTTCGTTCTGAGTTTGCTGCACTATTTCATTACGTTAGTGAAAGTAAATCCTTTAAATGAAATAATCAAACTACTGTTAGAATTAATAAGGCGTTTCTATTAAGAAATAAACTGTTTTAGCGATTATTTATTTTATACGATGTAATGACTATTGTAGTGTTAGTAGTATAATACACTCACATTTAACACACATACGTTCATATGCACACTTCAACGAGCAGTCTTATCCAATCGGAAAGCTCCTAGACCATACGAAGTTGATGTTTTATCTCACGAAGATTTTATGGGATGGGATGGAACATCAGAAAAATATTTCAAAGGCAATCTTACTAGAAAAATAAGCAAGATTCGAACAGCTACTTTTAAAAAAAACCAATAGACAGATATTGATGTTAAATATTGAATGAATGCTGAAACTGAAAGTATCGATATAATAGGTAAAATTGAATTAATGCCAAAGAAAGTTTACAAATCTAGACTGCTTTATCATCAGCCTATATCAGTCCACTGCTGGACATAGGCCTCCCCCAATGAGCGCCATAGCGCCCTGTTTTCAGCTTGCCGCATCCAGCATCTACCTGCAGTCTTTCGCAAGTCGTCATCCCACCTGGTCGGAGGCCGTCTTACACTACGTTTACCGAGTCGCGGTCTCCACTCAAGAACACGTTTGCCCCAGCGGCCGTCGGTTCTTCGCGAAATATGGCCGGCCCACTGCCACTTCAGCTTGCTAATTCTTTGAGCTATGTCGATAACCTTGGTTCTCTGTCGGATGTATTCGTTACGAATCCTATCCTTCAGAGAAACTCCGAGCATAGCTCTTTCCATAGCTCGCTGAGCGACTTTGAACTGGTGGACCAGCCCTATCGTGAGTGTCCACGTCTCAGCTCCGTAGGTCATAACGGGTAGGACGCACTGGTTGAAAACTTTCGTTTTCAAGCATTGCGGTATGGATGACGAGAAGACCCAACGTAGTTTCCCAAATGCTGCCCAGCCTAGCTGGTTCCTCTTTTTGGCCTCCTTCTCGAAACTGTTTTTACCCAATTGCAGAATCTGCCCAAGGTAAGTGTACTCGGAAACAGTTTCGAGAAGGTGACCATGTACGACCACCGGCCTTGGATCAATGTGACCATTGATCATGACTTTGGTTTTATCCAAATTCATGCCAAGACCGATACATCGGGAGGCTGAAGCTAGGCCGTCCAGCATCCGGTTCAGTTCCTCAAGCGACTCCGCCATTAAGACTATGTCATCAGCGAATCGCAGGTGTGAGATGTACTCGCCGTTTATGTTGATGCCCTTTCCTTTCCAGTCCAGCAACCTAAACATATCCTCCAATGCGCAAGTGAACAGTTTCGGGGATATGACATCCCCCTGCCTCACTCCTCTGCGCAATTGGATGGGATTAGACTGCTGGCCCTGTACTTGGACACTCATGGTGGCGGCCTCGTAGAGACATCTCAGCACCTCGATATAACGATAGTCTACTTGGCATCGCTGTAAGGAATCCAGAACAGCCCAGGTTTCGACGGAGTCAAATACCTTCTCATAGTCCACAAAAGCCAGACACAGGGGCTGATTATACTCTTCGGACTTCTGTATAATCTGCCTCACTGTGTGTATGTGGTCTATGGTGCCATATCCTCCGCGAAGCCCAGCCTGTTCCGGTGGCTGGAACTCGTCGATTCTCCTGGCGAGACGGTTCGTGACTACCCGTGAGAACAGCTTATAGACGTGGCTCAAGAGTGAAATGGGTCTGTAATTTTTAAGAAGGGTTATATCTCCCTTCTTAAAAAAGAGCACCACCAAACTCCCGCTCCACGCCTTTGGAGTTCTCCCACTGTCAAGGACGGTGTTAAAGAGGTTCTGCAGCTCCTGTATTATACAGGAGCTCCTCCGGCTTTAAGAAGCTCTGAAGTAAATCCGTCCTCACCGGGGGCTTTTCCATTTTTAAGCTGCCTTAGAGCTAACATGATCTCGTCTTGACTGATGTCAGGTAGTTCGTCGGTTTAGTGGCGTGTCAGGGTGGCTCTGGAATCATGGTCGTCTCGTCGGGAATTAGGGACATGGTCAGCGTATAGACGGCCATGGAAATCCTCTATCTCGGCCGAGATCTCCGGCTTCGACAATACGGTCCTTCCGTCGTGCGTTTTAAGCTTTGTCAGGTGGCTCCTGCCAAGCTGCTGAGTGAATACTTTGGACCCCCGGTTTCGCTCTATCGCCTCTGCAATGAGGCGCGTGTTGGAGCTCTGAAGGTCGTGCCGTACCATCTTCACAATTCGCTTGATCAGGTCTGACCTCTCTGACAAAGTCGCTTGGGTGGTCTCCCGTCTTTTTGTCATCAGCACAAGAGTCTCATCCGAAAGTCCGTCTTGACTGATGTCAGGCAGTTCGTCGGTATAGTGGCGTGTTAGGGTGACTCTGGAGACTGCTTATCTCAAAGAAAAAAAAATCCGATTTGGAAAAATTATGCAACAATAAAACTATTCCTGCAATGTATATTCCAGAATGTAAATCGTTACCTCATGCAGCAAATGTTCAAGATGTTCTGGCAGATACGGACATTGAGTATATTGAAGATTGATCTCAAACTTAGGCTCTAGACAGACGGACCGCATTTCAACTGCAACCCAACCGCAAATTGCAGTTCTATTGCAGTCGTGTAAACTGCACACCGACAGCATTTAGTAGTGCAGGCGTGTGGGTATGGTGCAGTTCGGATGCAGTTGGCGTGCAGTTCATACGACTGCACGCCGACTGCAATTGAATTGCAATCGGACGCCGTGGTTGGTTTGCAGTTCTATTGCAGTCGTGTCAACTGCATTCAAACTGCAATTTGCGGTTGGATTGCAGTTGAAATGCGGTCCGTTTGTCTAGAGTCTTATTGATAAATAATTATACTTAATACTGATTAAAAAATGCGAGATTATTATATTTTCCTTATCATAGTTACCAATTAGGCTTTATTGTCAGGTTTATAACGTTGTCAAGTAAAATGATGGTTAAAATAGTATTGTAATACTTGTGATTTTAAATAATGAATAGTGATTGCAATAAGGCATAGTTATTAATAGTGATTTCTTTTACCATGAGTGATTTTTGTTTGTTTTAATGATTGATTTATTAGTACTATTATGGATATTATAGAAGTGTAACCGGATTACTCCGCCGTGATTATTTGATAATTAATAAAACTGATTGATTAGTACATGTTGTGTTATTTTTTCTAATGCCGCGTAGTAAAGTGTATTACAACCAAAAAAGTATGGGTAACCAGTACCATAAGTGAAATTAATTAACATTTATTTAATGGAGGTGCGTATATTAGCTATTTTTATGTATTCTGTCTATGAAAAGAATTATGTCTTAGCGTCTTTTCTTTACGGCATATGACCTCATTTAGAATATGTTAGCTATTTTTCTTCACAAAACTTTACTTATTAAGAGTAGCCTAGCATTTTATGCATCCTGTTTAAAATGTGGATGCCATTTATTAGCATTTTTAAATTATTGTTTGACTTTTATTTTTGGTAGATAAGCAGTTTTCCCTGACTCACTTTTAGAACACTTTTGCTTAAGC
This sequence comes from Eupithecia dodoneata, assembly GCA_947044415.1. Lineage (NCBI taxonomy): Eukaryota > Metazoa > Arthropoda > Insecta > Lepidoptera > Geometridae > Eupithecia > Eupithecia dodoneata. The sequence goes on along the minus strand of OX345668.1, from coordinate 11,387,516 downwards.
GACAGTTATTTTATGAAATAGAAGAGCTGTACAATTGAAAATATTACATAAAATAGCTACAATTTTATAATTATAATGACATTTTAATTCATCAAAAAAAATAAAAAAACAAAAAAGTTATAATTTTTTTTCAAAAAAATAAAACTTTAAACTTGATTTCCCACAAGTAGCATATTGGCGCTTTAGCATTTCTTCCTTTCCAGTGACGATATATATATATATATATATATATATAGATAAAATATTTATTTGGCACTAATAATACACACATACAATTAACATAGAGAGTGAAACAATATTAAACTAAAGTACAATAAAACAATTAATACGATCAATTAAGAGGGCTACTAAAGTACTAACTGTCGGTAAGTCTGTTGTGCCAATTTTTCACGTTTTTGATTTGTACAGGATTGAGGCCATTTTGAATTTTAATAGCCGCTTTTTCGCAAAACCAGCTTTTCTTGTTAAGGTCAACAAGGTTATCATTTTGAGAATTCCACTGACCCAAAGACATCTTTTAGTATAAATACGTTTGTTAAAACAATCGGGCTAGTTCTTTCAAAGTTCCAACAATACAACTGACTATAGGTTGTCGCAGATCGGGACCGCACCACCGCACAGCACAAAAAGTGCATTCAAAAATGGACTATATTACACGTGATGTTTAGATGTATTTTTATGGACGGCATCAGATAGCAGCTCGTGGGCTATTTGAAGCAGCGGGTTAGTATTATTATAATATCAGCGACCCGCCCGGCTTCGCACGGGTGCAATACATGTATTATATACATATAAAACTTCCTCTTGAATTTATAAAAAAAACGGCATCAAAATCCGTTGCGTAGTTGTAAAGATCTAAGCATACATAGGACAGACAGACAGCGAGAAGCGACTTTGTTTTATACGATGTATGTAGTGATGTTCTGGCAGTAAGCCAAATGATTTTAAAAATTACTAGTTTAATTATGCCTATAGGCCTATAGTACTAGTGGTTTCTTTTTCACTTCTTCCACTAGTAAACAAAAAATTTAATCGAATATTAACATTAAAATAATGTTATTTATTTTTTATTTTATTTTGAGCCATTATTGTCCCACTGCTGGGCAAAGGCCTCCCCTTTCTCCTTCCACTCCTCGCGATCCAACGCTGAAACAGGCCATGATGGAAGATGTAAAATTATCTTATTTGATAATAATGAATCGTTTAAAATTAGACTTCTCTAAGTGCTTAGTTTGTAAGCCTAAAGAAATAAATGCTATTGACTTTGACTTTGCTGTATAATAATAATAAAAATAATAATAAAAATCTTTATTTAACATTAAGCACACATTATACAACACTTTAAAAATATAAATTAATATATAACTGACTAATATATGACGACCGATGTGGCGCGGTGGGCGAAGGTTCGCCTGCGACGCAGGAGGTTGCGGGTTCGATTCCCGCCTCGGAACAATTGTGTGTACGATCTGCAGATATTTGTTCCGGGTGTTCTGGTCGTTTTCTATGTATAATAAAAAATATATATCTATGTAATATATAGTATTATGTATATCAGTTATCTAGTACCCATAACACAAGCTCTGCTTACCATGGGGCTAGATAATGCTGTGTGAATTGTCCAGCATTATTTATTTATTTATTTTTATTATTATAACTAAGAGAGTAAGTGGCTTGTTAGATCTATGATGTACGAGTATGTATGTGCTTTATTCGAAAAATACAATATCATTTTACATACAATATAAACTAATTTAATTTACTTATGTATATTCTTGATTGTAAATTGTCTGATTTTTATTATCTTGGATTTTTGTAACATACCTGTTGCAAAGGTCTTGTTGATCCCCTGAGGGTAGGGAAGTGTCTAAGTGGCTTTTTTTACAATGTATGTGTGTTCGTGTGTGTGATTATTGAAAGTAATAATGCCAATTCCTTGTATGATGTCAAAAATGATGTTGCATTTATAGCAACAGTTTTTTATTGATTTTAAGAGTAACCGCAAACTAGCGTACCTACAGATCCAGTGGTCTGATGAGACCTACTAGTTTGCAACAAAATAAAAAAATATATATATAAACTAATTCGATTTATAAGGATGCTAGGATCCATTACCATAGCCATGCCGATACCATAACCACATTATAGGTACTCGTAGGACGAGGAAAATAGTTGAAACTTATCAATGGGCACATGCGTAAGTGATTTCTTAATTATGATGACATAATAATATGTTCTTCATTATTTTATTCAAGATCTCGATCTGTTGTGTTACAAATCAAGTTATAGAATTTATGTTAGAGTATTTCCTTGTAGACAATCATTGATTTATAATAAAAAAACAAGGTAGAGATAAATCAATATTGATTAGAATGAATCGTTAGAAGATCTTTGTGTGGCGTAAGGCGCGTTAAAGTCTTTTGTACTGGCGAAATGTTTTGTGCAATATATTATGTATGTATCTACAATACAATAATAATTAAATAATAATTAATAAATAATAACAATAAAGGATCTCAGTACTAGCTAGTGGCGCAATGGGCGGCCTGATCGTTAACAGCGATTTCTTCCAGGCAACCTACAATAAGTGTCGTGTAATAATTGTTAAAAGTTCATATTTCATATTTATTTATTGAATCATTTTGTACATTTTTAGGTTTTAGTATCTAGGTAATGTATAAGAGACACAATGGTAGCCAAGCAGGGCGACAGGTACCTACTGAGGGTGGAAGTGAGCCGAGTTTCTAGAAAATTCTGATAATTCGATTTTAATAGATAACAGAATTACAGTAAAATATAATTCAATAACATTTCATTAAATCAACAACGTTTTAGTTAAAAAAAATACAAAATATTTTAGGTGTAGCAATGTTAAAATATGTATGTTAAAATTATGTAAGGTTTAACATTGCTACAAAAAAAATGATCATGCTGCATATCATGCTTACCTGACTTCTTTGATGTCTTGAATAAAAAAGATATATACTTGTTGATATTTGAAAGGACTACATTTTGTCGTCATAAAATGGGGGAAACATAACGACGCAATAGCTTAAGCAACACATCCACATCTGATCTTTGAGGATAGCCTGTAGCTCATAATCCGTTTGATTTCGATAATAATTAATAATGCAAAAGGCTGCGGAAAAGATACATGTTTTTTTTATTATGTTTTTTATTTTGTGTCAAGTCTGCATATAATCATATATCGTCGACACCCAACTGGGAGGCGACACCCACCGCCCACCACAAGAGTGGTAGATCGGTGAAAGGCCAGAGGGCGTCATACATAAATGAAAGTTGAAAAAGTGGGGAAACTTAAAATATTGTTTCGGATTAGTTTAATTTGGTTGAGGATTAAAAATGGTTCGATGACCTCATTATTATGATATAATGACTTAATGAGACTCATGATGGTCTAATATTAAAATTTAATAGTATATGCACGATATTTTTCCTGTACCGACAAATTAATGTTTTTTGATTAGAAAGAATGGAAAATAAATTTATCCAAAACGTCATACGCACAAAGTTATATTTTATGTAATTTAAACAGCCATAAACAGCTTTATAATTATCATTGATTACTATATTCTATTAAAAATTATATCGGCAAACGTAGGGTAGGACGCCCTCCGGCCAGGTGGGATGACGACCTGCGAAGGACTGCGGGCAGATGCTGGATGCATCAAGCTGAAGACAGGGCGCTATGGCGCTCATTAGGGGAGGCCTATGTCCAGCAGTGGACTTCTATAGGCTCATGATGATGATTACTATATTCGAAGGAGGTCTCCTTAGTAATGACTAAGGAGCTCCATAACTCGGCCAAAAGAACTGGCTTAAAGAAATGAAGGTTTAAAGTTAATCCTCATCGAGGTTAATGGACCAAAGACCAAAACCACCGACATAAAACATAGAATTATCAAACCGTTTTCACTGGTCGACCGTGGCCATATTTGTCGAAAGTCGATAACTGATGGGGTAAACGAGTTCTTCAGAGAAAATAAAACGCTGAGACATGCAAAGTCGCGTTCTGGGTGGGGCTTATCGCTGCCGCAGAAAATCTGTTGCAATATGTATCCAATAGATATTGTTCGAGATATATCTGTGGGTGTTACCAGCAGACATGTAAATAAATAGTTAAAAAAGCGGGTCACCTTGGCTATGAGCGTAAAAACTGGCAAATTTAATCCGAAATCGTGATTAACAGGTTAAAAAACGTGAGGTACCTATTAGCTAGTATGATATTAACATAGAGAATGTCGACGGGTCGCGTGCCGAATGGGGCTTTAAAATGCCGCTTCTGTCTTTATTGTATTTGTAATATTTTGTGAATAAATAAATTAATAAACAAAACACCTGGCTATACAACACACGTAAACTTGCTACGATTTTACTATTAATAGCTGACTAAATATCGTAAAATCGGTTTATCACTTTCAGTAAAAAAATCAGTAATTTCGTGGATCTCGTGTCTGGAAATAAAAAAATTATTATTATTAGTAATATCTTGTAATTTCTGGGTCACTGGTATATATGCAAAATTAATGATGCATGTAATTAATAAAAAGGTATTGTAAGTACCTATTATAGTCAAATAGTAGAAACAAATTAAAGATAGCATTTATAATTGAAACAATTGAACTTGTTAGTTCAATAACTCATACATAAGTACATGCGAAACTGGTTACAATTAGACTTTTTGCACGTTGTCTACAGTTGTAGACTGTTGCAAAAAATCTACAGGTAGCTCAACTCCACATAAATAGCAGTCGGAAGCGTCCCTAAGAACTGGTATGCATTGCTCCACTATATGGCAATGCTGCCTTCATTATTAATCATAATTGTATAAATGGACTCGTAAACATGTCTTCGTATACATTTAATAAATGGGCAGCATGCTTGTTTGCCACCACCTTGTAAAAAAGGGGTATAAAAAACTATTTCGAGCGAAGCCTCCTTAGAGCGTCATTTTAGCGCCTTCCTTCGGCAAGCGGGCGGTAATTCCCCGAGTGCGTGCTTCCCAACTAACGCGTGTTTTCCAGTTGCACCACCGAATACTACTGTTACTATCTATAATAATTATATAATCAAAATATTTATTTATGTAATGTTTTGTATAATGTATTAGTCATCTAGTACCCATAACACAAGCTCTGCTTAGCTTGGGGTTAGATGATGCTATGTGGATTATCCAGTATTTTTTATTTATTTATTTATAAACGGGACACACAGTTTCACATGTATTTAAAAATATTATGAAAATTCGCGAGTGCAATGCGAGTGTTCGTTACTTCACTATGTGAAAGTCTCTGTGTATCTATTAATTGTCTGTATTATATTGACAGCGCGTTAGATTGTCCTATACGACTGCCCGAACGTATCTTAACACTTTCATTGCCTATGACGCATACGGACATATTCTCGCTGCTGTAGCTGCGGGGCGCTTTCCTTTGCGTCGTCGGTCGCACCGCTGCTCAGCAGCTGGGCTTATATGTTAGCTATATGTGGTGAAGGCAATATTGAAATAAGGCAAATGTTTGTTGAATTATTATGGTATTCCGAGGAAAATATCCCACTATTTAACCCGAGAAAAAGCATGCGAAACCGTGGGCATAAGCTAGCCCTTAACTCAACGTGGCTACTCAGGAAGGAGGTGTAATATAAACGATGAGGTAGGGATACCTAACCGATCCTACCCTAGGAGGTAAAGTTATTGCGTAACTAAATAGGTAAAAAAAGAAAATGCTGGACAATCCACACAGCATTATCTAGCCCCATGGTAAGCAGAGCTTGTGTTATGGGTACTAGATAACAGATATATATAATACAACACATTACATAGATAGATATTTTTTATTATACATAGAAAATGACCAGAACACCCGGAACAAATATCTGCAGATCGTACACACAATTGTGCCGAGGCGGGAATCGAACCCGCAACCTCCTGCGTCGCAGGCGGACCATCGCCCACCGCGCCACATCGGTCTTCAATAGGTCATCGGTCGGTAGGTATTGTATTTATTTTACTGATCCATGTATTAAATTAAACCATATGGAAGAGGATAATATGTTTCCTCATAGATAGGCTTGTGATACAGTCCAATCTATTTGAGTAGAGATGACGCTATAGTTTTGTGTTGACAAATTTGACAGCCTGTACAAGGTCAATGAACTCTACACACCGATCTCGCCGACATACCCAGGTAAGTTGGAGCGAAATTTCAGTGCCGGCCCTCTGCCACTTCAGCTTGCAAATTCTTAGACCTATGTCAATGACTTTTGTTCTCATGACGAATCCTATCTCTCAGAGAAACTTCGAACTTTTACATACTACTTTAAGCCAACTACAATTACCTAAATAACGAAAGTCAAAACCGTGTCATATATCCAATTCACTTTTGAACAACGAAAGTCACCAAGATACCAGCACACAATAATTTTCCACTGTTTCATACTTTCCTGTAGTGAACAATATGAACTGTATAATTTTACCTAATTCTAGTTGATAAATAATATGTATAATGTATGTACTTGCACAGGAAAATTGAAATGCGTAAACTCTCGGTTGGATAGAATTTCATAATCTGTAAAATATTTTATAACGTAGTTCAACTGTTTTCCTTCCTTATTGATTTAAATGCTGTTATAGTTTTTTTGATAAATTATTATAGTAAGATTTATATCTCTTATTTACCATGATCTCGGGCCATAAAGTAACCCGATCCTTTGGAAGGCTTGCGTGGGGCCGAAGCCAACAGCACAGAGGCCCTTGGCGATGGCTACACATAGCGGGTATCATCCTCAAGTGCACAATATGATACACCCAATGGTATCCGCCAGGTGTAGAGACTATTGCAAAGAAAAATGAAAGAAATAAAACCAGGCTACTGTGATGGATGGATGGACTGGATGACATTTATTAATATGTATATTAATAAATCTCACCCACATTTATATTATTATTATAGTATAGGAAGTTAATAATGATTTTAATGACTCCAAACTGACCCTGGATTATATTATTGCAAATAATAGATATTTTCTATCCAAGTTTACCGACTTTACAAAATGCATAATAAGAATAACATACATAAGTACTATAATATAGTAATAAATAGAATTAATAAAATATAAACCAATTAGGTAGGAACCTTCCTAAATTTAATATTAATCATATTTTTAAGGCCGGCCTGGTTTTTAAAGCTTTCCTAATTGTAGTTAGTTAGACTCAGAAATCAACCAATCAAAAAATTAACATAAAAATTCGATGATAGGTATTGTATAAAACACTAGCTTCATCCCGCGGCGTCGCAACTTTTTATTCGGATAAATGTCATCATCATCATCAGCAGCAAGCAAGCAAGCTAAGCAGAGCTTGTGTTATGGGTACCAGATAACTGATATACATAATACAATACATTACATAGATAGATATTTTTTTATTATATATAGAAAACGACCAGAACACCCGGAACAAATATCTGCAGATCGTACACACAATTGTTCCGAGGCGGGAATCGAACCCGCAACCTCCTGCGTCGCAGGCGGACCTTCGCCCACCGCGCCACATCGGTTGTTAAAAAAAACAGCGAGTTATTGTTAAGGCTATTATAGTTTAGGTACACAGCTTGACACATAAATAATGAGATTTGTATAGTATTTTAGTTTTAATTTTCATGTTTCTTTTTGCAGCTTAAATTTAGTTTATACTCTTCTTTCGTATGTTATTCAAATTGTTTTAGCGTTTATTAATTTGATTTATGGTGATAGTCATTGTTTAATCTATATGTATATATAAAAGAAAGTCGTGTTTGTTACAACACTTATAACTCGAGAACGGCTGGACCGATTTAGCTGAAAATTGGTGGAGAGGTAGCTTAGAACCAGGAGTCTAACATAGGATTTTTTATCATTTTAACCATTTGACTTGACACATAGATTTAACGGGGGCGAAGCCGCGGGGCGCAGCTAGTTGTATATAAAGTAAATCCTGTATTGGCCGTATGTTTAGTGATAAAGTATGTTAATTTTAGTTTTAAAGGGCTGTAGATTTTGTTTTTAAATAAATAAATAATATAGGATTACCTTATATGCTAACTTTGAGGCTACATGATACTGTATTCATCATTATCAGCCTATATTAGTCTACAATTGGAATTTTGTATATATTTTATTGAGCGAGAAAAATATAAATAAATATATAACCTATTATTTATATTTTCATTATATATAATTTTTTTCCGACAGAGAACCAAAGTTATCGACATAGCTCTAAGAATTAGCAAGCTGAAGTGGCAGAAGGCCAGCCATATTTCGCTAAGAAGCGACGGCCACTGGGGCAAACGTGTTCTTGAGTGGAGACCACGACTCGGTATACGTAGTGGGATGACGACCTGCGAAAGACTGCAGGTAGATGCTGGATGCGTCAAGCTGAAGACAGGGCGCTCATTGTGGGAGGCCTATGTCCAGCTGTATGGATTATCATATGATGATGATGATAAATATGTTTTATTGTTTATTAACTTATGGACGGATATAGGTTATAGAGTTATTTAAAGAATATAGGCATGTCTGTACTAAGATGTAGAGTGTTTGCTGACGTCACATGTAGCCGCTTAGTCTAGCGTTAGGCATGGAGTGCATTGTGGAAATTTTGATTCATTTCCAGTAAATGTGGACTAAGAGACCACAAAATGTGATTAACTGTGTACCTATTGTAGCTTTATTGTTTTGCAAACAATGCAAATAATGACGTTTTTACAATTCATTTCTTAAAGCGTTGGTCCCGCTCTGGTTTACGTTCAATATTCGTAGAGGGGCTAGGGTTAACCTTTGCCCAGCTCTGTCTGAGACATGATATTGTTGTCATTCATAAGTGGTTACAGAAGATAAAATCACATAAAACATAAATAATTTCTTTTTGTTCTTGCTTTCAGGTTGGTATTATTGGTTAAATGTAGTTAAAAATGTCTTTGTTTTAAATCTGAGAAGTTATCACGTAGCCCTCTGAAAATATTTTTATCATAACTGAATATGAAAATGGAAAACCAAGGCTTGATAGAGTATTTGTGTCAAGGCAAGTCATGTTCAAATGTGAAGTAACACTTATTTCCCTCAAAGTTTTCGCGTGCAAATTATAATTCCACAGCACTCGCCAGACATGGCTGCCCGCTCTCCTTGATCTCACAAACCGCGCGACAATTATGTAAATACGGCCTAATAAATCGCAATGAAAAAATTGCATATCTACACAATCTACGAGAGATATGCGCAGCCCACGCTCCGCGCGCATCATGTAAACAAAACAGTCCGCGAGTGTACTGTAGACTAGCGAGCGCTCGGCCCGATAGCCACACTCCGCCGCGAGACGTCGGCCGCGACGCACGCTCCGCCGCCATGATCGACTACGCGCGCCCCTACGACCAGAACATGTGCGACGTGTACTTCCCGCCCGCCCCGCACGCGCCGCACACCCCGCAGGCGCCCGCGCGCCTCGATGACTTCGCGGGAGTCTTCAGGAAGGGAACAGCCCCCCATATCTATGGAAGCTACTACTCGGCGCCGCCCTACGACACCTACGCCGACCCCGACATCGAGTCGACGGTCAGCGTATACCACAACATGGTCGCCTGCCGCGACTACTACCGCGACGACTGGAAGAAGAAGTTCGTGGGCGAGTGGACGGAGGACGACACCGTCGCCTGGATCATCGACGCTGTGCAGTGCATGGGCATCAGTGAGTTCGACGTGCCCTACCACAATTTCAGGATCTCTGGGTTCGAACTACGTAGCTTGAAGCGGGAGGATGCCCAGCAGAGGATGGCACATCTGAGCTTAGACCCGGCCGTGTCGCGACGAATAGCGGACAACATATTTGAGAAGCTTCAAGTGCGGTTGAACGATGACATGATGCAAAATGCGTCCTACGAGAGAACTGTGTTCCGGTATCCAGAGACGGTGGACTCTTACCAGCAGGAGCACGTGCAGACGGTGCTCGACCTCGACTCGCTGGACCACAAGACGCGCGCCTACAATAGCCTGTCAGACTACAGGCCGAACGACAGCCGCCTGCTGCCTTGCGACTCCAGCGACGACCAAGAAGATGTGTTCCGCAGCTCGAATGCCTCGCCAGAGTATTCATACGGCAGCGATGGCAGCAAGTCGGGCGATGAGGATGACAAGCGGAAGATGGCAAAGCGGCCGCCGGGTAGACCTAAAGGCAGCGGACGGAAGACGATCAAGCGGCCGCGCAGCGTCTCTGTGCCGGAATTCCTAAGGAACCTACTCCTGGATCCTAAATTCTGTCCCTCCATCATTAAATGGGAGGACCATACTCTCGGGAAATTTAGGTGAGTTATTTGTATTACATTCCTTAATAATACCTTTCAAAGTTGGAACCCGCGATCTTAGTTTGCTAATACAAAGTTGCAAATGAAAAGCGGTCGTGATAAGTCAGTTGCATTTCATTACATTATGCATCCGTCACGTGGGGAGCCAAGCCACTCAAGATGCAGTTTTATGGCTGGACCATTGATGTTCTATGGTTATTGTCCATTACTGACTGAGCACGAGTTGTGTTTGCTTTACCACTTGTCTGAGATTGCGTTTGAACAAAATATTGACACTTGGTGCTGTTGTATTGTCAATGTGCCATTAGTCAATGACATTTGGTGGGGTTTTAATATCAGAAAATGAATTTTATTATACTCATCTTATAAAAATGAAATGATGTGATTAAAGTTTCACGTGTTTATTCGTTTGATAACTTATATACCTATTAATTATTTTGGGAGATACAATATCTACAAGCAAGCCGGGCTATATCTGTGTTAGAAATGTCCAAATCAAACAAAACTAAATTCATGGATACACAAATTTTCCTCTATTTGATTCCTCTATATCAACGGGCAGTTGTTTATATATCTTTATGCACCTTTATTGATCATATAATAATATCAATGTTATTATCATTGTAATGTTATATTGCTATCGCACCTGAGGCTACCATGAAATCAACTGAACTTATCAATTTCCGATTGATAATGTTAGATCATCGTAACAATTTTAAAGGATTTTGGATATGTTTTTAAACCAATCCACTTAAACGCTTTGTGGTCTCGTGTAAAATAAATCATTGCTATCAAAAGTAAAAAAAAAAATACCTAAGAGCAATTCATACGCCCAAAATCTGAATCATCATCATGCAGGTAGGTACTTTCCTAATAAAAAAGATATACGCTCCTGAAATAGATATATGTGTAAATACTAGATGAAATCGTTTTATTCTGTTATTGTAATTTTCTTAGTCACACTTTTATAAATGCGAAAGTTTGGATGTTTGCATGTTTAGTATGTTTGTAACATCTTCACGCCGCGCCGGAACTACTAACTACTTCTAGGGCTTGGAAATTGGAATAAAACAGGCTACTTTTTATCCCATAAATGAGTTCCATCCATTGGATAAATAATCTTTTTACAGCTCGATTACAATCAAACAAAGAAACTCCTTTATAAAAATTATCCAAACGGCTTATTTCGACCTCGATGGTATTAGTAGATAGTGATAGAAATAGGTCATCACCTCCTTCGCCATTTAATCCACCACAGAGGTCAGTCGTTATCCAGAGCTCTTCTGCACGCGAATGCAATGACAATGTCGATGTTTTTGCTGACCTAGCTGTTCTTTTTAATTACTCCTGGCATTCAAGCCTATCTATTGTGATAGGAATGGCAATATTCTTCCCTTGTTGTCGATTGACGGTGACAATTCTTTATTTATTTGTTAATGTTATGTCTAAGCCTTACATACCTAATAGAAAAACTATGCTTGAAAATTCAGAAAAACCTTTTGAACCTAAGAATTTCCCTGCGTAGAGACAAAATTTAGAACCTTCTTTATGAAATATACTAAAAATTACAAAATCAAAGAAAATAAACAAATTAGAACTACCTCTAGTATTCATCTTTATTTTAAGTTGTGTCTTTATACAAATGGATCTAGCACAATTTATCTAGTCGATTACTTTTCGCTATTTTTTGCGTGTCTCAAGTTTTTATACTGTTTTTTACAGCACTATTGTTTGATCACAAACGTAGACAAAAACAAAGCACAGTTCTGTGATGATTTAAACATAGATCACCTTCAAAATTTTCTATACAGTAAGTTTTCTACCTACGTTTATTATAATGTATGTAAACCAATAAGTGGACATTCATTGCACTGAGGCCGTCCGGTTGGAGCTTCATTAGCTGGACCGGTCTGTTCTGATGTTACTGGGCTATGAATATGGCATTACTACCTTTGATCAAGATACCTAGATTACCTATGTACTTAAAATATACCTAAAGATGCGTTACCTAGATACTTGCTAATGTTTGTCGAACTGAAGAAAAATCTGACGATCAAAATAAAACAACAGAGCATCATGCTTAGTTCGAATTTCAATTTTGTATTGGGATGATTGATATGAGATAATGTGAAGTTTTTTGTTTTTCGTCTAAATACCGAATAACACCGTAGAGTTTTTACTTGTAACACCGTAGAGGTTTTACTTGTAGCCAAAACGAATGTTTGTTAACGTGTATTTCAAGAAATTAATTGATTTGTAAATTGTTATAGCTTTTCTGACGTTATCCAGCCTCTAGCTAGATGATCATGATTTCAGATTTATTTATCTCTTGATAAAGATAATAAAACTTTATTGACAATGAGCAATACTTGTGACTTTCAAGGTTATTTTTTCAAGTTCGCCAAGTAGCATCATACTTAGAACCAAGCAACTGCAATTAAAATTGAAGCTAATTGCAATAATAATAAAGATCACAACAACATAACTACCGGTATAACCACTCTACTCTTACTTATTCTGCGGTACTGCAAATTATGATTGCTGTTGTTGATTATAAGTTGGACCTTAAAGTGAGGTAGATAAGGTGTAAAGTGATTGGCTTTGATGCAAGGCCGGAGTCGAACCGGCATCGCAAGGTTATGGGGAGATAAAAAACAAACACGAATAAGTTATGTTTCTCCAAAGAGGACCTTAATAATTTTGCATGCTCTTAAAGGTACAGGGACCGATTCTCGTGTGTATTAGAATATTTAGAATACCAACATTTAGAATCGATATTTTTTATCGACTTTTATAATTCACTTCATGTATAAATAGATAAAAATGTAGAGTAAGAACAGTCTGCGGTAGTTACATCGCTTGAAGCAGTTACTTTAACCATCTCAATATCACTCAGTATATCGAAAAGTCGATTTCATGAGATATTAGATTGTCGATTTACATGATATGTCATCTCACTCAATTCAGAACGAAGTTGTGTGTCATTCGACTGACATCTCGATGATTATACACAGAATAGGGACCCCGAGACCATTGACTTGAAGTTCGGGGTATTGAACTCGGGACAAAGATTTGGACCCTTATTTTGAATGATTGCATGATTTGTGTTCAAAAAAGGCTAAAATGAACGTGCATTTTTGGGCCTCAACTTGCAATTTTATTTTCATGTCATGGATATTTCAATTATTTATTTTGTTTTTAAGATTTCTGTTCGTTATTTGTCCTTAACCAAACCAGTAGTTTGTAATTATGTTTATAAGTGATGTAAGGGTTTTCACAGAACCATATACGCCTTGTAAACCTGTTTTATAGTTTTTATGCAATTCTAGGAATATGTACATAAATAATCGATACCCATAACGTTGCTAGGTACTCCATTATAGTCTACAATAATGGATATATTATGTGTGTACATAGGTGAATCAGCGGAGGTCAATATGTATGCAAAGGTCAGAATTTTATATACATGATGAGTACCATAATAAAGATTGTGGTAGTACATATGTACATGATGTAATAAATAACTAAATATATACATATGAATAATGCCGGATAATTCACACAGCGTTATCTAGCCCTAACCTAAGTACAGCTTGTGTTAAGGGTCCGGCGACCCTCGCTTGCAAAAATCGCTCCGAATATCGCTGTCCCTGTTTAACTCTTGCGCCGCGCCACATGCGTGCGCGATAGCAATATTAGCCGTTCAAAATTTGGTTTGTTCCGTAATACCAAAAATTATGACTGAAAACTTTTTTTTTTGTATTCTTCACAAAGTATTGTTATTCTGTAACTAGACAATATAAGCTATGTTCCTTAATAAATAAAACGTAAGATATTGATGTTTTTAATACGAAACAAATAGCAAGAAAACTTGTCCATTTTCGCATAAAAATGTATAAGATTGGCTTTCATTTAATTTTAGGTTAGTATTTTGAAAAAAAAAAAACTATTTGTGAACCTAGATAAATACTATTTTAATACAAATAATGCAATATTATAGTGGAAATATGCTTGAATTAGTAATAATTTTGGTATTACGTTTGTATGAAGAATTCGTCCCTCCGGAGGCCCCTTAAGGGTACTAGATGACTGATATAGGTTCTTAATACAACATAAAACACTACATAGATCAATATTTATTACTAAACTAGCGGCCCGTCCCGGCTTCGCCCATTTGTTCCAAGCAATTTTTAAAAATTTTATCTTTTTTCTCTCCGTAAGAACCATCCTCGTACTTCAAGGAATATTCTAAAAAAATAATTTGCGAAATCGGTTCTATGCTCTCGAGATTTGCGCTTAGCAACACATTCAGCGATTCATTTTTATATTATAGAAGACTAAGAAAATATTCAGAACACCCGGAACGAATATCTGCAATCATACAAACATTTGTCATAAGGCGGGAACGGTCCCGCAACTTCCTGCGTCGCAGGCGGCCTCGCCACAGACCCGCCGCGCCAAAGAGGTCATCGTGGCAGGAGACTTTTTGAGTCTTTGGATCTTACGGATAACTAAAGTTAGATATATTACTACATAATAGTACTGCCAGACAGCTGGACTCTTCCCAATGATAACGCTCTGTTGAGCTACCTCTACATTGTTTAAGTTTCAGTCTGCAGTTAGCCCAATTGTATCAATTCTAGGCACTAATAAATACTTATTCTATACTTATTCTAATGTATTTATATTCTTTATTTGTAATTTTTCTGCGTGGGCTGGTATTCCCCGCGAGTAAATCAAACTATCGATAGATGATAACTGGGGGTCAATTATGATAGTCATAATGTGTACTCGCACAGATATGATGCGACCTTTGGAGATAATATAGAAGATAAATGAATTTAATAATGTAATTTATTATTATTTCATCTAAAGATATATAAAATTAGTAGTAGGTATTTAACTAGAAATTAAAAACAGCCCAATTTTATTCGAATTGACCAAATTTTTCAGTATCTTGATCGAAATTTTCAGCATCTTGATCGAAATGTTCAGCATCTAGATCGATTTTTTCAGCATCTTGATCGAAATTTTCAGCATTTTGATCGAAATTTTCAGCATTTTGAATAAAATTTCAGCATCTTTATCGTAACTTTCAGCATCTCGTCTCGCGGAACATGAAAAAAACATTTTAATTACTTATGTTATAATTGGGTCGTTATATTAAATAGTATTTTAATAACGTTGATGTTTATAAATATACAGTAAATGCACTTCCACGTTGAAAGTATAATACTATAAAATTTTATGTTTTTTTAACAACACTTTGTTATGTTTAATTACACTTTAAATGTATATATTAAGGTGTAATATGACCTTAGTTTTTTATATATAATTTTTTAAAGCTTCAGTACTGCGTACACAGTCTGTTATAATAACCTTCTTAATTTTGAGTCAAATATCAAAACCCTGCTTTTGGACACGTCACATAGTTCAAATAACATAAAGTAAAACGATTAGCCATCATCAGCTTATATTAGTCCACTGCTGGACATAGGCCTCCCCCAATGAGCGCCATAGCGTCTTCAGCTTGACGCATCCAGCATCTAACTGCAGTCTTTCGCTGATCGTCATCCTACCTGGTCGGAGGGCGTCCTACGTTTACCGAGTCGTGGTCTCCACTCAAGAACACGTAACGTTACGAAACTATTAGTAAACTATCTTAATTATATCTGTGGGATAGCTTCTCATCACGTGAAGTCTACGAAAAATCACTTACGCAATTTCAATTACAGTGAAATAATACCCAAGAACAAGCAAACACTTCCAAACTGAGTAGTCACATGCCGCGGGGGGCGCCCCCCCACCCTTGCATCTCCTACTATTATAGATTTTTTTTTCTTCCGGGGTTGCCAGGGCGCCAAGGACGCTTCCGGTACCAGGGAGGCCTACACGAGGCGCGGGGGGAGTCGAGATGTTTTTGTATTTACTAATCTATCAGTAACTTCGTAAAGAATCCTACTAATATTATAAACGCGAAAGCTTGTGAGGATGTACATATCTAAGTATGTTTGTTGCTCTTTCACGAAGAAACTAAAAAAAAACTACTGAATGGGATGTTGGTGAAACTTCACAATAATATAGCTTACATATCAGAATAACACATAGGCTACAATTCCTAAAGATATATCGTATATTATCCAAAATATCTACTGTCCAACTATCTACTGTAAAGAATAAATAATAAATTCTTAAATTCAGACTTCATAAATCTACAAAATATAAACATTATAAGACATGGTAAAGAATAAAATTATTTATTGCCTGAAGGTGTCTGGTTTAATGCTTTAAGCTGAAGGTTCATTATTTAGGTTTTGAATAAAAACTTCATAGTTCAACATAAGAAGTTGATGATCAAAGATACGGCTAAAAAGAGTTTCTGTTTTCTACGGTCTTTTCATATAGATTATTTTTTTCTGGAAACCTGTTGTTGACCATATGTAAACTTGAATACCCACTGAACTAAAATTACCCACAAGTAAAAATCACTAATTTTTTTACTAATTGAGTCTACTGCTAGAAATCTTTTGGAATTTACATGATTTTCGCCGTTTTTTTAACCTTTTGCACCTAAAACTAAACAATATATTCTCCTGAAGTCATTTCAGGACAGCTGCACCATGACAATACGAGTCTCTTGTTTGTACACAAAGCATTCTTTATACCCTCAATAATTACCAAAACAACCCATAAAGCCACAGTGAGTTCAGAACAGCTGATCCCTTTATAGGGACAACACTGAAGTAGGTCGTAAAAGCTGACCTTCTGTCGTTTTTACGATCGCGTAAATACAATATCACCCGCAAATAAAGTGATAACACCTCTTTACGCTGTAAAAATATATGCCAAGTATTCAAAGCTTTGGAAAGTAGCTTTTCATAGTAAATGTTGTGTTATTTCTTGCAGTCACCGAAGACGGAACTTTTATAAAAACAGT
The DNA here is from genome assembly GCA_947044415.1 of Eupithecia dodoneata. Taxonomy (NCBI): domain Eukaryota; kingdom Metazoa; phylum Arthropoda; class Insecta; order Lepidoptera; family Geometridae; genus Eupithecia; species Eupithecia dodoneata. The sequence goes on along the minus strand of OX345668.1, from coordinate 11,370,224 downwards.
TACGAGTTATATATTCACTTTCTGATTTGGTTTTTGGTAGAGTTTTACTTTTTGACTTCTTTATATAGATCTATATAGATTTTTCATTTTAATATATTGTGATTTCCAGATAAAAATTTAGGTGGTTCACAAATTACTGCTTTTACAGACTTGGATTTCTATTACTCTTAGGCCCTTTTTAATTAATTTGTCCAGGCTTTGCGTGAGCTAGACAAGTTATGAAGACTGGTGTAGCTTATACGAGAATCATAATCATTTATAAATAAATCATGTTGGACAATCCACACATCATCTAGCTCCAACTGGCCCCAAGCTAAGCAGAGCTTGTGTTATGGGTACTAGATGACTGATATACATAATACAATACCTACATTACATATGTAGATAGATATTTTTTACGATTTTTATAAAATCTTTATTCTATGCATTGACGGAGCAAGGTTTGTTGCGCTATCCTGTGTTTGGTCAGGTCTTAATGTTCTTGTAAACTTTGTTTTAGAATGTGATATATAATAAGGTCTCATTAAATAAGTTAGTTCAGATTTAGGCTAGTAGATGATATGCTAAATACTAAAGTCATTTAAAACGGGATATTTACCATGATTTGATTTTTGAGTTATCCAATATTTCGGCACAGTTTCATGCGCCATGATCACGGAGTAAATGACTTTAGTGTTTAACCATGATAGTTTTAAAAGTTTTATTGATATGCTAAATGTTACCTCAAGTTTAGTTTTACACCGAGTTAACCTTGTAGTATTTTTGGTAGACTTTTTCCTTTTCATACATGTACATAGTTTTCTCTGTTGCTCTATCGTTAAACTAGACGCCTTTTGTTATAGTTGTCTCTTTCCCTCTATCACTAAAATCGCTAGTTTAATTAAAATTAATAAAGATAGAGCAAAGATTAAGATCACAAAATGTACATAAAGTAAAACCAAAATCCGTTTTCGAAAGTGACAAACAAGATATATATTATATTATATGGTTATATAGATATATGTATCTGGTTTTTGAGAGATCGACGACTAGTTGATTCAGTTTGATTTTCAGGTCAATCACCCCATCTAGATTTTATTATATTTTTCCTGTTCGCCAAAGGAGATATAAAACACAGTGCTTTGTATCTAATGCCTACGCCATGTTGTAAATTAAAAGATACTGAAGTACTTATGTCAAAAAAAGAAAACACTTTTACTGGGTCAAGTTTTATGACGCCACAAGGAAAATAGGCGTTGACCTTCGAAATTGAACAACGGCCACAAAAGGCTCTACAACTGTTAAATTGAATATAATATGTACCTAAGAATATATAGCTATAGTTTATGGTCGTAAGTCGTAATGACCCTAAACCATCATTGATGTGTCATTTCTGTAATCTGTATTGACGCGTAAGTTTCAATTTGAGAGAGTAAGAAAAATATTCTGATGGGTCTACGGGTATAGGATACCCTGTAGATCGTTTTCAGATTCAACTTATCTTTTATCATTTATCTAAGCGCATCAAAACCCCATCTGCCAAACGTCTAACAAAACTTCCATTTAATTCCGGCATTATGTAGATTCGCAAAAAATTGCAGAGCTGTTATTCTGGGCCTGCCGTTGCCATAGCTACGGGCCCGGGAAGCATCGAGTCACGTGTCGTAGGGAACTTGTTTCCGCGTTTTTCTTTTTCTCCCGTTTTTTTCCCCTCCCGCGTCCCGCGACCCCCCTTGGCCCCTCTAGTTGGGGGTCGGACCCCCCTCAACAGCTCGTGTACGGGGCTTAATTGCGTCTGTGAGTGTGGTCCAGAGAAATTAGAGCGAGGTTAGTTACTTGACAGAGAATTCAATTATTTTTCTATTTAAAAAATATTTTAGATAAGAAATAAGCCGTTTCCCAAAAAGAAAAAACCTATTTAGCTTAGACCTCAATAAATATTCAGTCTGGACGAATTTTTTATGAAAATATAATGCGAACCTTATCTACACGTCAGAAAATTGTCATCTCAACCATCCATTGTTTACCTAATTGATTTTGATATTTTTATTTCAGTAGGTACCTACCTACTTATGAACATTTTGGCGCATTCATTTGTGCAAATTTGATATACCTATATTTTGTTAAATGTTTCCTACTGCCTTCATATTGAGAGGAAAATAAATTACATTATTTAAAATCAACTTTGGTTAAAGTTAATAAAAATATAATAATAAATGAAGTTAATATAGATTTATGTAGGTACGGATGGAATTTACTTTGCCATTTAGATACATGTAGGTAAAAATACATATAACCCTCTCTCTGCGGTTTGCTGGAAGAGAACTCTTTTTAGGGTTAAGCTCGGCTTTGCCAATCCTTCTCTAGTTTTGTATTTATGTTTTACTTAGTGCAATACAGAATTAGGAATTAAACTAAACATATAATAATAGCATATGTTACAGGTATTATGAAAACATAACTCCAACGAAGATCTGATAGAAACTGATTTATTGATTAGAATAACACACAATGTGTTATTTTTTCAATAAAATACCCTTATAAAATTTTTTGCTGTTACATTTATAACATATATGTAACAGCAAAAAATCTCAAAATTCAGTTGAACAAGACGTAATTAAATGTATTTTTCGATAAGGGCCCATAGTTTGGCCTTGTTCCCAAACCATTTGTTTACGAGGTGTTACTAATTGCTATTGTTCGAGTTAATTAACGACAAAAATGATATAATAATACACTATTAATTAGTATCTCGGTAGGTACAGGTTCAACGCTAGTCCGCTATCAATTAAATGACATTATTTTTATTAATATTCTTGTTTTTATTCAGCGCAATGACGGTGGAATGGCGTACTTGCTTTACATTTGAAATAAATAGTTGTTATTTATTTAAAACCTTGAAGCTATTGATCTTCCTTGGCAACAGGACTCTGCCCCATCCAGTCGCATAAACTCAGAAAACAAGAATAATTTGTTGACAAAAACCCTATATACATTTACTTCCACTTTTCAAACGCTCTATATTAAAACACAACTGACTGTTATGGACTGTCTCGATGTGTATAGTTAATAATTCAAGAAATATGTAGATAACTAAAATGATTATCTTTCGCGCAGTTTTTCCTATTATCCAAAATGCGTGTTCGCAGGCAATCTACAAAAAACAAAACAAACTGAAAACGGCATAGAATATTCAGAGCGCGTTGTCTCTGTCGCGATCATTACACTACGCGGGGCCTTGCACCAAATTCTCTGTAACATTTCTTTTTCGTGAAAATCTATTTATAACTAGGGCAGCCTCGGCAAAACTCCAAAAACTCTACTGTATTCTCAAGCCTCTACGGTTTCTTTTCGGGTGTTCTTTGTAAAAGCGTGGGTACGTATATTTTTTCTCGTAGTGGCTCTATTATATTGATTAGTAAGGCTCCCTCCTTCCGGGTGGCGTCTTTGTGAAGATTTTTCTTATTTTTTCTTTGTTTTGCGTAGTTCTAGTTGGTTCTTGTAATTAGGGCGCTTGATGTCTGCTCGTTGATGTTCCTTCCATTACTCGCTTCAAGGACTCCGAAGCTGACTTCTAGATGAGGGTTTTGAGGGTTTTCATTCGAAATGCTTAAATCTTTTGCTGAACTTTAGCACTATAAGAACTACCTCAACTAAATAAGAAAATCAGCCAGGTGTAGATGAGTATTTCGAAATTAAATCGTTCTATCAATAAGAAATAACTTGAATAGTGATCATCCATGATCTGTGACTCAGTTTCATGTTTATTATCATAACGACATCTACCTACTGATAATCCATTGCTTTTGCAAGTTTTGCTTTTTCTATGAAACTATTTTAATTTTGGTAGTTCGACTGATAATATCAAATAGTCATGACCTAATTGTTTTACCGATTCGATTTTTCATTACAATCGATTTTGTTTATGAAGAAGTTGTAAGTAATCAATTTAGTTATTGTTGTTCAATATTTTGTATGATTGTACAGACCTTACTCAGTCGTCGAAATGACCTCCTTTTCGAATTATATTGAATAGAATAAAATAGTAGGTATTTTTTGTTGTTTTATTAATTTTATTTGCTACTAGCTTTTGCCCGCGGCATAAAACGCGTTTTTCCGTCATAAACAGTAAAAAATATTGAAAGATAAACTATAATTATTATACTATTTTGATTACTTTTACATGGAAAACTAGATTACATACTACGTTGGCTCGATAAAACTTTCGTCAATTCCCATGTTTTTTGAGTCAAGAGTTTCGCATCTGTATCTTTCGAAAGTAACAGTGTCTTAAAAATACTTCATTCTATCAAAGTCAAAATATTTTTTTCCCATGCCACAAAATCCAACGATCCTATCCATCCACGGTTGTCTGGTGGAGATCGCTCTTGAACGATAAGACCGCCTAGTTGTCACTTATTTTGTATTTCTATCTAGTTTGTTTTATGTTTTAAGTGTGCAATAAAAGAAATATAATAATAATATAATAAATCATTTACTTCAGACCATAGAATAAATAGTAACAGATCTTATTTAACTTATTTTACGGTCCATAGTAATATATACCTTAAAACTAGCATACATAAAATATAAAAAATACTAAATTAATAACACGCTTATTATGATAACGACAGCGTGTACGAGTAGATGTTGTAATCAGGGTGTCAGCTGACGTCGGTGCATGGCGCGGGCGGCATTATGTATCTATCTATCTATATATATATTTCTTTAGGCTAACAAAATAAGCAGTTAGACAAGTAATTCAGTCAGTCTTCATTCACCCATCTGTCAAAAAGGGAACTTCATAGTACTGAAACATCGATATCAAATAACCACCAAGAATGGCCTACTTAATCACCCATCTTAAAAACCCCATTTGTTCTTATAAAACGAAATAAAAAGCGCAAACATTTGCACCGCGGGAATCCCCACGGCCAGAATACGCGTGTGTGTGTGAGCACGCACACATGCAACCTACGACGCAGGTAGATATGCTAATCAGGTATAATACAAATGTCTAGTTTTAATAACGGTAATTGTGACGCAGCTACCAGGAAAACTTGCTTTGACAATCGACCTTGGCATTAGAGTAATATGTCAAATTCTTCGAGTTCATGTTTACTGAAAAAAAAATTCAAGTTCACGATACAGAAATGTAATGTGCTGGCATTTTATTGTTATTACTTATTATACATACATGCATGTTTGTATGTCCTTGACATTTTTTTATTCGTACTGGTCACTATTACGTTGTTGTATGTAGAATAATCTAATAAGTTACTGGGCAACTTCACACCTGTAGAAAAAATTTAATGCACTTGCAATAATTATGAGTTTTCGTTTTTCCACGTCCCTGGTTGACCCCACTGTCAAAAAATCCATTTCCTATTTAAATTTTTCTATTATTTATGACATGCGCACATAACAAACATAGTTGTATTGTATTGGACATTATAAAAAGCTTTATAGTAAAAAATATAGAGTTTTAATACTTTATTATATATAATAATAATTGGTGAAAACTATATGTAAAACATTTTATACCTTAAAAATTGCAAATGCATAACAGTTCTTTATTTTGTAACGTCAAAATCAGACATTTTATAAATTGCTATTGTGTTAGTGTTTGTATACGACATGACTGTTGCGTTGTTGCGTCAGTGGTTGCCACCGACAGCGCGTGCGCATGTTGGTAGGTAGGGTACCTGCGTATTAATGAGTAAAGCCGAATCCACTCTGAGTCTGCATTTATATGTATGATTACATTAAAAAACAAACAGAATTAAAAAATGTTTTCTAGTCTTTTTAGGACGTGCTCGATGTGTTATGGCGGCGATAAATACAAAATAAAAACGGCAAATTGAAAATGGGGGATAAATTTTGGTGATTTTATGTCGAATGTTGGTACATTCCTATTCCTACATAATAAGTCTTATTGGACGAAATGATTATGCAATTTTATGCAAAAAAGTAAAAATATTATAACCTCTCTTTTGTGAAATACGGCAAAAATTATGCAAAGAAGGTAAAGTAATGAGAAACGATTATTCAACTGAACTTAAATCATTGTTTTATTACAATCACTGACACTTGAATAGTACCATGACAGAACCGCGGAACTGCAGAGCATCTGTCATGCAAAAATCATAGACAATCATTATTTTTTTAACGATCTCTTTCTTGTTTTTAATATCGTCTGCCTTGGTGCAATTTTTCTAGGTCAGTTACGCCAGTACAATAAAAAGTTATTATGAATAGAAAATGCAAAAATTACCTATATTGTATACGAGGGCTTCTTATATTATTATGAAATACAAAATTATTGATTTGCCATTTCACTTAAATGGCAATGAATACTCATTTTCGATTTATCTGTTTGGAAATTCATATTGAGAAAAACTATACTATTGGGATGCAGTACAGACTGTAAGGAGTATGAAAAGCATAGTAACAACGTCAGATTTTTTTAAAAGTCTTTTTTGACCTATAATTAGTGGTTTGGCAAAACATATATATTCTGATCTGCTGTAATGACGTCCTTTATACTTTGTATCATAAGTAACCATATCAGTTTGTTCTTGAAATTCACGTGCTATCTTATCTATATAGTTACGTACGACTAGTCCATATGTATGTCAACAGAGTGAGTCACCGTGTTTAGTTTATAGGTAGATATATTGATGATAATAGTGTGGTATCGTTGTAATAATGGTGGAAGTCTTGGGAAGTCAAAACTTTCGATTGTATTCGATGATGCTGTTACATTATCGAATAGGTACATACATAAGTAAATAGTTTTTTGCGTGAATTATGTTTTTTTCTGAACATTTTCTTCAAAGGTTGAAAATATTGACTCTGTAAGAAAAATTACAGTTTTATGAAGAGTTACTCGACCTCTTATAACCCTTTCTTAACTAGATATTTAGCAGTTTCTAGAAACACTGTTCTACTGTTTCTTGTAGTCAATAGATGTTTATTAGTCTTTAAGTTGTCTTTGCTTTCAATAATGGCTTAGTTTTTTTTTATTATTTTCATCGTAAGAAGAAATGCAACATTTTCTCCAGCCAACAAATAAACGGCGTAAAGCAAACGTGATTCGCATGACATGTGCTGATGTAAACACAGCTCTATGCTGCAGTGATACGGGCTAAGATATAAATACCGCTTTGCCAATTATGTATAGTAATATAGTATCTATATAGATGTTTACGGGTGTGAGCGAGATGGCCTGAGGAAAACGTGAAATAAAATAGTAAAATCGCGATAGCGAATTTTTTCATCAATGATTCTAGATATCTGTAAGATCAGCGCTGATAAAAAATATAACTATATACCTACCTATATAGCTTTAGAATTTTTGTTTTGGTATATGTATTATTTATGGATAATGGAGCTCATATATTAAAGGGTAAAAAAGTGTACGGACAACCTGAAAAGAGGTTTAAGTAAGTAGAGTTTTTAATCAACAGAACTTTTTCGATTTAACTTTTATCTTTTTCGATTAAATTTTTTATTCAAAGAAAAAGTCGTTGTTATAGCAAAAAACATCTACATTAATAAAACACACAGTAAAAGTGTTGACTCGTACTTTTCACATAATTCCTGGAACACATTAACTCTGTCAACCTGTGAATTTTAAGCGACGCGTCATCATCATGCGATTTCGATTATCAACTCTACTGTTTACCAAATAGAGCACATGTTAGCGTGAAGACGAATGACCTCGATGACTCTAGTGATCTTTGCCAATTTGTTTCGAAGAATATCTCGTTGTCGTAAATTATACAGTAAATCGACATTGTGATACAAGATGTAAACAAATAATATTTGTTTACTTAAAGTAATATGTAAAAAATTAAATTTAAAAATGTAATACATTCTTATAGGATAGTGATTAGTATGATTACCTGGTTATCCACAATATTAATTACCTAGAGATACCTACTTAAAATGTAACATGTAAAAAATTATGTAATTACCACTTATTTCATAATTACCGTACACATATTTTATTTGACTTAATACATTGCATTATTTCAAAGACATTATTGGGTCGAAAAATATTGGGATTAACGAGAGAGTCGTCTTTATGAAAAATTGTGTTATTCCGTTAAGTAAATAAAAGCGTGGACGGAGTAAAGTAATAAAAAAAACATAATTTTTTATTAAAATCGAAACGAGTATATCAAGAAAATACCAGATCTTCAAGTAATAATGTCGACCGCATGAAGTTTGAATGCTTACGTGTATTTATCAGTGTTAATCTTTGCGTGTGTGTGTATGTATGTAAGCAAGTATTTATAGGGGTTTGTGTGTTTGTGTTAGCAGGTGTGGGTTGTACAACCTTCAAGCCTTAAAAAATAATATGCCAGGGAGAACAGAAGAGCGACCACTTACTTTGTTTTCTACGTGATTTTTTTTATGGCTTTTTATTGAAAACATTGAAATTTGTACCAAACTTTTTGTTGATAGGTACCAAATAAATTCAATTACAAAATCTTTTATTTATTTAGGCTTACAAAATAAGCACTTAGAAAAGTCATATCTGATATTATGAATTGTACTTATATGTAATGTAGGTAAGTCAAAATAAGTATTTACCTATTACGAAACATTCTTTAATTAACAAAATGTTCGATAACCCTAATTATTTAGTTCATTAGTTGTGTGTCGGTATGGTTATCAGAAAGTACGATATGGGTCACTCTAATTTTATGAAGCGCAAGTTTAATATTAAAGCCTACATTTCAAGGGCAGTTTTTGCCGCTTTTGTGTAGGATTCCTAAAAAAACGGCAATAACTGCCCTCCCAATAGTATAACCAGTATTTTATTTTATAAGTACAGCCGAGAGCTGATGTTCAGATAAGCATAAAAATATTTTTCATTGATTCTTTTAACATTTTTAGGCTTAGAATAACGCTCTTAGATGTACTGTCAGCATTTTTTAAGTTAAGTCGCGTCTAGAAGTTTCTAATCTAAGTTACTCTATAATAAAAACAAAGTCACTTTACCAATAAAATACCTATTATTTTATTACTTACAGAATTTACATGTTAAAACTTTTTGTGAAATGGATAGTACTCACAATTTTCTGCCACAGGCCTTTATGTTTTTGCGAAGGATTAAAACTCAAGATATGTTATAATATAACCTATGAAACCGTCACCAAAAAGATAACAGGTTGCAAAATAAAAGTTCACCTTTGACGTCACTAAAAAAACTAAAAGGAGTCGTTTACGAAAGTCCCAAGTCAAGTATTTCAAGTTTTCGGATCTGACAGGTTTTTAGCACGTAGTAACAACAAGATTCGTCATTTTGAGGGTCAAACCACTTCTGCGCGCGACTTTTGGGATGGTAGGTACTTAGTGTTCTTTGTTCACGGTGCTAGCACATGAAAACATTTAAAAAACGTACTCAAAGATGGGTATCTTTGAGTACGTTTTTAAATGTTTTCATAATCAATAAAAAGCAATATAATATCTCAAATGCCATCATATGAATGACTTTTATTTAGTACAGGATAGAATACATTGTTGGTCATCCATTTGTAACTTAAAAAGGCTCAAAAGTCCGGTTCAATAAGGTCCGCTTACTCGTATCCGAATTACTGAGACTACTATCATATCTAGTAGGTAAAATAAAACATAAATTCACGCCTTAATTACCCGATAAATAATCATTAATGCACTAAATCATTTAGTTTTTTAAACAATACAATAGACAATATACGTACAATAGACAATATATGTACTTTTGGTGAAGTACATAAAGAGTTCCTGACACCTTCAGTTCTGCGCCTGAAACTATTGTTGATGCAATACCGATGCATGGTTTTATCAGATGGCTGAAGTCATCTGCCTACAGAAAGGACAGCCATTTTCCGGTTAACATTAAGAGCCTTTATTCCTAAAATGCGCAGAAACAGTACTTTTCAAACCCGTTTATATCATGAACCACTTATCTTATAGTATATGTTATTTACTAATAATTTTAGGAAATTTTAGTGTCCAACGAGTTTGACTATAAAATATTTCGATTAATATAGTATGTACGCGTTCTATCAAGATAACTTGTGAGAGGTTTTCATAATTTCCCTTTCAGCATCAGTTTCGAAGCTCAAAATAATAGAAAATACTGACATATCTAATTAAGAAAAAAATATAACCTACTGATGAGATCCTTGGCTAAAAACTTACTTAGAAAGATGTTTGGTTTTGGTATCCTACTATGAGAAATTAAAATTCAAAAAATGTGAAATATTACGAATATTTCACATTTTTAAATGATGTTTTTACCGATATACCTTATTTAATTTAATATAATAATAGCCTACCAATAAAGTGGAGCATCTTTTTTAAAATCATACATTTAAAATTTTTATGATTTTGTTGCTATTATTTTTCTATAAATATTTAATGAGCGACGTGACCACACTCTAGAAAGCCTCGCGGCGGACTGATTTTCGCGCAGCGTTTTATAGTAGTTTTAAAATATTTATAGAAAAATAATAGCAACAAAATCATAAAAATTTTAAATGTATGATTTTAAAAAAGATGCTTCACTTTATTGGTAGGCTATTATTATATTAAATTAAATAAGGTATATCGGTAAAAACATCATTTAAAAATGTGAAATATTCGCAATATTTCACATTTTTTGAATTTTAATTTCTCATAGTAGGATACCAAAACCAAACATCTTTCTAAGTAAGTTTTTAGCCAAGGATCTCATCAGTAGGTTATATTTTTTTCTTAATTAGATATGTCAGTATTTTCTATTATTTTGAGCTTCGAAACTGATGCTGAAAGGGAAATTATGAAAACCTCTCACAAGTTACCTTGATAGAACGCGTACATACTATATTAATCGAAATATTTTATAGTCAAACTCGTTGGACACTAAAATTTCCTAAAATTATTAGCAAATAACATATACTATAAGATAAGTGGTTCATGATATAAACGGGTTTGAAAAGTACTGTTTCTGCGCATTTTAGGAATAAAGGCTCTTAACAATGCAATTGGAGTTGGGATAGGCCGACATAAGTAACACTGCTCTGTGAAGTACTTATGTAAAATCTTCTAGCAATCCCTTGGATTCCAATGTAAATTAAAAATTAATTTACTTTTTTCTGCTTTATTTGACAACGGAGTCTTAGTAATTAAGTAATTATATTTTTGTACTAGAAATCTATCTGTCCACTATTTAGTAATCGTCAATCCATTCTAGAGAAAATGTTCGCCTCGTAAGTTTTCTTTGTTACTGATCTTGTTTCATGGTTATTGCAATTTTTCTGTTGAATAGAAGCACGTAATTAATTATGCTACTTTGTTTCAATTGTATCGCCTTCAATCTTTAATTATTTTCCATTTAAACGGCGTTATAGGTAGGTGCTAATTATCTATCCTAGCATTGAGCCTAGGTCGAATGCAAATTCTGAATACTTACCTTTAACAACATAGATACAAGAGTGTCACAGAAGACAGTAGCTTCGTGTATATAGCCCTGACATTGTAATACATGTTTATCAAGTTTTTGCTACTAGCACTAGTATAAGTTCTTGTGTTTTTTCTGTGACTAGGTAATCAATATTCAGATGAGGACACCTTTAAAAGATGTTATGCTTGCGGTTTAACTTGCAATACCTGATTAAAATCTTTGAATTTATTAAACAAAATAAATTATATTAAAAAAACAATTTACGTAGTACAAGTTTTGTTCATTTTTTTATTTAGTCGAAACGGGCGCTGTTTATTGTTCAATAAGGAAGTACTCGACTCGCTTGTCACTGTCAAAATCAATAAACCAACGACGCTTGTCATGACAAATTCATTTATATACCAAATTACAAAAAATGCTTACATTTTACTGGTGGTCCCCGGCCCCCGCACTAGAGGCCGAATTACAAAAAGAATTACCAATACAAATGAAAACCCTGCTACTATTTCATATTCCTGAGACCCAAATCAAAATTATCATAATTACTGTCACAGCATGACAAACTACTTCATCTGCAATTTAATAATTGGAACGACTGGATAGACCGTCAACCCTGGTAGAGCAGCAAAGTCGTTCAAAAAGGACACTAGAGCAGGACTCGTGTCACGTAGGGCTCCACCCTTGGCCTGCCTCCGAAGGCCGGGGCCGCGCCCGCACGCCGCGAGCATCTAAATTCGATGAGTCACAGTTCACCAGGGCGTCTGCAAGGTTAATGTCTTGTTCAGATTGTGATGACGTTGGTTAAGGTTAGCTACAGTTTTTTGTGGTTACGTTTGGTGTTAATGTATTTACAAATAAGGTACAAAATATTTATGAACACGCTCATTTTAGGTAGATAACAGTCAGCCTATTAAGAAAAATACAGTATTCAATGGTAAGATGTCAAATCCTAAACCCAAAAATTTGTTTAAAAATAAAGTAAATTTCACGATTTAATTAATTTTAAGATTTTATTGTTTTTGCTATGGGGTTTGGGGTTTTTTTAAAAGCTAAGGTATTTTTTATTGTACCATTGAGTTAATAAGCAGTATTTACCCCAACTAGATTTTTTATGGTATAACGATAACATTGCATGCCACTTGGTTTAAGCAGACCTAAGCAACAAAGTGAACTTCTAAGTCATTTATTTATTAATGAAACAAAATCCACATTTGGCAGTACACATTGAAAGTTAGCAAACAAAACTTTTTGATTGGAAGTAAAGTTGATCCAGGACGGCAAAAACATTTTTTGCTACAAAAAGAATACTGTGTTGCCACAGTTTTAGAGTATTACAAAAAATTGCGTATTTCTCAGAAATACGATTTCCGGTTCTGAACTTTGAACCATATCATAATCATTTCACATGAAACTGATAAGAAAGCCGAAAAAACCTGAGACCAACGCGGAATCTAAGTCAAAACTTAAAATAACACATATCTATGTACTTATTTATTACCTTTTTCCTGATTAAAATCGAAATTGAACTTACCAAACGAATAAATGCGAAAGTTATGATATTTAACATTAGATTAAAATTAATATTAACATTGTTAAATAGGAATAACAGACTGCCAGTCTAGTTATTGCCTATTTAACAATAGGTGTTCTGGGCGTTATCTATGTATAATAAAAAATGAATGAAAAAATGAAAAATGAAAAGTTTTTATTTCTTTAAGCTTACAAATAAGCACTTAGACAGGTCATATTTTATACTATTAAATTATTTTATAGTTCACTTCAATTTTTTGTCCACCAGTGGAAGAAGTGAGAAGAAACCACTAGTATGTTCATAACATAAAAAATATCTATCTATGTAATCTAATGTATTATGTATATCAGTTATCTAGTACCCATAACACAAGCTCTGCTTACCATGGGGCTAGATAATGCTGTGTGAATTGTGTCCAGCATTATTTATATATATATTTTTTTTTTAAATTTAACCTGGTTCGTCCCACTGCTGGGCAAAGGCCTCCCCCAAATCTTTATAATTTAGTGCCTATTATAATATATTATTTTTATAGTCATATTATTAAGTTGAACTGATCTCAAATTGTTAGATATTTATATTCAATAGTTATAGATTATTGAATGTTGTGTCCATTATGATGTTTGGATGTTTGTATGTTTGTAACCTCTTCACGCCAAAGTACCTACCTACTGAACAATCGGGCGGAAATGTAACATATTATCTAGATAGGTACTTTTATTTTTTTGTGCGGAAATGACTCGTACGAAGCTGTGTCCAGAAAGAAGCTAGAACTATTTATTTCTTAGTATTTTTACTTAGTATTAGAACCTAGGTACTGCCAGTCTTCTTACTTGATATCTTATGTACCTACATACCATGGTAGAGATCGCTCTTGAGCGATAAGACTGCCAATTGTATATAGTTTTTGAAAGTTTTTATTTATTTTACATTGCTATTATAAGTTATGTCTGCAATAAAGAATTATCTATCTATCTACATATCTAATAAAGTCTTGTTCAAAAGCAACTAACTAAGTCATTCCAAGTGACTCATAAAACAGCTCTAGATTACCGTGTATTTATTTATTCTGTAAATAAATAGATCACTTGTCAGCTATTTGTCAATCGTACCACAAAGTACAACCTTTGTATGTTCCAGGAATAGAATTAGCATGCAGATACCTGAGGTTTTACATGTTCACAATATTTCAACTCTTTGTAATTATCGCAATAGACAATATAATATTTGGAATTTCTTTTATATCTCCTTCTTCTCTCTGCCTTATTATGACATCTATTTATATGAGCTGTAAATATTTGTTCTTTGTCTACAGTAGTTTACTATGTAAATTAATCAATGAATTTTCATCAGTTGCCTTATATCCATAACACAACCTTTGCTTTTTAAGGGCTAAACAATTCATTGTGAAATTGTGTGCGTAAAATAAAGTTAATAATTGCATGATAATAGTAATAAGTATTACATGTTGTCCGTGCGACCGTCACGAAGCTATTCTAATGATCGACAAGCAGAAGTCCTTGACTCTGCCTCACTCAGAACAATTTACTAAGTTGCTTCTGCGTTGTCTAAGCCACAATTATCTGGACACTACTGCTAGTGTTGGGGCATATACGCAAATATTGAAAGGTCGGATTTATCTTTGATATTAATTGACGATAAGAGAGTCTATCGTCAATTAATATCCAAGATTAATCCTACAAACAAAGAAGAGAAAAAAAAACTCATGACAAATTTGACAGCCTCGAAGTTTAGCATGAAAGTAACTATAACCTTTTTGATTCAGTAACTCATACCTGTTTCAAAGAGAGAGAAATAGAGAATAGTTATTTTTCTTGCTTCTGTTGCGATAACTTGGTTACCGATTTTCTCTTTCATTAACAATTTTAATATTTCCTTACTATCATGTCTAGGAATTTAGGATGGTAGGACGTACCGTCCGTCCATATGACAAAACAAACATGGTGGTAAAAGCCTAGGTTTGCGTTGCGAGACTACTCTTAAATATAGTCGGAATGCAATTGGCCGGAAGATGGCAAGGTTGTGATGGTCACCTCTATGTTATTGTGCAGTGCACACGCTCTACCAGAGCTTATAGGTTGAGAATCCGTTTAATGACCATACAATTATACGCTGGATGTGTTATTAACATCACAGGTTGAACTTGACTCCTTTGCGAATGTTGATTTATTCGAACTTTACTTATGTAACTTGTACGTACACCACATTTTATAGAGATATATGGCAATTTTTATTGAAATATTTGATTTTATTAAATATAGTCGTATTTTTAGTCAAATCAAATATTTGTCTTTTTAATAATTGTGTATCAAATGTTACTCTTATTGAGCAAACCAATAAGTTAATTGTTTAAATAGGGCCATGTCTAGTCGTGGTCACCTAATTCTAGGTTACTTTGAAAGCATCTGTTATTATATTACTATTCTTTGTTAAGCGACCATTATGTAACAGAGGATTTTCCTTCTTTCCAGATTTGTGAAGCCAGACGAAGTGGCAAAACTGTGGGGGAAGATGAAGCAGAACGACCACATGACCTTCGAGAAGTTCAGCCGGGCGATGAGGTACCACTACCGACAGGCGGTGCTGGTCTCCGTACCCACAGCGAGGCTGGTCTACCAGTTCGGACACAAGGGACCGGACTTCAAGACGGATAACCCCAACTTCGTGAAGGTCAAGTCAGAACTGGACATGTCAGAGATGTATTCGTAGTGGAAGATACTGTTGATGCTCATAAACGCTAGTTTAAGTAAAGAGGAAGATGTGCTCATGAATTCAATTCTTGAAACTAAAAAGACAGTTTACAATTGCGTTAGATAGATGGACGAAGTGTCAATTGTTAGCCAATTATTGTTTGGAATATGATTTATTACAACGCATCGTTAGGAACAAGTTTATTTGCATTTTGTTGTAGTATATGAGGTTGTAAATTATTGTTCTTATTCCTCATGGCACACGGTTTGTCATGCAGTGTATTGGAAATGTCAAAGGTTTAGATAGGAAATCTGAGTTTGAATGTGGCAAGGCTAGCTCAATGTTAGGCCACGGTCGGTCTCCGGGTTGTTCTGAGTGTTGTGTGTTGGATCATCGGTCCGTCGGTTTGTCCCGTCAATTATAATATAACTTGTTGGCATGCATATTTCTTTACATAATAATACGTTGACGTTATAACCCCCGACTGTTTGGTCGATTTTGATGGTTGTTTAGAACTACGAATTTTTGATAAAATATTTTTTAAAGTTGTTACCATTATTGAGCGTATAGATAGTAATATAGATAAAATTTGATACATTCCGATTTTATTTATAAATTTATGTTGATAAGCGTTAGTTTATATGTAATTTTAAGGGTATTTCCAGTTGCCATACGTATTAATAAATTGTTAAATGTACTTAAAGTTCATCTCACATGCATCGTTCACAAATTGTATTTAAGCCTAATGTAATTTAGTTTTAATACTTCTCCAGTCTCAGTGTTAGATTATAATATGTAATGTTAAGGTTTATATACGTAATTGGCGCGCGCGGTGCAATATTACAAAAGTTGACAATTATGAAAGATCTGCAGGCCAAAGATTAGTATCAACTTTCGATATTTTTTCATCAATATTTAAAGTATAGGATGAACAAAATTATGGAAATGAAATATTTTGACAATATTATAATTAGTTTTAAGTTTATGACTCTCAGGCGTTTGCTGTGATGTAAGATATTTAATATTTTTTTTCTATTTAAGTTCCTTTTGCATATTATTTCCAATTTCAATGTTACATAATTTGAATCTTCCTTACATAACTTAAGTTGTTAACAAAAACACTTTGACCTATATTTCCGTGTTTTATATATAGCAGTATTATTGTAGGTAGGAAAAATTATACCATGACAAAAATACAAATCTGTAAAAACTTCTCAATACTGTTATTTCTAGATAGAGTTTAATGACTTGTAACTTTCAGTACAAATAATCGTGTCTTAAAACAACGAGTGTATTCGAGTCCATTAGAATAAAGAACCAACAAACTATAGAATTATTCAAAAAATGTCCAGATTGCAAAATTTTACACTAATTTAGAAATAATTATGTACATAAATATCCTGAAATTTTTAAATCTTGTTGTGTAACTTTAAAATACATAATGTCACCGCCGCCGGGTGGTAGAATTACTCTAGCATGGCTCGGCAGATTACGAAACGAACGATCACTGTTGGGAAAATCAACGGAAAACCTATTTCATTTCTTTCGACAAGATGCCTAAGTATCACCTATATTCAAAAATGAACACGTATTTAACTAAAATATACCCGTTTTGTAAAAATAGCCATGCTACAAACAGTCCGATTCTACGACCCAGCAGCGACGTATACCACTTGGTTAAATTCTTCTTTATTGAAAAAATAAAGTTTTATAAAACCAAAAAAACGGTTCAGTGTTTTGCTCATTTATAAATGTTAATTTTATATTTCTTTCTAGTATAAAAAGGTGCATAATTAAATCCAAATTATAGTATTTTAGATAAATTAATCATTGTTTTACGAATTTTCCTTAAATACTTACTTAAATTTAATAGAATAAGTACCTAAGTCGATCTGTTGTTGTGTGTTGTGCAATTGAAAGACAAAGTTTATGTATTATTTCATAATTTGTGAATCAGAAGGGAATTATACGATTTATGAATGTGAATTTAACGATTGTGGTTTTTCTTTACCGTAGTGGATATTTCAATATAATCATCCTACCACTCAGTCAGAAAATATTAAACTTTAAGGTTTTGTTTGCCATACAAAGCTTGCATAGTAAGTCCCGTATGAATGAAAGTTTTTGCTAATATATAAAAATTTTATAAATAAATTTTGAAACTCAACTTCGCGTAACATTTAAAAACTAAGTAAAAGTGATGGATGATTTTTTTTTTCAATGTCACGCGAAGTTGAGTTTCAAAATTTATTTGAACTCTTATTTTATGTTTGAGGGCCCATAACTTTGTTTCTAGCAATGTGCAATTTACAACTTTTAATTAAAAGGGCCCTACCAACCACTAAGACTGTAATAAAAAAAAACAAAAAAGATCTGACCATAAAAAAAAAGTTAGACGGGTTTAAAGGTACAAAAGCAGACCACCCCCCCTACCCCCCATTTTCGTATGTTCAACGTTCTACCGAACACCCTGTATTATGGGCGGATAATAACTGGTTATACCTACCTACGGGCAACCCCATGTACCCAGTTGAAGGATAAATGATTAGGTAGGTACCTGCTTACCTACTTACTTTTTATATTTTATACATTAACTACATGTAGGTGTACAATACATGGAATGGAAATTCCAATGACTTTAATAATTCCATATAAAGGTAGGTAGGTTCAATTCATATTGACGCTGTATGTAGGTAGGTAGTTTGTTGAAATCCATATTCCTGTTCTAAATGACTGTAAAATCCTTAATCGTAGGTACTTAGATAATATTAGAAAAGTTGTGCAGCTGTGAAGAGTTTGGCAATAGACAAAGCCAAAACGACGCGACGGAATGGATCGAGCTGAAATTTTACACATATAAGGATCTGGAATATCATAAGCAAGGCAAATTTTTATTCCAAAAAATGCGTGCAAAGCCGCGAGCAAAAGCTTGTTTTCCTATGACTAATGCAAGACTATGTGGGGATAATGACAATTTTTATAATTTGTGAGCAAAGTCCGTAAACATAAACAGTATCTAAAACCTAATAAAAACTTATTGTAAATTTGTATTAGAAGATGTAAGAGCTATTTAGGTTATAATAAGAAACTCTTGTAGAAGTAAAATAAGCGCCATCTAGCAACAGGTAAAGGAAGGTCTGAAAGCTCTTCAAGGATTAGTTCTCAAGGTTCTCTTTATAACAACTACTTTTGCTACTCAACACCAGATGGCGCATGGCGTCGCGTGCGTCGGCTCGACTAAGTTCAGCAATATGACTGTAGGTGTCAGTTTTCATTTCACGAGTAAATGTAGTAAAGAAAAAGGAAACTGATAAATAATAAGTTTACTAAAGGTTTTATTACATTTATAATACAATAGGTACATAGATACTTATATAAGTTAAATACAGAGTGTTCTATAAATACTTAGGCACTAATTTTAAAATTATCTAGTTATAGGTATATTAGTGTAATTTTCAGCCACTATGGTAAGCATCATAATTTTGTCCTATAACATAAGTAGAAGTAATAAATTTATTCACCACAATTACAAAGGTTTAACGGAGGCAAAACAATCGCACGCTACTTTTTCAACCTTCGATTGATCCCTAGAAGTTACACAATTATCAACAGGGCGCCACTCCTAAACAATGCTAAATAGCACGCAAAAAATACTATAAAATCCTACACGGTACTTCAACAGCCTCTTTATCGAATATCACACAAAGTTCTCTTTATTTATAGGTACGGTCGGATCGGATAGGACATTACCTGAGTTTGGTGAGTCGATCGTATCGTATAGATGACGACACATTTCCATTTTTTATGGGTTCCTTCCTAGTAAGTCCATCCGACATAGAACGAAAGTTATCGACATAGCTCTAAGAATTACCAAGTTGAACTGGCAGTGGGCCGGCCATATCTCGTATAGAACCGACAACCGAACTATGAACTATGGTAAACATGTTCTTGAGAAGAGTCCGCGACTCGGCAAACGTAGGACGCATTCCGGCCAGGTGGGATGACGACCAGCGAAGGACTGCAGGCAGATGCTGGATGCGGCAAGCTGAAGACGGCGCTATGGCGCTCATTAGGGGAGGCCTATGTCCAGCCGTGGACTACAATAGGCTGATAATAATGATGAGTAGCTCCATGTGTGCACGGTTGAGTCGCTGTACCTACCATTAAGTAGACATCTCTAGCATATTCTATCACGCCACGTCTCGTGACGCTACTTCGACTCACTGAACTGATCAGGGCACTTATTATATTCATTCTTCAATAGCCTTTACTTCGTCCTTCGTTTCATCCTGAGTTCTTCCCCCCCGGCTATCCTCATCTGGAAGGTCCCGAGGGCTAGCTTGGGCGGGATGCAGGTCTTCTCACACGGAGACACCTCGATATTCAGCAACAGTTGGTACACCAGGACTTTCACTTCGCAGAGGGCAAATCTGGAACCTGGAATATAGTTATTATATATTTATTCAAAGCAATACAACTATTTTTACAGGTACGGTCTACTAGAAAAAACAAGTTATACACTGGTCTAACAAGTGTTTAGCGCGTGTCTTTCTAAACAACGCCTATGTCTATCAGCTCGGTCATATTGCATTATCATTCGTTCATTCTAATAATCCAATATACACGTCATGTCAATGAGTAAATAGAATGAATGAATGAATGTACAATTTATTGCACTTAAAAACATAACATAATAAAACTTTATAATCTAAATTTTAAATATGAACGATACAATTGGCGGCTTTATCGCTGACAGCGATTTCTCCCAGGCAATCTGGAGTTATTATGACATAAAAGTGAGAAAGAGACAAATTAAAAATAAAATCGTAATGACATACTAACTAGGCTTCTGTAGCAATAATTTGTGTATATTTTTAAAGCACTTTTGAAGTTTATTGTTTGGTAATCCCTTCTATTGACTCTTCCAGATTAAATCAAAAACTCTGTTTTGATATTGGATTCGAGTATGAAAAACTCACCGATACAGTTCCTAGGTCCTACCCCGAAAGGCATATAAGCCATAGGGTTGATCTTGTGTTTGTTCTCGTCGGAGAATCGTTCGGGGTCGAACTTTTCTGGTTCAGGGAAGAACTCGGGGTCCCGGTGGAAACCCCACACTGGGATCGCGACACCATCACCCTTGCGGATCTAAAAAGTCAATAAAAAAAATATATACCTACAAGCACGACAAAGAGACAGCTGATTTAGTCTAAGTTAAGTATATTACTGCATATTGTAAAATGTCTGAATAAAAGGCTTTTATTGTTCTTATTATAAGATGACACGTGTAAGTGTGTACGTCCAGTAAAAAATGGTTTTGCCACAGCATGAGTTGGATGACTATACTGTGTCTGTGCAAAAAGAGAACCGTCGTGGCGTGTGACTGTGAAGTTAGCAGAGTATCTTCCAGCAGAGCATGAACAATTAGAGTTCTGTTCGAATGCAGGTGAGTTCTATAGTTCCTGATACTTTTCAGGAATAGTTCTGGCGTTGCGTTACGGGAATTTTAACGCAACAAAAGTAGTAAAGACTCTAGCATGCTAGCAAGCAACGCTGGTCTTCCTTCATTAGCTAGTATTTCAGTGAAATTATGAAGAAACCTACGATATAGTCCTGCGTGGCTGTCTTGTTCGGCTTCCCAATGTTGTAGTCCTTGACGCAAAGTCTGTCCAGAGACGGCACAGGCGTCCATAGCCTCATTGTCTCTGTAAAAATACACGAAAGTTAATAAAACCTTCACAAACACAGGTCTCCATGTTCTCCATGTCAATCCAACGTTTCTAACCAGGTGGTCTAGTCTAACATACCGTGGAAGTCACCGAGCATAAGACGAAGACAGAGCGATAAGACTGCCAAATTGTCACATTATTTGTTCTTCTTCTCGATCTTTATCTTTGTTGTATTTTTAAAGTGTGCAATAAAATATTTTTTTTCTATCTAATCATAAAACACACATAGTTGACATGGTTTAATCTAAAAATAACCGCTTGATCCCCGTACACTCATGTTAAATACTTTCTGCTCTGGTTTCCGCAACTAGGTCACAACATGGGCTCTTTTTGCGTGTCGGTGGAGGGTTGCTAGTCTAACCACACGATTTCCGGAAAGCCAGCAGCTCGCTGATGGCGATGCACGCCTTGATCGCACTCTAAAAGCACATGCGATAGTTTTCTCTGCGTTCATGTACCCTTTGCATAGGGGGCTGTCAACTAGTACCACACACACACACAAGCTCTGCTTAGCTTGGGCACAGTACACACTGAGGCTTGGGGCTAGATGATGGTGTGTGGATTGTCCAGCATTATTTATTTATTTATTTAACCTCCTGCTTCGCAGGCGGACCATCGCCGCGCCAAATCGGTCTTATTACCTGATACCACCATATCCATATAAGTCATGTTCTGTATAGAGTTGTAGTCGAACTTCCCGCCGTTCTTGGCGTCGTTTTCCCTGATCTCCTGCAGAAGGCGGTCCTGCACGTCCGGGTGGCAGGCCAGCTCGTACAGGATGAAGGTCATCATGGTAGACACGGTCTCGAAACCGGCGAGGAAGAACAGGATCGCTTGGGCTACGAGGTCGTCTTGGGACCATTCTGGAAAACAATAAATAAAAATAATGAAAATGATGCTGGACAATCAACACAGCATTATCTAGCCCCATGGTAAGCAGGGCTTGTGTTATGGGTACTAGATAACTGATACATAATACAATACATTACATAGATAGATGTTTTTTATTAAAGGTACATAAATAACGACCAGAACACCCGGAACAAATATCTGCAGATCGTGCACACAATTGTTCCGAGGCGGACCTTCGCCCACCGCGCCACAGAGGTCGTCATAATAATGACGCCAGTATTAGTCTTATGTAAAATATTTTTAACTTAAACTATGGATAATTTAAACAAAATAAGATAATTTTAATAGAAATAAAGTCCTTATTGTTATTAAAATAAAAGTTGCAAGGGAAATGTCAAGTCAAAGATACAAAAATGGTTTGCATGCTATCACGTCTTACTACATACTCTTAAAAAAACATACTTAATACTCAAATATGTATTATTGTCAATCGCGAGTTAAGAACCAATACCACGATCTTTTACATTTTAATTTATAAAGATTTAGAATCAATCCAATTTCGCATAGTGTATGTTCGCATGTTCTATAAACTATCTATGTATATTACCATTTTATATCAACTATCAACTTGAAACAGACATATTATTCTGATTCAAGTTGCAACTTTCAACTCACTTCTGTTTATATTTTTCTTGCCCAGAGCTGATTCCTCGACGGTAGCGAAGCCGGCGTCGACGTCCTTTGTACCTTTTTCTTCGTGTAATAATTTTCCTGCGAACGACAATTTTCAGTTTTAAATTGAGTTTCGTTGGTATAGCACGTTTAAGCTTTGTAATATAAATTGTCATTTACAAGGTTGTCAAAAACTTTAAATATATAAAAATAGGTTATGATGGAAACTTCACACAGTATCCTAGTATCTAGATAGCTCTGCTTAGCTTGGGACTAGATTCTACTAGTAGTATCTAGTCCCAAGGTAAGCAGAGCTTGTGTTATGGGACTAGATAACTGATATGCATAATAAAATATATAACATAGATAGTGCTTTTTATTATACATACTAAACGATCAGAACACCTGGCAATACATTTGTCCCGAGGCGGAAATCGAACACGCAACCTCCTGCATCGCAGGCGGACTTTCGCCCACCGCGCCTCAAAGGTATTATAGATAGATCAATAAATTGTGCGTCAAATAAATTGTCGCAGTTTTTTACTTATACAAAAATCTGATCAAAATAAGGTGTCTGCAGTTTCAATAATTTGGTTCTCCTTAAATATTTCTACCTACCTTTCTTAGCTTCCATGAGCAAGTGGATCATGTCAGGTCTGATAATGTTCCTCTCCTCTCGATCTTTCATCGTAGAGTTCACTAAGCCCCTGAAGAACTTAGCTGATTCAGAGAAAAGGGAGAACTTGAGGATCTGTGGGGAGTAACACAAAATATTACTACTTGTAACATACAATTGACGAAGCTTTGGCTGCTAAAAATATATTTTGTGATGCGGCAGGTACTGAAAGGTTGCTGTTAATTAGCTATTACAAGTTTAAATGTATTGTGACTTATCTAAGTACAAAAAAAAAATACAAACAGGCCACGATGGAAGATGTACCTCGAACTCGTCACGCCATCTCATTCCACGTCGCCTCTTAGCGTTGGAAACAAGGACTTTGCCCAGCAGTGGGACAATAATTGATTGATTAAATAAATAAAATGTGTATATAATAAGCAGTTGAAGAGCGTATTATCCAAACTCACCTTCATAATTTTAGGAAAGCCGAGGAACCCGAAGAATAAAAGCATGGTCCTCCAGTTGAAGTTGAACGTTGACTTGCCCATGACGTAGAACTCGTTGTCTCTGTCGGTGTGTGACGTCACTTTCAGACCAAACGCGCAGGAGGCGATGACGTCATTGGCGTACCGGGTGGTCAAGTCCCTGGTATCCATGTCGATGTAGCCAACTGAAATAAACATTTTGTGTCGGAAACTATAATAATGCATTGGTTAGAGGTACTTCAAACTCATAATATAGAGAAAGAGACAATAAATCTTATTAATTTGTCTCAATATAAGTTTTTTTCTTTTGAAAAGATATAGGTATATTATGGAGTAGTTACTTTATTTCTCTCATTTGTGGGCTAATTCGATAATGTCATTAAGAAAAAAGCACTGAAATATAGACCCGCGACTAGGGCCTTTGGCTGCACGAATCGAAAGATATTATTTTTCTAGTGCTTTCTGCTACGTTACTATGGCTTGAAAGAGAGTTCCATTTAGCTTGTTCTTGCATTTCTTCTCTGTCATCTCGTACTATTGGTCTAACGTTAAACAATAGATGCTAGCGTCCCGCATAGATTAGGCGCATTGCAAGATCAATAAGGAAGATCTACGTACAGGACTTCTTAACACATTCACTGTTTGAGCAATGCGAGTGTTAAACTATTGTATTCCGACATATGTATGTAAAGATAGTTTATAAAGTTATTGTACCAGGAACTGCTTTTACCTCCAGACTTGTCGATCTCCTCGGTGATAGCCTGGTTCATCTGGTCTCCCACCTCCACGATGAGGGGCAGCATCGTCTTCATCTTGGAGCTGGTGAAGGCAGGGCTCAGAGTCGAGCGCATGTCCTTCCATTCTTGACCTGAAGATGAAATGGACGACTGTGTCAATTGATCTTAATCAAGGAATGCTGTGACGGGCCACTCTGGCGGCGGCGTGAAGCGAGGTCAAAACAGACTTGTAAAAGAAATAAAAAGTACCTATCACTTTATTTCTCTCATTAATTTTTCATATGTAGTTCCTATTTAAATTTTAAGAATTTGACCTATAATAAGTACCTAGTTAATGTATTTACGGAAATAAAGCGTTTTTGATTCTTTGATTCTTGATTATAACATGTTGACAGATGATGCTGGGTGAATAGTCCAGCGTTATTAAATAATAAAAAAGTGTGGCTCCCTGTTCAACTATTGTGACTTCATGTACTACGAGTACTTACATTGATAGCATTTTTTTGCCCAGTCGTAAACCAATCAGGGTTATTTGTTTGAGTCTATAAAGTATCGTAGTTTGACTGTTTTTTGTTTGTTTGTTATTCAGATTAGTGCTTGCAGGGCCACGGAACGCATGCGACTAAAAAAGGACCAGAAAAAGTCCCTCATAAGGTCTACACTAAGAATATAAAGAGGAAAGGTTGGATTTTTTGTTTGTTTGTATTGAATAGGCTCCGAAATTACTGGACTTATTTGAAAAATGCTTTCTCCGTTGGGAAACAACACTATCCCCGATGAACATAGGATATATTATTTTTTAGAAATGTGAAATTTGAATTAAACTCGGGTGAAGCCGCGAGAAACGGCTAGTAAGTAAGGGATAAAACGGTGGTGTTCTTCCAACAATAAATAAATTCGTATCCGTAATAATAAGGCTCATTGTAATAATGGGAATGGCTACCTTTCAAAGAAAACAGGTTTCTTCCAAAGAGCGGGTCTGCCTTCTCGTCGATGAGCGAGCGCCGGTCCACGAAGTGCTCAAAGTCTTTCACGGCGATCTGTTTCACTAGGTCGATGTCGCGCAGCACCAGCAGCGGCCGGCTGAACTCGAAGCGGCCTATGAATCTGAAATAACAACCAGCAAAACTAAAAACAGTACGATGATATCGGGTACGCCCTGATTAGACCCTTGCTAGCTAGCTTATGTAAATAAATAAATAATGCTGGACAATCCAAAAAACATACCTTTCATCGGGGAACGCCTGGTAAATCCTTTGCACTTCAGTGAACATGCTAACCCGGCCCAAGGAAACAGAAGCCAAGTTGCCCACCACGGGCAGAGCTGGTTCTGACTTCACTCCATAGCGGCTGAACTTTGAGAAGAGGTTGCTGTAGTACAGATATCCGCCGACTATAAGCACGGCCACCCAAATGAGGAATAACATCCTGGGAAAAAAGAATAATTAGTAGGTTTGTCTGACTCGGTAAACAGTGTAGGACGCCCTCCGCGCAGGTGGGATGACGACCTGCGACAGGCTGCAGGTAGATGCTGGATGTCATGCTGAAGACAGGGCGCTCGTTAGGGGAGGCCTATGTCTACCTACTACGACTGGCAACTAACATAGGCTGATGATGAACCAAGTCTGCCTAGAGCCTTGAAAAGTAAAAAAGTCTTTCAAGGTATGCACGCAGCAGAGAGGGAGAAAATTAGACAAAATAGCTACGGACCGGTGTGATGTGTCCTGGAAGGACATCCTGGCTAACATTATCTTGTTATTAATTTTTACAAAAAAAAAAACAGTGTAGATTTTTTTTCCATTTTGTCAGCATTGCGTAGCAATGTTTGTACCTATGAGGCCGTGTCGTTACCGATACCCGGCACCGGCAAGACTTCATACATTTTTGGCGTCGCCTCGGCGCCAAAATTTAAATAATACATATAAAAAAGTGTGTAGTTTTTCCGCCGTTAGGCTGCAGTAAAAAAAGATTGATGAGACGTTTACTAAGAAAAAGCTGCACTAAGATGTTTGTAGTATTATTATGTTTAAACTTCTATTCATACAATCAACAAATTTGTGATGATTTAGGTAAGTAGGCAGGCACTACGTGAAGATGTGTCTAATTAGATTGGTAGGTACTTTTATCCCGGAAAAACGAGTATGAGTCGCGTAACTAGTGCTTTAACTAGTTACTTAATCACAGTTTAGACCTAATGACATGATGCGAAGTCCAAGGACAATAATGAGATCATCAAACATCAGATCAACAGTTTTTGATAGCTTTGATGACCTTGGCTTCGTCAGTGGAATTAAATGAATGAAGCGGCCGGCGGCGCGTAGGCCGGTCCACGTCAACTGCTTGTGATGGTATAATGTATTATTTATATACATAGGTAGGTATTTAGCCATGCCTATCATTAGTTACCTACTGATAGGTAATCTTGTTTATGTTTTTACACGACACAACAAAGTGATGGTTCACACCAAAGCATTGTAATTTGCTTAATAGCGGGTAGGTAGGTACCTACTCGCGTGTTTACTTTTGAACACCTAAAGTTTAGTTTATTAGAAGGCAAAAACAATGGTAAGAGATTAGTTATTCTTGGGAAACCCTGGTTTGTATTTGGGGGTGCCGGAGGCGCTGCTTCATTTCTTCTCATAAAACTAGCATTTTTAGAAACTCTTCCCCACTTATTACAAAAAAAAAACTACTGTTTTCGGGTAGGTATATTTTCTTATGAAAGTTGTTATTTTTTCGCAGTCCAGTGACAACAATCGACTACAAGGCTTTGTCTCTAGCTATGGTTCAGGGCTAGGTCCTAGTTTGAGGTCATGTTACCCACTACCGCAAAAACAAATTGCAATAAAATCTGATAAACACAAATTGTTCGCCGCTCGCTTTGCTCGCCTTTGACATCTATTTTATTCTTGTTTTAGGCCAGAACCTAGACCTCGCGGGCGCCCTATATGGTTAAGACGGCCCTGGGCAGGTCATACAAACTTTTAGTTTGTCCCGAAGCGAGAATCGAATACATAAACAAAAACAAACACATCTTGTATGCAAATAGCTTGAGTGCAAACCCAATGAAATGATACCGGTGCAGAAACAAAAGTACACGAAGAAAGCTTACCTAATTTTTTGTTTCACTTTTTCTTATATCAGGATAACAATAACTATTTTTACAAATGTTTGTTTATCTACTAACACGTTTTATTATCGTGTCATTCGCTACGAATGTGTTCGCGTTCAGGGAGACGGAACTACTAACAAGAGGCGTTTAGAGCGAGAGGTTATAAACAGTGCGAATCAACTGTGAGCGGCTAAGTACGAGTCATACTTTGCGACGATGATAAAAATAGATAAATAATGCTGGAAAGTCCACACAGCAACATCTAGCTCTAAGGTAAGCAGAGCTTGTGTTATGGGTACTAGATGATTGATGTATATAATACAATACAATGCAATGCCTAATACCTAATGCCTCGGCATTAAGCCCACTCTTGGTACCCCTAGTGCAATAAAAATGTTAATAAATAAATTTATTACTTAGATAGGTATTTTTTATTATACACAGAAAACAACCAGAACACCCGGAATAAATATCCGAAGATCATACAAACAATTGTCCCGAGCCATCGAACCCGCAACCTTAAGCGTCGCAAGCGGACCTTCACCCACCGCGCCACAGAGGTCGTTCAATAAGCCCGCAGGTAAAGTTTGTTTATTTCACCAAACCAAATTTTGGAAAACCACCAAGATTTCATTTTATTTTTATTTTTTTATTTATTTATTGAGATAATAACATCATAACAGGTTTTTTTATTAAGCCCTAAGGCGATGTTATAACTACTTAAAACATTACTATTTTAAAACATCATTATTAGAACGGCTATCATCAATCTATAGATTTTTTCAGACATATCTCAAAACACCATCCCGGCCTGAGCTGTCAGTTAGTATTGTCCCTTTTACTTCTTAAAACTTTATCAAAATCATTCATCATCATCAGCCTATGTTAGTCCACTGCTGGATATAGGCCTCCCCTAATGGGCGCCATAGCGCCCTGTCTTCAGCTTGACGCATCCAGCATCTCCCTGTCGTCATCCCACCTGGCCGGAGGGCGTCCTACACTACGTTTATCGAGTCATGACGACAAATAGGATGTTTATTAGTAAAATGACTAGTCACTGTGACTTGTATTCTGGTTGTTAAGAGAACAAAACAAAAGATTACCGAGGTAAGTACGTCTGTATGTCTGATACCTACGCTTTATTTAGAATCAATAAAACTATATAGTTACGCTGATATGATAGTAGATGTTTATTTTGAGATAAGCTGTAGAGCCAAAACATACCTAAGTGACGTTTTCTATGAGGCAGAATGTCTAGAACCCACAGGTAGAACCTTATAGCTGATGTACCACTGCGGCGCACGCTATGCACGGCCAGCAGCGGCTTAATTCCATTCCAGTTTTCCCCTTTGGACAAATTTTTATAAAGGGGGAAAACGGAATTAGAACAAACGGTGAGGGGGAAAACTGGAAGATTTTTTTGTTTCCAGTTTTCCCCTTGACAAATCCCCCTTGAGTCCCCTTGAGGGGGTCAAGGGGAAAACTGGAATAAACACATATTTCAGCATTGCTTTGCTATACAGTGGGGCAATGCAGCCATATCATTTATCATTTTGGGGACGCTTCCGTGGTATTGATACAGTTTCACATAATTATTTCCATCCAAAGGTTGTCTCAAAGAGATCGCGATAAGGCCGTCCATTGTAGTTGTCGCATGTAAGGTATTTATATAATGATTTGATTATGGTGTACAATAAAGGTTTTTTGTATTGTATAAAATCTGGCTAGTGATCGTGCTTGATGTCTAGCAGGAGGGGGTGGGGTAGGCCTTTGACCAGCAGTGGGATGGCCTGGGCTAATAATAATTATAAAAGTGGTTGTGAACTGCTCGGTGACTTATTTATTACAATATAATAAACTAGCTGTTTCTTGCGGTCTCACCTGCGTTAAATACCTATGTTCACCGTGGATAGTGTATCTTCCCAACGATGAAGTAATTTTTCAAATCGGTCCGGTAGTATTGGAGCCTTTTCAATACAAACAAACAAAAAATCAAACCTTTCCTTTTTATAATATTAGTATTGGTAAGGACAAAATCGTTTTTTTTACACCCATATTTAAAGTTATCATGTAGGTACCAAGTTCCAGACCCATTCGAACATTAATTGACATACATAGAGTAGGTATAGCTTTATAAATAAAACTAGTGAAAGTAAAGTAAAAGTAAAAAGATTTTTATTTTGTCAGAACTCTTATAAATGAAACATATAACAGATTAACAGAAGACAGAAACTGACAAAATCGGTCTCCACTCAGCATGTGCTATGGTAGAGCAGATCATAGCGCTGGTCTTCCGTGGAGACCGTGGTGCGCAAGGTGGCCTAATAGAACAAAAACTAAAATGTAACAATTAACAGAATGTAAACAATATTATTTAAAATAAAATACGTATATGAATTCTAGAATTATCTTTGTATATTTCAAATAAAGTAAACCTATTAAAACTACAATGAGATTGTTAATTGACGACCTCTGTGGCGCGGTGGGCGAAGGTCCGCCTTCGCCCACCGCGCCACACACCGCGGAACAATTGTGTGTACGATCTGCAGATATTTGTTCCGGGTGTTCTGGTCGTTTTCTATGTATAATAAAAAAAATATCTATCTATGTTATGTATTGTATTATGTATATCAGTTATCTAGTACCCATAACACAAGCTCTGCTTACCATGGGGCTAGATAATGCTGTGTGAATTGTCCAGCATTATTTATTTATTTAATGTACGTATTTATAATATCTAATTTCTTTTAAATTTTAGAAATTGAAGGCAAAGAACGGCTTATTTGAACTGGATGTAGGTACATAATGTTGAGACTCAAGCAGTACTTTTGAGTGGTGGTGCTAAACTATACCTACATTATATTAAGAGTGTATCTCGTTAACGTTAATATGAGAGGCTCTATAAACAACGCACATTCCGCTAGCAAACGTATCAGGAGGAAGTCGTCAGTACAGTCAAAACAATATTTTGATTAGTGTTATTCAGCCTATCGCGTAAGTTTTGTGATAAGTTCATATTAACCTTGACCTAGCATTCGCCTAGCTTTGGCAGCTGCGGGTTCTATTTGCACTTTCTGAATTCATCAAACACAAAAAACTCAACCACCATTTTTGACGACCGATGTAGCTCGGTAGGCGAAGGTCCGCCTATGATGCAGGAGGTTGCGGTTTCGATTCCCGCCTAGGAATAATTGTGTGTACAATCTGCAGATATTTGTTCCGGGTGTTCTGGTCGTTTTCTATGTACGTATATAATAAAACATATCTATCTATGTAATGTATTATATTATGTATATCAGTTATCTAGTACCCATAACACAAGCTCTGCTTACCATGGGGCTAGATAATGCTGTGTGAATTGTCCAGCATTATTATTATTATTATTATTTTTTCGTATATTATTACGACTGTAATGTTATGAGTATTTTAAAATTCTGAACCGCTCATAGAACCAAGTTAAATTGAAACTAATTGAGTTGATTTTTAAGCATGAGTGTGGTTTTAAAACTCTTTTATGCCTGTTATTTGTATTTTCGTTCAAGTCATAATAATGAGGGAGATTCAACAAAAAACATTCTATAGGTACTTCGTCTATACAGATAAAAACCTCACTGAGTTCGGTTTTAGCTTGAGCTTTTGTTAAAATAAAATCCGTACTTATTCAAGTTATTGTAATTACTATGGCACGCATATCGTTTATTTTACTCAATCAATAAGGTGTCAATCTTATACATAATGGTGTTTTTGCTAAATTCTTATTTACTTATCTAAGAACTGGTTTTCCTTCAGTACCGGCTTATCTCGATCCGTATTTTTATTATTTTTCTATTCTATTTAAGCTTCGTAACTTTTTGGACATAGTACATAGACGAAATAACCGGTTTACCTTTTTTGAGCTTCAGGCCAGCAGTAGAGAGACCAGAGGTCAAAGCTCAGAATCGCTTTAACTAGAACCTTTTAGTTAAACCTTAAGGGTTTCACTAGAAGGCTCTAGTTAAGGGAAGCCTTTACACCAGCAGTGGGGTGACCGGAGGTAATAAAGTATTTTCTTTCAGATGATGTCCTTGTTACTCGCTATAGCGCTGGTGACCTGTATCATCTACATCTACCAGCGGTACTACACTCTTTTCTCCCGCCATGGCATCAAGCACTACACGCCAATCCCACTGCTGGGCAACATGGCACGGATTACCTTGCAGCTGGAGCATTTCAAGGATAGTGTTGCCAGATACTATAACGATTTCCCGAATGAAAGGTAAAATTAGATTAGCTGAAATCAGATTAGGTATATTTCGGGTGTTTTCAATTTTGTCTTGAAGAGGTTGAAGTATTAAAAATATTAGGTACGCATTTAAGTAAAGGCAGGTGACCAATAACTACAAAACTAAGACGTGACTTATTAGAACTAAATTTAAATTATGATGTTGTGACCAATTAGAAATCATTTTTGAACGAATTGTTGTCGTGTTGATAGTAATTGCTCGTGGTCCCGTTGCTTTCAGTTGATTTGAATTCAGTTTTTTCGTAGTATAATTAAACTGTATGTGTTGTGTATGGTGGGTCAAATTAGGAGGAGGGAGTTAAATAATTATTAACCGCCCTAATTTGATTCACCTTTTTTCACCTTTACATGGGTCACTTTGAAATGACGGATATTGAGGTTCATTACCTTCAATTATATTTATACTAGCTGCGCCCCGCGGTTTCACCCGCTTGGTGATAGATACAATGTGTATTGTCGAACCTTGATCAAATGAAATGTGCAACACAACATATATTTATCGATACAAAAGAAAAAAACGTTTATATTATAATATTAGTAGGATGTATATTCATATCTAATCGAATGACATTTTTTTCATACATGTAGTATTAGGTACATACAGGTACATACCTAATTAGTCTGGATGTCTTGTTTTGTTCAACATGTGTCACCTGCCTTAAGCGATGTTTTATCATTACGATTAAACCTATTTGCAAGCCAGTATGACGCATTTGTTTTTTCTTACCAGAAGTAAATAAATTATGTAAGCGCCATGTAGGTGTAGGTAAATAATAGATAAATAATGAGTGGTTGTATGATTTGAATAATTCATTAGGTTAAATATAGGTATCTAGAAATAGGTATATTAGTACATACGTAGTCTATACTTAATATTATAAAGAGGAAAGGTTTGATTTTTTGTTTGTTTGTAATGAATAGGCTCCGAAACTACTGGACCGATTTGAAAAATTCTTTCACCGTTGGGAAGCTACACTATCCCCGGTAAACATAGGCTACTTATATTATATTTTTAAAAAAGTTAGGGATCCGTACTAAAACCGTGCGAAGCCGGGAAGGTCCGCTAGTGTACTAATATACCTATTCCTAGGTCATGATGATAATTTACTGTCATTTGTCATTAAAAACAATTTAGGTAAATATGAGATTATTAAGAAAAGGGAAACTAGGTCTCCTTCTCTAGCAAAGCAGTCTAATTCATGATTCTCAAAAATAGTCTGGCTATGTAGACTGCTGAACTAGCGAAGGATTTGAAAGGCTTATTCCCAGAGGTCCATGACTCTATTGTTCTCAGAAAAGTCAGGTCCATACATCATTTCCCAGCGGGTCGACGACATTATAAAATACCTAATATATCCTTTCCCAACGGGTCCATGAAAGGCACAAATGAATAGTAGATTGTTTTTACTGGGTACTAAACCATCCCATTATATCTATCTATACGAGGTTGGGATATGATATACCAAGACCAAATTATAATGGGTGGTTTTGGCCCACGTTAAACGCTCAACTTTTCATTTCGATTGCGAGAAAGACAAACAATTAAAACTTACCTTTAGTAAAATAATGCACACGTTTTTCACTTTTCTATGACGACCGATGTGGCGCGGTGGGCGAAGGTCCGCCTGCGACGCAGGAGGTTGCGGGTTCGATTCCCGCCTCGGAACAATTGTGTGTACGATCTGCAGATATTTGTTCCGGGTGTTCTGGTCGTTTTCTATATATAATAAAAAATGTCTATCTATGTAATGTATTGTATTATGTATATCAGTTATCTAGTACCCATAACACAAGCTCTGCTTACCATGGGGCTAGATAATGCTGTGTGAATTGTCCAGCATTATTTATTTATTTATTTTCTACTTCACGAGTTTGTGGTTTATTCTTTAAATTTGACCCACAGATTCATATATGTGTGTGTGCGTATGTAAATTGGTGAAATTTACATATGCACACACATCAATTATTATTAGGTAGGTATCTTAATTTGAGCTTGAACCCAAAAAAAGGAGATTTCGCACTAATACAAACTTTTTAAAAGTCTTTGTTACGCACACACAACGCAAAATACCTACCTACGCATTCTACCACGGAGAAAGAATCACAATTCGAAATCACCAAGGAGGCGCATACATACAGTTCTATTTTCAAAAATGAATTCAAATGAAATGTACCTCTATGCTCTTTGTCTATGGAACACCAATAAGTCGAGTCTTTATTATTTTATGAGTATTAAATATATTATACTGGCTGATAAATTTAACCTTACTTTTTCAGGTTCGTCGGAAAATATGAGTTCACAAAACCGATGGTGATCATTCGCGACTTGGATCTGGTGAAGAAAATCACAATAAAAGACTTTGACTACTTCGTCGACCATCGCGCCTTCGTGGACGAGGTCAATGACCCGCTGTTTGGCAGAAACTTATTTTCTTTGAAAGGTATTTTCAT
The DNA here is from genome assembly GCA_947044415.1 of Eupithecia dodoneata. Lineage (NCBI taxonomy): Eukaryota > Metazoa > Arthropoda > Insecta > Lepidoptera > Geometridae > Eupithecia > Eupithecia dodoneata. The sequence goes on along the minus strand of OX345668.1, from coordinate 11,335,623 downwards.
GTCTACATACATAAATACATACGAACAGTGTTTGCTCACACACTTGTGCACTATAATATCTCATCCGCACACAATAACACACGTTGAGATGATTTTGTGATTATTCTACCGATTTTGACGAGACATTAACTGGCAGATAGCTGCGATCGATATAAAACTCTAACGTTTATGATTTTGACGACCTCTGTGGCGCGGTGGGCGAAGGTCCGCCTGCGACGCAGGAGGTTACGGGTTCGATTCCCGCCTCGGAACAATTGTGTGTACGATCTGCAGATATTTGTTCCGGGTGTTCTGGTAATTTTCTATGCGTAATAAAAATGTATATATCTATGTAATGTATTGTATTATGTATAGGTAGGTATCAGTTATCTAGTACCCATAACACAAGCTCTGCTTATCATGGGGCTAGAGGGGGCTAGATAATGCTGTATGAATTGTCCAGCATTATTTATTTATGATGATAATCTGCAGGTCAAACATGGAAGGACATGCGCTCGACCCTGAGCCCTGCCTTCACCAGCTCCAAGATGAAGCTGATGGTGCCCTTTATGATGGAGGTAGGAGAGCAGATGAACAAGGCTCTCAAGAAGAATATCAAGGAGTCTGGAGGTATGATTTCTATACAGGCTGTATTCGATTGCGGAGAGACCAATTAGCGTATAATTTTTTTAAAACTTTAGTTCTCGAAACTGTACCTTCTATTCAAATCTTGCTTAAAAAAATAACAGCTTTTATTATGTTTTTAGTGTCTAACAAAACTAATGAAGTTATGACGCAACGTTTACGTTCAAAAAACAGAAAAAAACGGGACCTTCTTGGTTCTCTGGTGATCACCTCACAGAAAGCGAAGAAGGCGAAGACTTTATGTGGCCTCAAAAAGGTGTAAAGTCAAACTTTTTGCTGTCGATTTTTTAACATCTACTTCCCTAACGCCCTTATGAGCACTCAATGACTGGACTAGTAGGCTAATACGATCTTTGGTTTGAATTCTTAGGACCCCTTTTTCAAAGCCATGGCATGGTTCAAATAAAATACGATTTATATTTAGAACCTGATTGTGATAGATTATTTGCGAAGTCGATAGGTAAGTATATATTAGTGTCCACACACTTGGTTTATCGTCCAACTGATAAAATCGATATTGTACTGCAATCTGTAGTTATCATTATTAAAGTGCTCTTCAAGTAAGTGCTGCTTAAGTACAAAAGTAAATAAATCACGAGGAAAATGCGCGTCTACAATTTGTTGTACTAGATGTTAACTTAATAATTATGTAATAGGTAGGTAATACTGCAAGTATATAATATATGTAGGTGTGCCATGAACATTAAACATGTATGCCATACTTATAATAAAACGCCTACATAGGTACTTAGATTATGGAATAAGTAAGTCCTATATAGCAATAGGTACCGACCTATTACTATGATAAATGGTAGGTTATTATAAAATTTACTGTAAATAATATCCCACCAAAACATAAATGTAAAAAAGGAGAGCCAAGTTCAATACAAAAATTAAGATTGGCTGTGGGCTTCCCCGCAAAAAGAATGGAGATATAAATGAGTGCCAAGTCAAATCTATGTAGGTTAGATTTGACTTGGCCAGTTTTCATTACATCAGTTATTTTATAAAGTTATTCAACGTTTTAATTCTGATAAAAACTGGCCAAGTCAAATCTAACCTACATAGATTTGACTTGGCACTCATTTATATCTCCATTCTTTTTGCGGGGAAGCCCACAGCCAATCTTAATTTTTGTATTGAACTTGGCTCTCCTTTTTTACATTTATGTTTTGGTGGGATATCATTACTTTTTGTAAAGAAAACTAGGCAGGTATTGAGATTTAATGTTTTTTCTTGCAAAAAAAAAATGATTTTTTTTTTGTATGGGGACACCACTTGTAGGGGCTCGTCGAAGGTGTAAGACTTCAACTAGGGCTGGTCGGGAGTGATGATCAAGTAAAACAGCTCGTGTCGGTTTATTGTACCGAATACACACAACTACGCACTTATTACCAAGTCACTGCACTGTTCACTGTTTTCTTTCCTTAACACTTGCTCACTTGTAAAATAAGAACTAACTAAACTTGCAAACAAACTGGGCTTGTATACCTTCGCTGAGCTAAACTAGAAAAATCTACGATTTTCCGGGCCATACCTATCTCTTTATATATTCCAGAACATTTCTGATTTCCCTTTCTATCCTTTCTATTCGTTCGAAAACAGGTACATAGCTAGGTAGGTACATGTATACGGGCCGGTCCCTAACAACTACACTGTATTCTATGGCGCAATCGGAGACGTTAGTACCTACTATTGCTTATTCTATGCAATGCTTCGACATAGGTACATAACTAGGTAGGTATTATACGGGCCGGTCCCTAAAAACTCCACTGTATTCTATGGCGCAATCGGAGACGTAGTACTATTGCTTATTCTTTGCAATGCGAATCTATTTTTAATTTAAACCTTATTCCATTGACATAAGGTCGTCGTCGCTAAAATCACTAATTTATGACTTTTTTTTATTTTTTGATTTTTTCCTACGCTTACACACAATTACCGAGCTGGATTCCAAATTTCATCCTTCTAGGTCATCTGGAAGTAGGTTAGATTTAGGTACTATATATATGTCAGTCAGTCAGTGTGAATTTTAACGACTTTTTAACCTTCATATCTCTATAACCGTTTGAGCTAGCCTCATGAAATTTGGGCTTCTACATGTCCTTATGGATATAATTAAACAGACGTAGTTTTATGTGTTTACGTTAAAGAGGTTTTGAGTTATAGAAGGGTCAAAAGTGGCACCAAGTGGTTCGTGTAATCATACACTCGGCGCGTTCCTTTGCTTGAACTTGGCTTGAACACGCTGCCGCGTGTTCTGATTTGAAAACGATCTATTGATATCGATCTATCAGATAAGATATAAAATTTCAGTAATCTGTTGTACTACCACACATAATTTATTTATCTAGTGGAAGAAGTGACAAGAAACCACTAGTATGAGTGGTTTCTTGTCACTTCTTCCACTCGTGGACAAAAAATTTAAGTGAACTATAAAATATGACGTGTGCTTATTTGTAAGCTTAAAGAAATAAAAACTTTTCATTTTCATTTTTCATTTTACCGTCTGGAACAACCAATGGCGGTAGGTATTGTACCCAAGTGTTAGCGTTTTTTTCCCATCATTCACTATATCCAATCTAATCATCAATCTAAACGACCTATATACCATGTTTGATGTAATAAATATATTTGAATTTGAATCTCTAATAAAATGTGTAGTCCCAACAAAGTGGCTCTTGTGGTGTCAATAACATTCCTGGTCTCCATCCAGTGGGCTACATCGATGTCGACATCAAAGACCTGAGCTCCCGCTTCGCCAACGACGTGGTGGCCACCTGCGCGTTTGGCCTTAAGGTGGACTCCCACAGCCAGGTGGACAACGAGTTCTATACGCTTGGCAAGGAGGCCGCACAGTCCAATTTCAGACAACTGCTCATCTTCTTCGGGTATTCTTCATTTCCAGCTTTGATGAGGGTCAGTTTATTAACAAGTTTATTTAGGCTACCGACAGCCGCTAGGGTAAACGTGTTCTTGAGTGTAGACCGCGACTCGGCAAACGTAGTGTAGGACGCCCTCCGGCCAGGTGGGATGAGGACCGGCGAAAGACTGCGGGCAGATGCTGGATTGGTCCCCCAATCCCCTAGCTGGCCTATGTCCAGCAGTGGACTAACATAGGCTGATGATGGATGATGATCTTGAGTTAAGTTAAACTAGGTTAACCTTTAGCACTCAAGGACCAGGGTTGATGAATATAATCGGGGATAATGATGTTTTTTCGACCACAGCGGACCGATTTATGATTTTTTGACCTTGAAGATCTAAATTCTAAGCTATATAAAGTTTTTTTCGCGACTGATGGCAGATGTGGCAAGTTGAAGACTGGGTGTTCATTGCACGCAATGGGGTTGCCATTGTCCAGCGCTGGATTAGCATAATGCTGATAATGATGGTGATAATTCCAGGCATTCAAGCTGTCTCTGTTCTCAGAGACTTCGAAAGGTTTCTTCAGAACGCTGGTGACGTCGACAATGCAAGAGCGAGAGGAGAAGAACATAATCCGACCTGACATGATCCACTTGCTTATGGAGGCTAAGAAAGGTACACTAGCACATCCAATAAAACAGTTGATCATATTAAAAAAGAAAATAATTTAAAGCCATTAAGTTATTCTATATCCAGCCCGCCAAATCCGCTCAAAAACTATGAGTGCTTAGCCATTTTGCTGCATCTTTGTTTGTTGCCATGTATTTTTTAAAAGTAACTTACACCCTTTGTCGATTTTAAATCTAACAGCAATAAATTTCAGTATTATATTAATTAATTAATTATTATTTATGAATTTCAACGACAAGCTTATGCATTATTTTTGCTGTGGTTTTTTTTATTAACTTTTCACATCGAAAGTTCAGGTGTAATTAATAATAGGTGTAATAATTTCATGTAAGTATTTAATAAATAGCGCTGTACAAATGTACAATTGCATAGAGAAAAGTGGAAGAAGGAGACATATTGTGCCGATCCCATCGAGTGTGAGTGAGCTCGAAAGATCCTTTTCAAGAGGTCTAATCCTCATATTATGCCTTATTTCAGGAAGACTGGTCCATGATGAGAAGCAGGTGGACAGCGATGCCGGGTTCGCTACTGTTGAAGAATCGTCTGTAGGAAAGAAAAGCGTAAACAGAGGTTAGTAATTATAATAAATAGGGTCTTCAACAAAAAGGGGGTATCCCACAATTACTACACTTGGAAGAAGCTTATAAGGCTCATGAACAAAATATCATGTAGAAAGATGCTGCCCTTTTTCGAAAACCTACTAGGGTAAATCTACCTACTACCCTTAGTTAGCTTTTTACGGATTTAATCCATGTCCAAAATGGTGGAAGGACCAGCAGGGGGAAATTCTTACTTCACGTGAATCGACACAATAAGCTAATAAAATTGTATCTAATTACAAAAACATGGTGCCTCACGTGATGCCTGAAATATAAGCAAAACTAAAAAAGGTTTCTTACATGTATAATGCCACTTACATCCAATTTCATCTTACATCCACTTGATCATTTTCCTTCACTTCATTGCTAACCGAGTTCGTCATTTTCCCATTTTGTCATTCATAGCTGCGCTGGAGCACCCTTTGGGGGAAGTCCATGAACTATGAAACGGGCAAATGACGAAATGAAGAGAAATTATGAGTGGGTACTGATGAAATCTTTAAATGATTAAATAAGATGAAGGAAGCCTCCTTAGAGGATTATTTCTACTTTGTTTCAACAGGTACATGGCAAACTATGAATATAATTTTTGTGTTAAGTGTGGTAAAGTAATTTCTATCGATCAAATCACCCAATATGAATACTCCAATATTCTTCCAGTGTGGTCCGACGATGACCTGATCGCACAAGCAGTACTCTTCTTCCTCGCTGGTTTCGAGACGGTCGCCACCACCATGTCCTTCGTGCTCCACGAGTTGGCTGTCAACCCTGACGTGCAGCAGAGGTTGTGCGAAGAGATCAGGGAGAACGAGGCCAAGAACAAGGATAAATGCGACTACAATGCTATACAGAGCTTGGTTTACTTGGATATGGTGATATCAGGTAAGTTTTAATAGTCATCAGAGAAACTCTATACAAAAACGATAATCATTATCGATGTACGAATTTGTAGTCGAGAAAACTGCACACTTTTTACTATTTTTTATTTGATTTCGAAAGTTTTTCAAGGGGTTTATTAGTAGGTATATAAAATATGAGCTTTGATTGTTTTTCGGGATATAATGTTATTCCAGGTTTAGGTTAGGTTAGACAGATTCAATTCGGCATTGTATGGATAGACATTTATCACAATAGGGCACAAACCATCGCCTTTATAATATTACTAGGATTAACTATCTATAGCCAGAGCAGGTATTAGAAAGGCAATACGTCCTGGATAACATTTCTCCTGCAATAAATAAATAAAATTAACAAATAAAGAAATTAATTGACATTCAATTACTAACTAGAGGAGACGCGGTAGAGGTAAACGTACCTACCGATACGATAACATCTATCTTGGGCTTTGTTTTAAATCTACTGTTATCTCGTTGCGGACATGACGAGTAGGAATTTCTTTATCAACCGAATATCTTATCTAATTGAAATTAATCCTACTAATATTATAAACGCGAAAGTTTGTAAGCATGGATGTATGGATGTTTGTTACTCTTTCACGTAAAAAAACTACTGAATGGATTTTAATGAAACTTTATAATAATATAGCTTTTACATCAGAATAACATATAGGCTACAATTTATAAAGATATATTGTATATCCAACATACATATCTATCACCACGCGGGTGAAACCGCGGAGCGCAGCTAGTTTCAAATAAATAAATGATTTATTTTTTATATCACCATCATCTCAGCGATACTACATCCTCTGCATAGACCTCCATACATCGCCACAATTAACGGTCTTATGCCGCCCGCATACTGCATGTCATTGGTACATTAGAAATTTGTAACTACATAGGACCTATGAAGACTGAAATAAAGGATTTATTTTTGATAATTCTGCCCCTAACTATAATAATTTGATTGCAGAAGCGATGAGGTTCTGGCCTGCAGCCGCTGCACTGGATAGGGTTTGCACCAGGGATTACAACTGCGGGAAACCCAACGATCAGGCCACTGAGGATTTCATTGTGAGTTTGAACTCTATGCGCATGAGAACTGAAGCGAATTTATTTATTTATTTAAAACTTTATTGCACTACAAAGGGCTTAATGCCGAGGCATTTTCTACCTGCCGACCAGCAAAACATATGTTTATACAGAGGGTTAGCGTGGTCCTAATGGCAGTACTTGAAGGATTTATTCTCTTTTAAATGGATTTTAGTTTAATTAAAATTTCAAGTCCTTGAAGCTTTGACTACAGACTTGTCGATGGAACATTGATTGGAAATTTTATCCTTGAACTCTATTGTTTTGACATTTTTTTTTTGTTGGTTTTTTGGATATTGGTTTCTTTTAGCTTAGTTAAAATAAAGAAAATCACTCAGACATCAGACAAACTTCAGTTTCAAACTATCCAGAATCCAGAAAAGTAGTGTCTTCTTTATAAAAATACGTGAAGAAGACACTACCAAAACAGTGCTTTTATAAAAAACCTAAAGACTTCTATCCCTTTCCACCAGATACCAGCAGGCACCGGACTCAGCATCCCCGTGTGGGGCTTCCACCACGACCCAGAATTCTTCCCGGATCCCGAGAAGTTCGACCCCGAACGATTCTCTGAGAAGAACAAGCATAACATCAAGCCTTTTACTTACATGCCTTTCGGTGTTGGACCTAGGAACTGTATCGGTAAGGGCTTTTTTGCAACTATCTTTATAAACAAAGTGATGGGATAATCCGTGCGCAATCTAAATGGGATGGAACCATTTCAAACAGAAGCCAGCGAGGTCGGACAATGACTGTACCAGCGATGTGACATTGACAAGGTTCCGTCTCGATCAGATGGTCTTTTTACGTACATTAGCGACCATAAGGCGTAAGGTAGATATTATTAAATTGAATTTAATAACATCTACCTTGGTATTTGTTCCTTTTCTTGACTCATATCAGAAATTAGTTCTTTGGCGAAAATAGAATGACTGTTATTCACTCATGAATGCTAGTAAATGCTATTAAGGCGAGTTACAATATGTACAAACCGTTCTTGCAACTCCCATCAAAGTTGTAGCCTAAATGGTATAAAAAAACTTACGTTTTTATCGGTAAGGTATATTATATTTGCTCTCTGTACTGTATGTTTTACATCTCTAAGTTAATTTGCCCGTAGCATCGGTAGTCTGTACTTCTGTAGCATGAGCCAGTCAATTGAGTTTGAGGTCATTGTCATTGTCGTGGGTCAATTGTGTTATCATGTCAGATTGTTGTTCTTTAAATTTTATTAGGAGCCTCTGTTGTCCGTTTTGCCTCAGTCAGTATTTTAAACCCCTGATGCAAATACGACGGGTGTTATAAGTTTGACGTGCCTGTATGTGGCATCGTAGTAGATATAGCTCCCGAATGGATGAACCGATTTTCATTTTGTTTTTTTGTTTGATGTGTTATGTTTAATGAAAATTTAATGAAGACACATAATAATAACATGTTATACTCTTTCCAGGGTCTAGGTTCGCTCTGTGCGAGGTGAAGGTGATGGTGTACCAGCTGCTGCGTGAGATCGAGTTGTCTACTTGCGGGAAGACAGATCTTTCGGGACAGATGGGCGCAGACACCTTCCAGCTGAAGTTGAAGGGGGGACATTGGCTCCGGATGAGGATACGAGACTAAATGTATTTGATATAATGTTATGTTGTATGTCGGATTAAGGTAGGTAATTTTATATGGGCCGAAGTTTTTAGGTATTTTCCAAGCCGTACTAGACTAATGTTGCCTGAAATAAATGAATTATTAAAGATAAGGTTTTATTCAAGTCTGATTAATTGTTTTATATTATAATAACTAGCGACCCGCCCCGTTTTCGCAAGGGTGCAAATGCATAAAAAGTAAAAGTAAAAAATCATTTATTTCTTTAGGCTTACAAAATAAGCACTTAGACAAGTCATATTTTATACATTAAATTATTATCAAATAAAATTATTTTACTGTTCACTTCAATTTTTTGTCCACTCGTGGAAGAAGTATTATGTATTATTATCATGTATTATATGTATATATATATAAACCTTCCATTTTAATCACTCTATTTATGAAAAAAAGCATTAAAATCCGTTGCGTAGTTTTAAAAATCTAAGCATACATAGGGACAGACAGACAGCGGGAAGCTACTTTGTTTTACATAGGTATATTATGCAGTGACCAATAGCTGCACCCCGCGGCTTCGCCCTCGTATCTTGAATCGTTTTATCTATTGCTGAAAACTGCATTAAAAAGCCGTCGAGTAGTTAAAAAAATCTAAGCGAACAGACAGCGGAAGCGACTTTATTTGATACCGTAAAGATAAGTGTCCAATTATGTTTAAATTAATGCATTAGTAGGTACTCACTTTTAAAGGAATATTAGAACTTTAATTATTACAAAATAATTGTTTATTCGAATTCTAGGCATATTCATTTCATTTAATTTCATGTTTATATTTTATACATTAGTCAATTTCAAATATACTTTGTATGTATAATACATAAAATAAGTTTTAATGTTTTATTTCATTATTCATTATAGTATTATATTAATTGAGTACCTATGTAAGATTTATTAATTCTGATATATTAGACATTAAATTTTAGTAAGATATTGTACCTAAGTATCACAAGACAATTGTATCAATTATATTGTAATTCATGTAATCAAGACTAGTGTTATTGGAAATGTGTCAAAAATATGTGTACAAAATAAAATGATCACTGCTTTCTTGTTCACTTCTTAATTGCATATAATTTACTGTTAGAAGGAACAAATGTATATTTAATTTCCTATGGTCCAATAATTGTTGTTTTCCTATGGTCCAATAATTGTTGTTTTCCTATGGTCTAATCATTGTTGTTTTCTTATGGTCCAATCATTGTTGTTTTCCTATGGTCCAATAATTGTTGTTTTCCTATGGTCCAATAATTGTTGTTTTCCTATGGTCTAATCATTGTTGTTTTCCTATGGTCCAATAATTGTTGTTTTCCTATGGTCCAATAATTGTTGTTTTCCTATGGTCCAATAATTGTTGTTTTCCTATGGTCCAATAATTGTTGTTTTCCTATGGTCTAATAATTGTTGTTTTCCTATGGTCCAATCATTGTTGTTTTCCTATGGTCCAATCATTGTTGTTTTCCTATGGTCCAATAATTGTTGTTTTCCTATGGTCTAATAATTGTTGTTTTCCTATGGTCCAATAATTGTTGTTTTCCTATGGTCTAATCATTGTTGTTTTCCTATGGTCCAATAATTGTTGTTTTCCTATGGTCCAATCATTGTTGTTTTCCTATGGTCCAATCATTGTTGTTTTCCTATGGTCCAATCATTGTTGTGTTCCTATGGTCCGTCATTGTTGTTTTCCTATGGTCCAATCACTCAAACGCGAAAAAACATCTTCTTTCTTCTTCTTACCTACACTCTAGCCAAATTCGATGTAATAACGTACAATACAATAAAACAATACTTTAATTGTACACCAGATACAGATAATTACAAAAATACATTACATTCGACAAGTACAATGGGCGGCTTATCGCTTAGAAGCAATCTCTTCCAGGTAACCTTTGAATAGAAAGAATTATGTGAATTTAAGAAGGGGGTGTACCAAAGATAAGCAAGAATAAAAATAAACACAACATTATGAAGACTTAAAGACAAATAATAAATCAATGTTACAAATACCTAACTAAATATGTATAATGTAATGTTTGTATGCAAGCAACCCAACCGCCCATAGCACCGCTCATATTGTCAAATAAATGTGTTATCTACGAGTATCTATCTATGTATCCCACAAGTTCGGTCTAGCGAGCCATATTTAGAGCTCATGATAGAATAAATCCGTGATTACTTAGGGTCGCCTTCATCGAAATCGATGAGGAGGCATTCTATTTCCAAACGTATATACATATATATATACGTTTGGAAATAGAATAGAATATAATATTTATTTATTTATACATTTTATACAAATGTTTAACATTGTTGCAACGTCTATTGTGGTAATAGAATATATATATATATCCCATACTTCAACAATCAGTCTGACGTGAAAGTCGCCATTTTCAAATCTTATTGTCAATCTTTCGACACAGTCATGTCAACTTTGGACAGATTATACCAAAAAATCACACGGTGGTTTCAGTGTAAAATACAACCAATTTTATTCTCCCAAGTAAAATTAATCGAAAAAAGTTATTTCTTTATGACTGAACTCAAAGTTACTGGGCTTTCATAAATGCATTACATATGGTATTACCTACGGTATTACAAAACATTCCGACGAACTTAGTGGAGCAGCAGTGAGCGAAAGTTCACTGGCGATGCAAAAGCTTGGGGATTCGATTCTCGCCGCGGACAAATATTTATCTGACAGGGAGAATAATTGGACATCTTATACGACATGATAGCTTCATAATGTAACATCATAGAAGGAAATATGTAAGGAAAACGAGGAAGGGAAGACCAAGAATTAACTAATAATATGAGTCAGATCGAGGAGAAAGCCGCTGTCATCTCGTATAAAGAAGTAAAAGAGCCGCAACCGCATTGGAAAGAGAAAAGTAGAGGAAATCGCATCATTGCACCGACAAGTGATTGGTACACTGTTTCATTGATATTATTTTAAATAAAAAAGTGTTTGATCCCGGTCTTGGTGAGTATGAATATGGTATGGTATATCAATGTTATCCATAACATAGGCAAGTTGTCCATCTTTGTCGCCAGTCTTATTGATAGCTAATTCTATGCTATATGTAGGTAATAACATAGAATTAGCTAAGATTGAGTTAACTTTGTTTTCCGCATAGATTTTAACGGCCCTGGCACATCAAACACGCAATGGATGTAATTGTTATGTTTAAACAAGTTTAATGCACACAACACGGTCTCTAAACTACTGATACTGGTGACTAGGTAAACCAGTTCTAGCTATAACTTAAACTAACTTAGTGCGTGTCAGAGAAACCACGCCGAGTCCTCTCCTCTTCTATACCGCAATGCTTGAAAACGAAAGTTTTCAAATATTGCGTCCTACCAGTAACTATCTATAGAGCTGAGACGTGGACAGTCACGGTAGGGCTGGTCCATCAGTACAAAGTCGTTCAGCGAGATATGGAAAGAGCTATGCTCTCTCTGAAGGATATACTTATATCCGACAGAGAGCCAAAGTTATCGACATAGCTCTCCGGCCAGGTGGGATGACGACCTGCGAAAGACTGCAAGCACATGCTGGATGCGATAAGCAGAAGACAGGGCGCTATGGCGCTTATTCAGGGAGGACTATGTCCAGCTGTGGACTAACATAGGCTGATGATGATGAATGCGTGGCTACCTGTATGTAGTTAGTGTAGTGAGCTAAATATTTACTTAAGTTATTGTAACATTGCTGTTGGGAATTCTTCTGCACTGCATGTCATATTACTAAAGAATTTTAGGCACGTTTCACAGGAAATAAAGAAGGTAAAATTAAAGCTTATTTCTGCACAACAATATTGTTTTTTTTTTTGTAAGCTTAACAATCATTTTAGTTATTTATTTTTTATCAAGCATTACATAACTTTAAATTATTTTCCAATTCAAATTTTTGGTTGTAGGTACTTATTTATTTTTCATTTTAGGATTACAGATATACATATAGGTCTTCTTTCAACCAATTAAGTTTTATACGTAACAAAAAATGGCTAGCCGTAATTTTTTGTTATATATAAAACTTAATAAAACATTGACTGACTATAATGTAAAGATGCAATAGCCTTCTTTGAAAAAAATAATAAAATGGTGAAATACCTCCGCATGAGATCACAGATATCGAATGAAAGATAACTTGATAACTTATATATACATATGTAGAGGTAAAATACTATACAAGGATATTTCGTGGTACAAACCACAGTACAAGCTCGTCGGTCTACCGAGCCAGTCATAACAACCGGTCCGAGATTAAAAAATCGCTGCTGTTTTGTTTTTTAACGTTGTGATTCAACTGGTTTTTTGCGCGGTAAGTTTCAAGGTCATATTTGTTTGGCCTCTACGAGATAACATTACCTACATTAGTTTGACATTTAGAAAACACTGTTGTTATTACAATTTTTGTATAAGTATTGCGATAAGCTAAAAACAAACGATAAACGATTGTACCAACATACAGCTTACTTTGAGGACTCCACGTCCTCCTAGCCCAGGGCTAAATAATGCCACTCTGTACGTACTAATTATGTCTGCTTATGCTTAATTTAATTTAAAAGGTAGGTATGAAACGTAAAAATGCGGGCAATGTGACATATTACTCGCAGAGAAAAACTTATTGATTAACTCTCGTTAGCTTACAAACAATTAAACCTTTTTTTATGGAGTCGTCTGACTAAAACCTTTTTTTATGGACGACATCGAAAAAAGGAGGAGGTTCTATTTCCAGCTGTATGTATGTCTTTCTATGGATGTCTATACTAATATTATAAAGAGGAACGTTTTTATTTGTTTGTTTGTAACGAATAGGCTCCGAAACTACTGGACCGATTTGAAAAATTCTTTCACAGTTAGGTAGCTACACTATCCCCGGTGAACATAGGCTATATTATATTTTCAAAAAAGTTAGGGATCCGTACTAAAGTGCATCCGTGCGAAGCCGGGAAGGTCCGCTAGTCAGTCAGTATCTCCGTCATTTATGGACGATTGGGATTATTAATATTCAATTGTATAGAGGATGATTTCAAAGAGATTCTAATTCCGTTGATTTTTCAAACAATAATATACTGTTTCAGAAGATGCTTGCGTTTATCCTTATATGGGTTGCTGTAGGCGCCATCTACCTATATTTTCGGAGCCAGAACTCTACGTTCAAACGCTCTGGAGTCAAGCACCTGCCCAGTTTCCCAGTGGTGGGCAATATGGCTGGCATTTTGCTACAGAAAGAACACTTTGTCGATGATTTGAATAAGATGTATTTCACATTTCCAGATGAAAAGTAAGACTTATTTTTATCATTAATCATGATTATGGTAGATATCATAACTAAATAAATACATAATACTGTAACAAAATGTTTTGAATTCTAGCGTTCCTAATCGCTTGAATTCATAATATTTGTTTCTCTTCCCCCCCAGTCTATCTATACTAATATTATAAAGAGGACATGTTAGATTTTTTGTTTGTTTGTATTGAATAGGCTCCGAAACTACTGGACCGATTTGAAAAATTCTTTCACAGTTGGGAAGCTACACTATCCCCGGTAAACATAGGCTATATTATATTTTCAAATAAGTAAGGGATCCGTACTAAAACCGTGCGAAGCCGGGAAGGTCCGCTAGTCATTCATAAAATATCAATAGGATCTAATTATCAGATACTTAAAACAAGTATGTATGTACTTTTGTGCTATTGTTAGCTATTATCTCTTTTAATTGATAAACCACCTACACGAAGTTATTCAACTCAAAAGTCCTTGAAAGAATCTTGTTTTGTTTAGCTTAGGACTGATTAAATATGTTATTAGAGAAAAACCTATCATCGGCTTTTTCGCTAACAAGTGATAATCAATTGGCCAGTCATTGCAAAACTAATAACATTGTTTTGCAATGGTTGCGCAGGTTGCGGATTCGATTTCCGCCTCTGGACAATTGTGTGTACGATCTGCAGATGTTCCGGGTGTTCTGGTCATTATCTATGTATAATAAAAAAATATCTAGAATGTTATCTATTGCATTAAGTCATCAGTCATCTAGTACCCATAACACAAGCTCTGCTTAGCTTGAGGCTAGATGATGCTGTGTGGCCAACATTATTTATTGTGTGGTAACCAGCATTATTTATTTTATGTCTTTCAGATTTGTTGGGAGATTCGAATTTATGAATAAAAACATATTTATCCGAGACTTGGACCTCGCGAAGAAGATCGCTATCAAAGACTTCGAGCACTTCTTAGACCACCGCACCCTGCTCGACGACCCTCTCTTTGGGAGAAACCTCTTCTCTTTGAAAGGTAACATTCGTAACTGTACTTTGTAAACAACTAAGCTAAGTTAAGAGGACAGAGAACTAGGTAGATATGTCTTAGGCTCAAAAAAAGTTAAATGTGTCAAATTATGCTATGTGATACATAAGCAAAGGCCAAAGTACATAGGAAGGCGTACTTAAAAGGAAAAAGCACAAGATGCTTCCACGGGAGTGAAAAAGGCCCAGTGGACGTTTCTTAACATGATAAAATAATCACCAGAATCATCCACTTTTATGTGTGGGCAACATCACAAATATGAGATTTCCTTAGGTTTATTATATAAGTGACAATTTCTCTTATAATCAATCAAAAGCACAACTATGTGTCTGCATGTGCCTGTGTGCAACTATGTGTGTGTGGGTCTTAACAGAAGCTGCGCATTTGATCTCCTTAGAGTTAAGATTCTAAGTCCGTCCTTGAGGTAACGAGGTTATCCCGGTTTTTAAATTGTTTTCTGAGTGCCGGACCGAAGACGCGTGACCCGAGAGCTGGTGACTATCTAAATCAGCACTGGCATACAAGGGCAATGCAGCCAGCGTCTTGAGGACGCTTGCGACTGATATTATATGGATTAGTTGAGCTACCTCTTAATTGTTTACAACAGTCTGCAGTTCGCTAACCTGTACTAATTGTAAATACTAGTTCTAATTTGATTCTATTAGATGTAGCGTAATCGGAAGCTAATTGACAAATAAACCTCAGGTCAAGAATGGAAGGACATGCGCTCGACCCTGAGCCCCGCCTTCACCAGCTCCAAGATCCGTCTTATGGTGCCCTTCATGATGGAGGTCGGGGAACAGATGATGAGGACCCTGAAGAAGGATATCGAGGCTTCTGGAGGTAAGGTTTATGATCTACTAGAAACCCGCTGCGGCTTCGCACGGGTGCAAATGCATGTATATGTAATTTACATATAAACCTTCATCTGTAATCAATCTATCTATTAAAAAAACCGCATAAAAATCCATTGCGTAGTTCAAAGGATCTAAGCATATAGTAAAAAACAAAGTCGCTACCCGCTGTCTGTCTGTCCCTATCTATGCTTAGATCTTTAAAACTACGCAACGTATTTTGATGCGGTTTTTTTAAATAGATAGTGATTCAAGAGGAAGGTTTATAAACCATTTGAACATAGATTTCCACGAGGGTGAAGTGAGGGTGCGCCGCGGGGCGCAGCTAGTTTCAAATAAATACAACACTGGATTGTCACTTTCACATCTTATTACAAAGTCAATAGATGATGCCTTTTGTTGTTAGAACACTCAGGAATTTGCTTTACACAAGGAGCTTGGTCAAGATCGAGAGTGACTCACGCACCGAGAGGGTTTCAAACGATTGTAAATTAGTACTACGGTACCGTAGAAACTAACAGTAGATCGAAAACCCTTCAAGTTTTATCAAATATTTCAATAACTATGAGTTTATTGCAAGACCCAGTTGTTTAAGGCATGATGAATCAACTATCTTTGTTCTAGTGGGATACATTGACGCAGACATTAAGGACCTGACCACCCGCTATGCAAATGACGTCGTGGCCTCCTGCGCCTTTGGCCTTAAAGTGGACTCCCACAAAGACATCGACAATGAATTCTACGCGATGGGGAAAGACGCTTCGACGTTTAATTTCAAGCAGCTGGTCTTGTTTCTGATGTCCATGTCTTTTCCTAAGACAATGAAGGTAAGGTTGGTTTTTGTGCATCTATAAGGCCGTCTGATTATGTAGGGAATTTAGCACTACAGATTTTCATACGAATGTCCAGAGGGAAATCCAGGACACGATGAAAAGATGTAAGGGACACGAGAGAGTGTCAAGCTTTCGAAGACGACGACGTCGACGATAAAGCGAAGTGGAGGAAATAAATTAGGAAAGTTGACCCCATCATCATCGTATGGGATAAGAAGAGAGAGAAAGAGAGAGATACAAAGAGATTATGCAACTATACGTAAGGCAGATTCGGGAACCAAAATTTAGGGAATTTCAAGCAACTGCACAAACTGCATGATACGGTCAAAAAATAAGGTTTATATATATTATTTTAATAATAATGAGAAACAAATTATAAAGGATGAGACCGATGATGAGAGGATGACACCCGGTATGTTTAGCCCTCGCCTTTAGATTAACTCTCTTAAAGAGCCTCTGTGCTGTTGGCTTTGGCCCTACGCAAGCTCTCCAAAGGACCGGGTCACTTTATGGCCCGAGATCATGGAAATGAATGAGAAACACATAACAATAATACTGGTCAATCTACGCAATAACATTGATCACCTTATAATATCCCAAGACAAACTTCAACACAATACATCTACCCGAATTCAAGTTATTATTCGAGGAAAATATGATTGAGGTGTACCTTGCGTCATTCTGTTTTTATGAGAAATCATTGATTTTTTGTACATTGACATGCAATCTTCTGACATTCCAAGCATGTATAGAAAAAAATCAGGTAACAATTTGCTGTTGTTGACGTTAGTACTAAGCTTAATGGGAACTTAATACGGGTACATGTACCATTGGCAAGGTCACATTGAGAAACAAGATATGACCAACATTGTATAATACGGTTTTTATCAAAGTCTGTAAAATACAAACTGGTTGTACGGTTCACGTACACACACTTTTATGTAAAACTATTTTGGCTGACACTGCAATCAGCCGCGACCTACATTTTCAGTTAACACTTTGACTGCGATTTTTATTGACTACCGCGATCTTTTTTTTAACCTAAAAAATTCGTCGGCAGCACGAATTTTTTAGGTTACACTCTACACAGCGGTTGTGTTGCGCCGCACATGCGTTTTGTTCGAAAAATATTACGGCTGTGCTGAGTCACAAAGATCTGTATTTTCTCAGCCGCTACGCTAGTGTGGATTTAGAATAGAATAGAATAGAATAGAATAGAATAGTAATTTACGCATATTAGTCACATGTAGAAAACACACACCGTGTGATTTCAGCAGTCAAAGTGTTAAGCCTTTACTACGGACTAGAGCGGATGAGTATTTTTCATGAACTTGTATACTTTTCGAAATATAACTACGATTAATTACTCAGTTAATTCCAACTATCTAACTACTGCTTTGGGCTCGTACACTGGTAAGAGTTACGAGTAGGATGACAAACCATTTCTATAGCTGTCTCTGTGGCCAGGTTTAGTGACCCAGATGTCACGGTGGCTTTCATAAAGTTTTTGTTATTATATTATAGTGCGTAAGCCCGTACACTCAGGGTAATATCGAAGAAATTTAAATGAAATGAAATCAATCAAAGAATCAATTTGCGACTCATCACATCAGTCACTTGATCAGCTACATAGTTAGAGCGTCCCAGTACTGAGGGAAAGATCGAACATTTTTAGGATATTATTTAATTTCTTAATAAAGTTATTCATGTGATGATGGTTTGCTTTTCTCGTCTTCCCTTTTTTAAAGTTTCATATTTTTTTATGTCTTCAAAATTATTATGGTTCCTTATTTACTTCACTCTATCAAGATATATAACACATAAAAGTGACGTCATCAAACAACTAATTATCGTTTGATTGAATATTTCAGTTTCTGAAAGTGAACTTGCTCTCTAAAGTATCGCAAGATTTCTTCCGGCAACTGGTGAACTCAACGATGCAGGATCGCGAGGAGAAGAACATTATCCGACCTGACATGATACATCTACTTATGGAGGCAAAGAAAGGTACATACAGACACAAATACTGATTAAGGGTTTTGTTATTATAGTGCGTTAGTCCTCGCACTTGGAAATTCGTAGGAAGTCTCAAAGATTTTTGACTCATCACTTGATTCACTAGCACTCGGAAAGTCGTAGGAAAGATTTCGACTCGCGTCGCGTGTCGGTCACTTGATTTCGTGGCTCAGCTAAAGAGATCGTCACAGTACGGAGTTCCCCTCCGTACAGTGGTCGCGGGTTCAAGTCCCGTCGAAATAAAAAAAATATTGGGATATTATTTAATTTCTTAAATAGTTTAGAATTAAGGTTGTACATTTAATAGGTTAGTTAAAAAAATAAGGCACAATAAGAATGCAAATAAAACGATGATAAACTAAAACATTAATAACTACTTCATCATCAGCCTATAGCAGTCCACTGATGGACATAGGCCACCCCGATGAGCGCCAACTACTTATCTCACATTAATTTGCTTTATTAATTTGTTTTAAAACTTATACTTATACCATTAATATTCAATTTAACAACTTATTTCTAAATGACATTTTTATATTAACTAATTTTATATATATGATTGTTCAGAATTTTAGGCTAACATCTAACAAGAAAGAACCCCAAAATTGTTGTGCCCTGACAGGGTTTTTATGCATTGTGTACCTGCCCACTAAGACTACACCTAAGAAACTACCTGTATGCATGAAATCACAATAAATGAATTATGAATATGAATACTTTTAAAATAAAATATACACATTTCAGGAAAATTGACCCACGATGACAAAGCTAAAGATACTGATGCTGGGTTCGCAACAGTCGAAGAATCTTCAGTTGGCAAGAAAGATAATGTAGTAAGAGGTAAGTTCAATGTGGAGAAATCGTCGAAAATGGTAGGTTTATTATTTAACCCTGCAATTGTTAAAGATAACAGAAAATACGTTTAAATTTCAGGAACTAATCTCCAATAAAACATGCAATCTCAAAACAAATTTATAAAGAATATAACGATAACAGAATAAAACAACAAAAATGCATAAACAAATTAGTGGCGTTTCGTTATTATGTTAACACACAAACTACTTGAGCAGCGACTGCGGGAATGCTAGGAGCGCGTTCGGCTAAAATAGATAGATAGAAAATTATTTTATTACACACTTACAAAATAAAACAAACAAGACAGAATAAAATACAATATATGTGACAATTTGGCGGTCTTATCGCTCAAGATCGATCTCTACCAGACAACCGTGGATGGATAGGATCGTTGAAATACAGAAAATGAAACGGTTTATTGTTTAATAACTAGCGACAGCTTCGCACCATTTTCGATATAAACTTTCCTCTTAAATCACTCTATCTGTTGCTGAAAAGTGCATTAAAATCCGTTGAGTAGTTTACTCGTAATAGATCTAAACGAACAGACAGCGGAAGCGACTTTATTATAGGTAATATATAAAGATTACGCCTTTAATCTAAAACTAAACGGGTACTACCGACGACGACGTCGCACAGTGGAACGAAAACGTACGGTAGTGGACTTAGGGGTGTGTTGGAACGAAAGTTTTATTTTTAATAATGTTATGATTGATATCGATTCTTTGCATCAATACAAACACAAACTTCTCTATTCAAAATTCTGATAAATTAAGCATTTTCATAGTTATAGCGATATTAAGGTTTTTTTTGTATGGGGCAAGAGCCAAATTGGCTTATTACGCGCGTGCCTTACGGTGCCTCAGAGATTTGTGTATTGATTAATATAGTAATCGTGACGAGCTACAAAAAGGGCCTACAGCCAGACTGCGAAAACTTGCGATTTAATTTTAAATTTTTTTCTTATTGGATTTTTGGGTATGTTGGAATAAAACTTTTATTTTTAATAATGTTATGATTGATATTGATACTTCGCATCAATACAAACACAAACTTATCTATTCATATTTCTGAATGAATAAAGTATTTTCGTAGTTAAAGCGATCTTAAGTTTTTTTTTTGTATGGGGTAAGAGCCAAATTGGCTTATTACGCGCAAACTTTACCGAGATTTTCAGAGATTCGTGTATAGATTAATATAGTAATAGTGACGAGATAAGTTTTTTTTCAATTTCTCTATTCTCACAACCCTTGCGGTAGAGAACTAAGCGCGTTTTTTTGGAGTGGTATCCTTAGTAGACCTAATCCACTAATTGAATAGTACGTTATATTAATTTCGAAAAATCTTTATTTTTAATCGTTAAAACGGTAATAAGTGAGATTGCTCGAGATTAATATAATAACCCTTAATTCAAAATAATTTAGATAGGTGACAAATAAAGAAATGTTTAGAAACTAAAATAACTCGACATCAGACTCAGATTCGATTCCATCGACTATTGATTTTGAGTTTATATCGACAAACTCTATATTCTCTTTATTGATATGGGGCTTCTTAGCCCATTTAATCAAAGGTATTCAGAAACTGCTTTTAGTCTGCGAGAAATATGCTATTTCTCACGGGCTAAAATATAATGTTACCAAAACTGAGATGATGGTGTTCAGGTCGGGACGAGGTCCAGATAGGGTACCGGATGTCCATATAAATGGAGCCACTATTAAAGTGGTTAATCGATTTAAGTACTTGGGGCATTGGTTAACAGAGACGCTTAGAGACGATGATGACATTGAGCGTGAACGGAGAGCCCTCGCCGTGCGAAGCAACATGCTCGCGCGCCGCTTCTCAAAATGCAGTACCGAAGTCAAAAACACCTTGTTCAATGCATATTGTCTGGGTATGTACACGTGCCAACTATGGACTAATTTTACCAGAAAGGCTTTCAATACCATAAGAGTCCAGTACAATGATGCCTACCGGACTCTTATGAGGTTACCGAGGTACTGCAGCGCGTCGGGCATGTTCTCCGAGGCAGGAGTTCCGGACTTCTTTGCCATCATCCGATCTCGAGTGGCGTCATTCTGGAGTAGGCTGAGTCGCTCAGGTAATAGTATACTTAGGGCTATCTCTGACACGGTATACAATAATCCAATTTTCCAGCATTGGATATCCGTCCACTTGGGCGGTAACAAGAAGTGACGACCCTGTAGCATTCTGCTCAGGGTAACTATTTACAGCCTGTATTTAAAATATTCTGTGTTTTTATTTAATTTTTTGTGTATTTTTGTTTTAATTTATTCTCTATGATATGGGTCCTTAATTTTGTATTATGTGCCTGAAATAAACGATTATTATTATTATTTATCTATTTTATCGTGAGCTGCTAACAGACAATGCTGAAAGATGTGTCCGATGATGCAATTATTTTGCATCATCTGACGTCTTTGTGTTTCCTTTGTAATTTTATACGTTTAGATGAGATGTGTGGGTCTGAACTGATTAGCAAATTGTATAAAATGTCTTGATTAGTCGCTTTTCTACTACATTTTTGCGAATGATTTAACCTGAACCGTCTACAATCTTTCTTCCTGGACTCGGAAGCTTCCTCAGATAATGTTCCAATTGGAATGAGTCCAAAATTGGCTATTATCTCTGAAAATACAATTTAAGAGAACGATTCCCCTAATTCAACTAATATGTGTCGACCATTATTTTTCAAATTTGTAAAAGAAAATAAAGCATGAGCAAGAACTTTATGTACGCTTGATGGCATGTAGTACCATTTATATAACTCAACGTATAGTTTCATTGTGTTTTCAGTAAATTCTTTGAATTTTACCGTATTTATAGTTTTCCCCGAAGAAAGCACCTGTAAAATAGTTGCGAAACTTTTAATCAATTTTTCATCTACACCAGTTATTGAAGCAGATGTTTTATAGTCTGCGAAAAATCGCCTTGCTGTATTGCCATCATTAGTTATACCGTGACCCTGCTTTACTACGTCTACCAACAATCCTAATCGGGTTTTGAAAGAGTCTTGAATGCCGTTCTTCTTCTTCCATAAGATTTTTATGTTCTCCTTTAACAGTCCAGGTTTTGAAATCTAATCTATATACTATGTGAAGGATACACTCCATCATATGTATAATTTTTTTTTATTATAGCGCTCATTGTAATTAATTAAGAATATTTTTTATCTATCCTTCTTTTATTAAATATACATAAATATTTAGAAAATCCACTAGGAAACATTAAAAAAACAACTTAAGATCGCTAAAACTATGAAAATACTTTATGAACTAGAAATTTGAATAGAAAAGTTTGGGTTTGTATTGATAAGAAGTATCCGAATCGATCACAACATTATTAAAAATAAAAGTTTTGTTCCAACATACCCCTAAAATCTAAAAGGATTTTTTTTAAATCAAAGCACAAATTTTCGCAGTCTGACTGTAGGGCCTTTTTGTAGCTCGTCACTATTACTATATTAATCAATACACAAATCTCTGAGGCACCGTAAGGCACGCGCGTATAAGCCAATTTGGCTCTTGCCCCATACAAAAAAAACCTTAAGATCGCTATAACTATGAAAATACTTAATTTATCAGAAATTTGAATAGAGAAGTTTGTGTTTGTATTGATGCGAAGAATCCATATCAATCATAACATTATTAAAAATAAAACTTTTGTTCCAACACACCCCTAAGTCCACTACCGTACGTTTTCGTTCCACTGTGCGTCGTGAGCAGACAGCTTTCACATATAGTCACGAAAGTTTACCTTTGTTATCAAAGGTTAGCAGGTAGAGAATGCTATCTAGCATTATGCTCGCCTACGTACATCTTTTGTGCAATAAAGTATATTATATCTATCTAGGTATCTATCTTTTTATTACAGAGTGGTCTCAAGACGACCTAGTAGCGCAAGCGATCCTGTTCTTCATAGCTGGCTTCGAGACGGTCTCGTCTTCCATGTGCTTCCTGATGCACGAACTGGCTCTCAACCCTGACATACAAGAGCGTCTGCTCCAGGAAATAAAGGAGAACGATGCGAAGAACGGAGGGAAGTTTGATTACAACTCGATTCAAAGCATGGTTTACATGGATATGGTGGTCTCAGGTATGTTTACTACCTTCCTCATCTCAGTTTACGTTGGAAATTTTAAATGTGTGACGTGTCCAAGAGTCCTGAAGGTCTAAAGGAAATAAAGCACTTTGAAAGTGGCAACTTTGTCAATGTTTCCATTATACATCATACAGAGCTCTGGTGAATCATATACACCAGAGCCCTGTATAGTATAATGTATAATGGTGAACCCTGAGTTTGGTTTTGGTGTAGTGTCGAGACATTTCATTTTTATATCGGACTAGTTTCTGCCCGCGGTTTCTCACGCGTTGTTTCTGTGGAAAATTTTAAGGTTATTCTTATCCCATAGAAATTACTTTATGGGATGTAAGATATGTTTTATTCCGGGCCTGGAACTACCGGTATACAATTTCAGCCCGATCTATTCAGTAGTTTTGCGTGAATGAGTAACAAACATCCATACATACAAATACAAACTTCTGCGTTTATTTATAATATTAGTAGGGTTTGGTACAGCATCTCCCCCTTAGTTTCCTTAGTTTTGGATGTTCAACATCAAACAATTTAATAGTTACCATTCCACGTTTGTATGGGAGGATGAGCGACTTGTTTGACCTTAAAAGCCAAATCTTGCGACAGCTTGTGATGATAGTTTCTTTTTCCGTTTTCCAGAAGCACTGAGGCTATGGCCACCCGGTGCAGCTTTAGACAGGATTTGTACTAAGGACTACAATCTGGGACGCCCAAACAAAGACTCCAAAGAAGATTACATTGTAAGTTTTACCCATGGCACGGCCCAAGAACAGTACAATAGATGGCCGCTAAATACTGTGTAAGGCTGATTTTAGTGTCACGCTGACGATCGGCGCTGAGAGCTCGGCGCGTAGAAATCTGTATGGACGCTATAGAAACCTTTAAAAATAACGCCGACTGTTCAGCGCTGACTAAGGTCAGCGCTGACAGTACGCGCGTCCTACGCGCCGCGCCGCTCGTCAGCGTCGCTGAGCGGTCGTAGCCGACCAGCGCCCGCGCACTTCTGCCTTCAGTGAGCGTTTTAGTGTCGCACTGATCGCACGCGCCGCCGGTTGCGTACAATCATGTCAAGTCGCGATATAGGCGATGAGCAGAATACTAAAGCGACCCGCGCTGACGAGCTACACGCTGAGCTGTCAGCGCTGATGATCAGCTTGACACTAAAATCAGCCTAAATCAATATAATTACCTATGTAATTTAGTTACTCTTTCACTGCATATTGCCTAAATTCTGAATACCTATGCGCAGAAAAAGAAGCGATGAGCACGATGAGCATCAAGAATATTCTGAGCGAGTCTTTCATATAATTAATAAAATAAATGACTAGCTGCCGCTTCGCCCGCGTGGAAATTTATGTGTTGAATATGTGTCAATTATGTGTCAGGTTAATAAACCTTCCTCTCGAATCACTCTATCTAATAATCCGCATCAAAATCCGTTGCGTAGTTTTAATGATCTAAGCATATATAGGGACAGACAGAAAGTCTGAAGCGACTTTGTTTTATACTATGTAGTGATAAAATTAATTTATGTCAGTTTTGTTTAAATCAATGTATATTATTAATTATTTACTTTAAGTCTTTTTAAGTCGTGTGCTGTATTTGTTTACTATAGTCAGATAATTAAGATTTTCAGAATAAATATATTTTCATTTCATTTCAGTTCATTTATAGGTCAAAAGTTTAACTCTGTATCCTCTACAATTTCAAATAACAGGTCCGTAAAGGAGATGGCGTCGGCATTCCTGTGTGGTGCTTCCACCGCGACCCCAAGTACTACCCGGATCCGCTGAAGTTTGATCCTGAGCGATTCTCCGAGGAGAACAAACACAAGATCGACCCCTTCTCTTACATGCCTTTCGGAGTAGGACCCAGGAATTGCATTGGTAAGGGTTTTTCTTTCTCAAGGTAGGTTCATTTCATACATCTCGTTTCAAAGAGGGTCCACGACATTTCAAAATACAACGGGTTCATGGAATTGTCTGGTACAGTTAGCAAGAAAAGCTTCGATAAGGTTATTATGAACTTAACTTTTTTAAGAACAATAGCGTCCTGGACCTCTGGGAATGAGCTCAATTTATCAGTTTCTCTGTTAAATTAATGTTAGTTTATACGAGTATGTATACTATTCGTTCCATTTTCGCAAAATAAAAACCTTTTAACTTATACTTTACATAGATATAAAATGTTTCGGTTGAGATTACATGACATTTATTTTCCACAGGGTCTCGCTTCGCGCTGTGCGAGGTGAAGGTAATGGCATATCAACTCCTCCAACATATGGAGCTGTCGCCGTGCCCCAAGACCTGCATCCCCACCAGGCTGTCCAAGGATACATTCCAGATGAAGATAGAGGGCGGGCACTGGCTGCGGATCACGCCACGGAAGTAGACTATTACATACAAACAGAAAAATACTTTAATATCCATATATATTTTTACTAGCTGTGCTACATGGCTTCGTCCGCGTAGAAAATTGAAAAATAGCATTTTTTTGTAATGTAAGTACACTATTATATATGTTACACTATTATATAATATTATATTAGAACTTTTATTATATAATAATTTTTATTTATACTCCTAAGAACTAGTAAAATTAAGGTAGTCATATAAAAATTATAAAGCAACTTAAAGTTGTAACGTAATACGTAAACAATTTGATAGTTCAATAAAACCGACTTCGACTCCCTTAGATTAAAACTGTTTTCTAGTTTATCGGATTTATTCAAAAAAACTAACTCATCTCTAGGGAATACAATTTAGGACCATCTCGGAATGTTCTTATATACAATTAGAAAGATTCATCCGGATCGCTCTAGAAATGACGGAATAATCAACGAATATATACATATATGTACATAAAAGCAGAATATAGAACCTCTCTTCTCCTTACTCGAAGTCTATCGACGTAGCTCAAAGAAAAATAAAAATTAACTTGGATGTTAGTGGAGGTATGTACAGGGCTATACAGGGTGAGTTTTTGATATGGGAGTGCATGGCCTAATCCGAAACCATAAAAGTTAGAGAAAAGTCTACAAAAAGAAATCATGGACTCAAAATAGAAGATAATTTGACGTTGTTTTAAAAACTAAAACCGACATCAAATTCAACATGGGGAAGTAGTTTCAAACACGTAACATTTTTCAATTGGCGACATCTACATAGTTTAAATTCGTGTCTAATTTATTATAATGAGATGAGTGATGTGTCATCCACACATGGATAAAACGACGAATAAAGTGATTTGAAACACGAACGACATTTTTATTCACGGAATGAACAATCTTACTGCTAACGTGCAAAATGCATTGCCATGGACGCGTCAAACCTTTTCTTTTGGATGTAAAAATATTTATAACTAGCTACGCCCCGCGGTTTCACCCGCGTGGTGATAGATATTTTAGATAATATACTATAATTATATCATTATGAATTGTAGCCTATGTGTTATTCTGATATGTAAGCTATATTATTGTGAAGATTAATTAAAATCCATTCAGTAGTTTTTACTTGAAAGTGTAATAAACATCCATCCATCCATACTTACAAACTTTCGCGTTTATAATATTAGTAGGATAATTGTCAACATATTTTCATAGAAAGGCCATCGAAAGAACGCATCGTTTGCTCGTAACATCTACGCCAATCAAGACAGCGTCTCATGATTTAGGATTTGGTCATCCACTCCCATCTCAAAAAACCACCCTGTATACTCTTACTAGACTGTGATATAAAATAAAAATTTTAGAAACAGTAAAAATTGGCTGAATTTTTTATTGATCTACACATAATGTAAACTCCTATCTTCTTAAATAAATAAATAAATAATATGTACTTTTAATTATTATACCTACAATACAGCACCCATAACACAAGCTCTGCTTACACTTTGGGGCTAGCTAGATGGTTAAATTTTTAAACAATAATTATTTATTTAGACCAAAATAAAGCGAAACGAAATGAAAAGATAACAATGTAACTAGGTATAAATAATACAATATTATAACTTTTAGAACATATTATAACTTATGCGCCTATACTTAAAATAAAAACTTAATAATTTCAGCGGTGTGACCGGGCCGAAGAGAAACACGGTGGCAGTCACAGTGCTAAAATGACTGTGAGGTCAATATTATTGTCTGATAACTACCTTCACTTTGTTGAAACTCATATATGTACCTGTATCAAACACAGTATTTTACTGCTGCAGGTCGCATCGCTTCATTTTTTTGTTCTGAACCTTAGTTATGTTTGAAAAGACTTTTTATGTTTTAATTATGAAAAAAACTCTAACTCAGGGTTAAGCTCGCCTATGTACATATCTTTTTAATTAAGTTATTTTTAAGGTTTGTATGTGTACAATAAAGAATTAAAGAAAAAAAGATAGAATGCCTCCAAAGAAATTTTGCATAGAGAACCACGAACATCTCTCCTCCATATTCTTATCGAACGTCTCATGACGTTTCGACCACTTGTTCTCTACTTATAGAATAAATAGGTAAGGCAGTATCGTGAGTAGCTACAGAGAGACAACCGACCACAGTACACGCTCATTGGTCTAAGGAGCCAGACGCATCAAGAAAAGAGTTTGGCCGGTTCAATTGTCTGTTTACGTTGTGATTTATTCGACTTGTGGTTCTGCGTTGGTTGTAAGTTATAAATAATATGTTTTCTTAGACTAGGTATAATGAAGATAACCTTGCTTTTGGATTAGGAGAGTAAACACTGTTATCAATTTTGTTTTTTAATATAAAACAATAATATCCACCAGCTTTGTTTACTGTGGTTTGCGCTGGGTGACACCACGGAGTAACATTTCTGTATTCCATCGCTCTATGAAAAGAGCTATGCTCAAGGTCCCTCTGAAGGATAGGATTCGTAACGCATCCGACAGAGACACAAAGTTATCGACGTAGCTCAAAGAATTAGCAAGCTCAATTAACAGTGGGCCGGCCATATCGCGAAGAACCGACAACCGCTGGGGTAAACGTATTCTTGAGTGGAGACCGCGACTCGTCAAATGCGATGTCTGGACTTTTATAGATTGATAATGATGATGACAATGTGAAAGATCCACCATTATTAGGTGCTACGTTTGTACTGTATAGTTATTCTGTGTCGTTGCTAAGATTACTTTATCTTCCAGAAGATGCTTGCGTTTATCCTTATATGGGTAGTGGTGGTGGCCATCTACCTGTATTATCGAAGCCAGAACTTCGCGTTCAAACGCTCTGGGGTCAAGCACTTGCCCACATTCCCATTAGTGGGCAACATGACTGGTATCTTGCTGCAGAAGGAACACTTTGCCGATGATTTAGAGAGGATGTATTTCCAGTTTCCTGATGAAAAGTAAGTTTCCTTAGACTTATGAATTTATTTAACATCATACAAAAAATTTTGTTATCTACATTGTACCGTAAATATGTGTATACAGCTATAGTAAGTAAATATTATTGTTCGCACTAAAAGTACTACACACGTACACTAATAATAATCAAAAAACCAAATCAATTTTCTAAAAGACATGGTAAGATTAATAACAACCAATTGTAAATGTTGCCAGCCAACATGTGCAGTTCACAAGATTTAGAATATTATTGTGATTTAATATTTTCTAAAGCACGTGTTTTAATATTATGCTTACTCATCAATCTATGCTTGAGTAACGCTGTTCTGCATATAAAATTGTTACTTGCTTGAGTAACGATTTTATACGCATTGTATATCGAAGACTGAGTAAACTCTTAAAATACAGAAGGTGTAACAAATAGAATTCTTATCAACCAGGTTTGTTTATCAGACAATACTTTTTTTTATTATAAGTTGTAGGCCTAGGCATCTATTTCATTTATTATTGTGCAAATATTTACGCTTATCTGATAAACCTTATCTACGTGTAGGTACGATATCTACACACGAAAAGTGTTTACACTCATAAATGTTTTAGTTATGTAATTACTATGTACGCTTGACTTGACGATATTTGATCTGTCTAAGTCTAGAATTGTGAACATGGCTAATGGCATGATAAAAACAAATAATTTCGTTTGGTTTCCGTTCATTTGTCGTGCGATCCGATAGTTTCATACGAACTGTTAATATACACAGTTATGTAACCTATGATAATAATTGTAAAATATTATCGTTTTGAAACAGCTAAAAATAGTTTCCGAATTCCTTTGTTTCCCTTTAAAGTGTTTTTTTAGGTTTTGTGGGATACATTATGTACGTAGGTAACATGGGAATAATTTTACCACCTTAGAATCATAATCTAAAATACATAGGAATCATCCAAATCAGTCCATAAATGACGGAAATATCAACACACATGAACGAACATACAAACAACCAAACATAAAATCTCCTTCTGTACCCGCTGAGGCGCCAAATGTATGGAAGGAAAGTAAAAAAAAATATATTATGTGTATTACTAAGGACTGATATCATACTCGGGGGTGAAAAGTTGCTTGCGTGACGCGTCACCATGACCCCCGGAATAATTTCCATTAGTATCGGGAAAACAACACAAGGAGCTGGGGGGTTATTCCATATGACATAGGAGATTCCTTGCCTTAACCATGTGACGTCACATCGTGTTCTAAACAAATGTGATTCCTAAACACGCCTTGGTGTGGAATCGAAAATTTGTAGCGAGACGAGTTGTCTATGCCCCGTTTTTGACATGGGTCTTGGTTAGACAAAACAGATACTAAGGTTATCCACGTTTTGTTCTTGTAATAGTATTCTTGTTTCTGGCAATTCTTTCAGGTTTGTCGCAAGATTCGAGTTCACAACTAGAAACATCTTCGTCCGTGACTTGGAGCTTGTAAAGAAAATAGTTATCAAGGACTTTGAGCACTTCGTCGACCACCGCACTATGATCGATGACCCTCTTTTTGGGCGAAACCTCTTCTCTTTGAAAGGTAACTTTTGATGACTATTTGTGTAATCTTTAAGCTGAGATAACAGAATAATTACTGCGCTTGTACGAGTATGGTGGACTTATGCCTCCTTTTATAAGGAACTAGTTGAGTCCCGCGGTATCGCCCCCGTGGAAATCTATGTGTCAAATAGTTTATACCTAAACCTTCTTCTTGGATCACTCACACACATTGACGTTTTATACTATGTAAGGATTATCAATGATGAAAAGACATAAAACATTTCGAAAATAATCTGACTATAGTATGTTTTTTAAGAAGTTTTATCCGAAAATCGAATTCTCTATGCATATTTGAATGCATGAAGCATAAAAGGTAATTACTGATAATACAGAGAAGGCAAAAGCAAAGGTAAGTTTTTATCTAGGCCCTAGGCTGACGTTGTTGATGATTCAAATGAACTCGACTTTGATGATTCGGATTGTAACTCGTTGTATCGGTGTGTACGAGTAACTGTTAATCTAATAATTAAAGTCAAAAGTTAATCAACCGAATAAACCTCAGGTCAAGAATGGAAGGACATGCGTTCGACCCTGAGCCCCGCCTTCACCAGTTCCAAGATCCGTCTTATGGTGCCCTTCATGATGGAGGTCGGGGAACAGATGATGAGGACCCTGAAGAAGGATATCGACGCTTCTGGAGGTAAGGTATATGATCTGTTGACAGCTTACATAAGGCACGAAAGGAGCTAGGTAAAATATGGTTTATGATCTCTCAATAGTTCAAAATAGCTGTCACAATATGCATAACCAATTTTTCCATGGATCAATCTAATAATAAAACTGTAGTATGATATTATCGTCGGTAATACAGATTTATTTATAAAACCTACGTTAAGGCAGGTCGCGATATTTAGGTTACATAGAATGCATTGCCATGTAGAATTCTATATTGTAAAGTCTGCCATTTTTGTTATTGAGAATCCAAAATGGCTGTAATGAAATAGTCTTGGTATAGCGTTAGGTACTTATTTTATAACATTAAATTTCCATTTATTTATGGATTTGGATTTGACATAATAAATAGAATTGGTCGCCTTAAAGTCCTGCTAAACGTTAACGCCTTTTTTATGGTAACTAAATGAGACTCATTGTGTTTCAGTGGGCTACCTTGATGCAGACATCAAAGACCTCACCACCCGCTTTGGCAACGACGTCGTGGCCTCCTGTGCCTTTGGCCTCAAAGTGGACTCTCACAAGGACGTCGATAACGAATTCTACTTAATGGGAAAAGACGCCTCGACATTTGGTTTCAAACAGCTGCTCATATTTCTGATGTGCACGTCTTTTCCTAAAATTATGAAAGTAAGTTTTGCTTATTTGCTTAGGTCGGATTTTGTCACATACCTTCTCCAGAATTCTTGGCGCCTTATTTATGGTAAAAGTGCCTCAATATTATCAATTATTCGGTCTGCTTTTCTCGTCTTCTCTTAGCCGTACCTACTCAGGCTACTAGAAACAACTGACACTGACCACGTTCAAGGCATAACCAACATCTGTACTTCCAGAATCATAGATATTTTTAGTTAACAAGGTTTAGGAAACGTTATAGAGAAGTTTTAGGTTTTAATGTATAAAGGCAGTCTTCTCCATAATTTCTTTTTTCGCGAAGATGATAGGTAAAACATTCAAGGGTGGCGTAGGTTTTTTCGTTTCGTCAATAATTAAGGCATCCTACCTATTGGCTGTATTGAAAATTAAATATTTCAGCTTTTGAAACTGAACATGTTCTCCAAAGTGTCACAAAATTTCTTCCGGCAACTAGTGAACTCAACGATGCAGGATCGCGAGGAGAAGAACATCATCCGACCTGACATGATACATCTGCTTATGGAGGCCAAAAAAGGTATACCTATTGTTAACCACAGAAAGGTTAAATCATTTAAGTTCGCACGTTGTGTAATTTACTCTATGCCGAGTCTTCTGATCCATACATCCAAACTTTCTCATGCATTATTATGGTGATGCAATGATATACGTGCTAGGGGAAGTTAGTACTTGTTGATTGTGACCATGGAATAAATGACCCTAAATACGATTTGCAGGAAAATTGAGTCATGATGCAAAAGCCAAAGACGCGGATGCAGGGTTTGCAACAGTTGAAGAATCTTCAGTGGGCAAGAAAGTTGATGTGAAAAGAGGTGAGACATTTGCTAAGTATCTAAAGTGTTGGCATGGTATAATGAGGGTTATTAATTATTTAGTTCCTGTACGTTTAAGTTTAATAATGTATATTGTATATTCCACTCTGAATCAACAACGTCTGAGGATGGGCAGGAGATTAAAGTTTAAAAATAATAAAAAGTTAAATTCTATTCAATTCAAATTCTTTATTTTAAGACAACAAAGGTCCATAGAAAACACACACACAATATTAAAAAAGAAAATACAATTACAGCGAAGAACATAAAATCAAAATAACTCAATCTAGAGTAAAGTAATTTTTTTTTTTTTTTTTTTTTTTTTTTTTTTTTTTTTTTTCACTTAGTGGTGTCGTATTGGACAGTTATATTTATCAGATATGACATTCAGGATGCTATTGTTACTACCTGTCACTCTACTCATCAGAAATGCTACTCGCTTAAGCATAATTGCCGCAAAGAACATACGTAAAAGAAATATCAAAACAAAAGTTATACAGTTTCTTCTTATTCCAGTGTGGAGCCAAGACGATTTGGTAGCGCAAGCGATCCTGTTCTTCGTAGCTGGCTTCGACACTATTTCCTCGGCAACGTGTTTCCTACTGCACGAGCTGGCTCTCAACCCTGACGTGCAGGAGCGACTGGTCCACGAGATCAGCGAGAACGACGCCAAGAACGGAGGAAAATTTGACTACAACTCGATTCAAAACATGGTGTACATGGACATGGTTGTATCAGGTGTGCAGTGATTGTTCGAATACTGCTACATAAACCAATAAATTAATAATGCTGAACAATCAACACAGGATCTACAAGCCTAAAATTTGCTTATAAATGTTTTCATATTTTTGTTCATAAATATATAAACAAAGTGTTTTATTTACGATTTTCAGAAATGCTCAGGCTATGGCCGCCAGGACTGGCTTTGGACAGAATTTGCACCAAAGACTACAATCTGGGTAGACCCAACACCGAGTCCAAAGAAGATTACATTGTAAGTTGTAGGTTTTTATGTTCATAGTTTTGTATATAAATAAATAATGCTGGACTATCTACATACACATCATCCCCAAGTTAAACAGAGCTTGTTATGGGTACTAGATAACTGATATACATAATACAATACATTATATAGATAGAAAGATATTTTTTATTGTACATAAAAACGACCAGAATAACTGGGACAAATATCGGCAGATCGTAAAAATATTTGTTCCGAGGCGGGAATCGAACCCGCTACCTCCTGCGTCACAGGCGGGTATTCGCCCACCGCACCACTGAGTTGCACGCTAAAAATAACTACAAAGCTATATTATGTTGGCTTCAAATAGTCTCACCAATATCCTACTTGAAATAACAGGTCCGCAAAGGAGATGGCATTGGCATTCCAGTCTGGTGTTTCCACCGTGACCCCAAGTTCTTTCCTGATCCCCTGAAATTTGATCCTGAACGATTCTCCGAGAAGAACAAACACAAGATCGACCCCTTCTGTTACATGCCGTTTGGAGTAGGACCTAGGAATTGTATTGGTAAGGGGAACTGCCTTTACATGGTTTATGATCTGTCGATTTCAGTTTTCTCACATTAGCAACAGCTGAAGGATAGAATTCGTAACGAAATCATCCGACAGAGAACAAAAGTTACCGACATACCTTAAAGAATTAACAAACTGAAGTGGCCGTGGGCCGGCATCGCAAAGAACCGACAAACGCTGGGGTAAACGTGTTCTTGAGTGAAGATCGCGTCTCGGCAAATATCGTGTAGGACATCCTCCAGGTGGGATGACGACTTGCGAAAGACTGCACGGGAGGCTTAGGCTTAGACTTAGGCCAGCAGTATCGTTCAGCTTAGAATGATAATAATAATTTGTCTAAATTTGTATGGTAGTTAATTTGATACGTAGTAAAATCAATCACGAATCTTACATTGGCAAAGATATAATATAATTGTTTTTCCACAGGATCTCGTTTTGCGCTGTGCGAGGTGAAGGTGATGACTTATCAACTCCTGCAGCATATGGAGGTGTCTCCGTGCCCAAAGACCTGCATACCATCTAAGTTGTCCAACGACACGTTCCAGACGAAGCTACAGGGAGGACACTGGCTTCGCATCACGCCAAGGAAGTGAATCGTTGACCAGAAGATGTTCAACCAGATTGTGATGAAGGCGTTATAAATGTTTACTTTAGGACAAGGACGCTTTAAATAATAATCAAAATAAAAGTTGGTACCCAACGTAACCACAAAGTAAATAACTGTATGTAGGTAGACACACAGATCACAGATCCCCTGGTACTGTCCACGATCCTATCCATCCATGGTTGTCTGGTAGAGATAGCTCGTGAGCGATAAGACCGCCAATTGTAATATTTTTTAAGTTTTATCTGTACATAGTTTTCTATTTAAAGTGCAATAAAGAATTTTCTATCTATCTTCTATCTAGGTAGACTTTAAAAGTTTCATTTGTTTTAAAGTAATTTATTTACGATTTATTTTAACACACTTGTATCACAACGATCAATTCAAATATATGTATGTATTATAATTTAGAAAAGTATGTGATGTTCGAGAGGCGGGACTATGATATCATAAAAGTAGCGGGCAAACTCTAGCCCCGCACAGCGATAGACAGAAAGAAATGGAGTAACTTGGAGGAGGCTTTCACCGCTCTAGGCGGTTCTAACACTACCTACGTAAATAAGTTACAAATAGTATACTTACTTAAGTCTTTATTAATATTATTAACATTCGTGTTTTTGGAACAATAAAGCTCTTTTTATTTTTATTTTATTTTATTTACATAATATGTGATATTCTACTCTTCCCTTAGTTTCACAAATATCGCGGTTCGCTCCGTTTTTCGATATTAGACACGTGTTTTAAACATAATAAAATTAAATCTTCATCTTGACATCATAATTGAGATTATTATTGTTATTGATTAATAATATTAGTTAAGTAATTTAAAGAAATTTAGTAAAATTACAAAACAAATTATCTATTGATATTTATTAATATTATGTAATACATTATTAAGAAATATCAATATTATAGATATTTTATCTAAAGTTCTAGAGCTGTGCCATTTCAAATTTCCTCCTCAGGTAAATCTTGGTAATCTAGAAACATTGGTGGCAGCCGAGATAAGCGAAGTTTTCTTTATACTATGGATATTTTTACGTTGATGACAATAACAATACTGAATTACATTTTGGTTTTTATTTATTTTCTTAATGTACTACAATTAACAAAAAAAAATTATTTTCAATAATAAAATTGCAATCAATGTAATGGAACGACGGCAAACAATAATTGCCACAGTACCATTGATGGTACTATCTTTAAATGATAAATTCTAATTTTTTTATGAAAATATATTATATTATAGAACTATTGCATGAACTTGTTAATTGTAATAACGGATTTTTTATATTTTATGACATTACTTCTATTGATTTTTTTATAAGTAAAACAATTATTATTTGTAGGTAACTTTTGCATGCCATATCTCTCAATTTGTACACCGTAATCGGTAGAACATATTTGATACCTACCTGTTTGTAACATCATAATATGTTTATGCAAATAAATGATCTTTATCTTTATCTTATCTGATGGTACCGACTATCTGGTGAACGACCGTTTGTTTTCATCCTGTAATTATTTCCTCGGTTGTAACCGCTGCCAGTGGCCACCCTGAGTCGATATCAGGAATGTGTAAAGCTCCGTGGACAGCTTGGTCGGGACGCTTGTCTTCGGGCAGGTTGTGACTTCCAGGTCCCGCAGGATCTTGTACGCCATCACTTTTATCTCAGAAAGTGCGAACCGTGATCCTGAAAAAAAAAACTTTATTATTGTTTGTTGTAGGTTCGTCAAATCTTCAAATGGAACAGACGATCCTTTTAACTTGGATGCGTAAACAATTCTGACAATTATTTTCAAATTTCTGCAAAATTTGAATTTTTATTTATTATTACTTTTTATTTATGTATTTAAATAAGTTGGAGCATGCTGCTTCTATTTGAAGGCAGTTTTAATATGAATTTCAATCGTACATCAGATTTTTTCGTCCTATACTACGTTTGCCAAATCGCGGTCACCACACAGGTAGGTGAACAGTGTGAGTGTATTGATGATGAGTAAACTAACAGCTATTAAAGCTAATTCAAGAAATGGATGCACTCAAGCAAAATCCACTTAAAGCGACTTAGTTAGAAGTTTACCAATACAGTTCCTGGGCCCGATTCCAAACGGCATGAAGGAGAAGGGTTCTATCTTATGTTTGTTCTCTTCAGAGAAGCGCTCAGGGTCGAACCGCTCTGGATCCGGGAAGTACTGAGGGTCTCGGTGGAAGCCCCACACTGGGATGCTGACCATGGTGCCTTTGCGGATCTGAAGAAGGCCAGAACTTTACTTCTCTTAATATTATTCAGAGAAAGACGTCCAATACTGGAACAAACACCTCTCCCCACATTTGCCACAGTGTTACTGGCTACTTCTTAACAGATTGACGGTATATAAGGTCAGCTCATCACTACATAGTATAAAACGAGTCGCTTCCCGCTGTCCGTCTGTCCCTATGTATGCTTAGATTTTTAAAAATACGCAACGGATTTTGATGCGGTTTTTTTTAAAAGATAAAGTGATTCAAGAGGTAGTTTCATAAACCATTTGACACATGGCCGCGGGGCGCAGCTAGTCTAATATATTTGAGTGCTATGGATAATTGGCTTTGTTTTCGTGATGTATTAAAATTACATATCGTTGTAAGCCATTAAAAATTAACATTAAAATCTCACAATATAATCCTTCGTAGCCTTCGCATTGGGCTTCCCCAGATTGTAGTCCTTAACGCAGACCCGGTCTACGATCACACCGGACGGCCACATCCGCAGCACTTCTGAAATTTGAATTTATAATTGAATCAAAAAATATCAGTCATCAAGTCAATAATGGTCCAACCAGACCATAGCCACAGAATTAGGTATTGTAACTTCGCCATGGCGGTCAAGTGTTATTTAAAGAACCTTTTATTTTGATGACCTATGTGGAGCGGTGGGCAATGCGACGCAGGAGGTTGCGATTCCGGACTCGAGAAAATTGTGTGTAGATCTGCAGATTTTTGTTCCGGGCGTTGTCGTTATTTATGAATCTATAATAAATAATATCGATCTAGATATTTAATGTGAGTCATCTTGTACCCAACACAAGCTCTGCTTAGCTTGGGGCTAGATGATGCTGTGTAAATTATCCAGCATTATTTATTTTATTTCTTTATTGTTATAATTTTACACATTTGAAAACCCTATTATAAAGATCGGATCGAAGGTTAGGGACGCACCGAGTTTAGAATATTTCAAACTAAAGCTAAAAAACTGGCTCGTAGAGAAGACGTTCTATACCTACGACGCGTAATCGAGAATAATATTCTTTTTAAAATTTTATTATTATTAGATATTTTTATATTAGAAATAATGATAATGATTTATAAATTGTGACGTATAATTTGACATATTACGAATAAAATGTTTATCTGATCGTGTTCAATGTTTGTATTCCACGTACCGGTGACTACCATATCCATGTAAACCATATTCTGTATAGTGTTGTAGTCCAGTACCCCACCATTTCTCGCCTCGTTCTCCCTGATCTCCTGAACCAGTCGCTCCTGCACGTCAGGGTTGAGAGCCAGCTCGTGCAGTAAGAAGCACATTGCTGAGGATACTGTCTCGAAACCAGCTATGAAGAACAGCATTGCTTGAGCTACTAGGTCGTTCTCGGTCCAATCTGAAAGGAAATATAGGCTGATTCGTTGGGAGAATTGAGAAAAGAGAGAATTGATTGAATTGAGTTTGGAGACGGTTTTTATAACTAAAAAAAATAATAACTATTTTATTGGGTTATGTTTAGTATGATACAAAATAACAATTTTAACAATTAATTTTGTATTATTTTTTCAAATGTTTTTTGTAACTGCATTTCACCATCATAGAACATCATATTACATTAGAAACACATAATTTGTATTGTATCTTTATCAAACTAATAGTAATGCGAAAGTTTTGATGTTTCTTTTTTGTGTACCTCTTCAAGCCAAAACGACTGAATTGATCGTATTTTGCGTACATGTACCTAGTTCTCAGCTACATCTTATCCCTTAAATCAGTTCCCATGGGTTAGAAATAACCTTAAATAATGCGTGCAAAGAAACGGGCAGAAACTTGTATCAACCTTAAATTTTACAGACTACGCTGACTACATCAGTCAAGGCATCCGCTGCACGACATATATTCACAATGGGAGGTTTCACCCTGAAACCGTCTATTTAAAAAGCGAACACATTGATCATCTTTAGTTTCCATTTCATATAGTGTTATTTTTAACGTTTGGACAGGAAGTACTCCACTAGTCTCTCAATTGTGTATCTACAGAGGGCCGAAGTCTGACCATGGCGCGAGAGCTAGAATGTACAGTAGAAAATATAAAAAAGTATTTCAGGAAAATGTTCGATTACCTACACAACGGAGAATACTCATACATACCTCTTTTGACATTCCTCTTGCCAATTGAAGATTCTGTGACCGTAGCAAACCCGGCATCGACATCTTTGGTATTTTCTTGGGTCAATTTGCCTGAAAATAATGTAGGTACTTAAATGTGATTTACCAATACAGAAAATATACTTTGATTAATTGCCTAGAAAACATAGTAGGTTGACCAAGGCGCATGAAACTGTGCCGAAATATTGGATAACTCAAAAATCTAATCATGGTAAATATCCCGTTTTAAATGACTTTAGTATTAATAACCATGATAGTTTTAAAAGTTTTATATTAGGTTAAACTTATCTAATACTACTTGTACTTAGTTCATTGGGGCTAGGTGATGCTGTGTGGATGGTGCGTCCCGCGGCTTCGCTCGCGTGGAAATAATTCTGTTTTATAAACCTTCCTCTTGAATCACTCTATCTATTAAAAAACCGTATCAAAATCCGTTGTGTAATTTTAAACAAATAAGCATACATACATAGATACAGACAGACAGTGGAAAGCAACTTTGTTTAATTTTTATACTATGTAGTAATTGGGTAACATACCTTTTCTGGCTTCCATCAAATGATGGATCATGTCTTGGCGGATGATTTTCTTGTTTTCTCTTTCCCTCATGTTGGACATCACGAGTGTTGTGAAGAAATTCTGCGATTCTTTAGAGAACATGTTGAATTCCAACATCTGAAATAATAGTTATCCAGTGTTTCATTAAGACTAAAATTGGTTTAGTCGTTTATTTAAAAACTTTATTGCACTACAAAGGGTACAAAAGGTGGGCTTAATGCCGAGGCATTTTCTACCTGCCGACCAGGAAACACATGTCTATACTAATTATTATAAAGAGGTTTGATTTTTTGTTTGTTTGTAATGAATATATCTATATGTCGTAAGTTTCATCAAAATCCATTCAGTAGCTTTTGCGTGAAAGAGCAACAAACTTATTTACATACATCCTAACAAACTTTCGCGTTTATAATATTAATAGGATAAAAATAAAAGAAATTAACATTAAATTAAAAATTAAGATGGTAAACTCACATTGGCCAATTTTGGAAAAGTAAAGAATCCAACAAATTGCTTGAAGCTGAAGGAAGCGGCGTCTTTCCCGTGCTTGTAGAAGTGATTGTCGCGGTCTTCCTGAGAGTCTACCTTCAGGCCGAAGGCACAGGAGGCCACGACGTCTGTGGCGTAGCGGGTCAGGAGATCCTTGGTGTCTATGTCGATGTAGGCCTCTGGTATATGAAATAAAGAAGAAAGAAAGAAAATTAACACTGTCGTGTTTTTATAATTACTTAAAAAAACAAAAAAAAATTACAAGGAAATAGGTAAGACATACAGATAAGAACAAATCCGTGTTACTTATCGGGCCAAAAAGGTCCCTGTCTCAGCATTATGCCGCTACAAGCCGGAGTTAGTAGCTGATTTTCAAATATCATTTCTATCATCAACTCTTTTGTTTATATTATGTACAAGAGCCGCTTGAAGACTGAAGTTTAGAGTCCGGGCCTCCGACCAACCCTCAAGATATTCCCCTCCGTACTGTACAAAAAGTCAAAAGTCAAAATAATTTATTTCCATACCATCGGCTTAAAAAATAAGCACTAAGACAATTAATATTGTATAGGTACTATAAATTATCTATAATATAAAAATTAATCGCTGAATGTGTTGCTAAGCGCAAATCTCGAGATCAGCTGAACCGATTTCGCTAATTCTTTTTTTAGAATATTCCTTGAAGTATGAGGATGGTTCTTACGGAGTGAAAAAAGAGAAAAAAAATTAAAATTGCCACCCGGGCGAAGCCGGGACGGGCCGCTAGTTATCAAATAAAAAAAAAGGTGTTTATAAATTTCTGTTCACAGAAACCACTAGTACATTCATATATCTCTTATGTATCTAACACATGGTTTTACTCATGGTCAAGAGCCACTTAAAGACTCAAGTGTAGGGTTTGGGCCTCCGACCAACCCTCAAGATATTCGCCATCAAACATAATACTGTACCGGCATAAGATAACATTATTGTATATGATATCTTATGCCGGTATGCATAAGATATAATTATTGTATATAATATCTTATGCCGGTACAGTATTCCTATTTGTACTTACACTGCATAAATAGGTATTACATCTGATATCGTATGGTTTCTGTACGGGTAAAAGTTGCATAAATACCTCTAGAAGCTTCTATGTTCCTCTTCAGATAGATTATCATTTGGTCCGCTACTTCTATTATGAAGGGCACCATCAGTCGGATCTTGGAGCCCGTGTATGCGGGGCTCAGGCTCGAACGCATGTCCTTCCATTCTTGACCTGAAGAACAGAACTCATTGAGCTGAGTTATACTCCAGTGTGTTAGTCAATGCAAGGGCCAACGAGACAAAAATCCCTAATATATTAAATTTCGGCGGGATTTGAACCTGCGACGTTACCACAGTTAGGGAATGCTCTAACCAACTGTGCTATAAAATCAAGTAAGCACCCCGAGTGAGAGGGCTTTTATTCTACATAGATAACGACCAGAACACCCGGAACAAATATCTGCAGATCGTACACACAATTGTTCCGAGGCGGGAATCGAACCCGCAACCTCCTGCGTCGCAGGCGGACCTTCGCCCACCGCGCCACATCGGTCGTCAAAATGTATTGGAAATACCATTATTTATTAAGAGCTTTAGTACCTACATTCCAGCGAATAAATGATTTGATTTGATTACATTATTTCATGCAAACCTTTAAGCGTGAGCAAGTTCCGTCCGAACATAGGGTCGTTCCTCGCGTCGATGATGCTGCGGTGATCAGTGAAGTGTTCAAAGTCCCTCATAGTTATCTTCTTCACCAGGCCCAGGTCGCGAATGAAGATAACTTTGTTTATGAACTCGAATCGTCCGAGGAACCTGAAAGTAAAAAAATAACACTTTGATTTCCACAACAAATGCCTGTAGAATGTATTCTACTACGGGACTAATGTTAATTATTATAATAAAAGATCTTTTTAATAGGATTGTAATAAGTAAATAAAGAAATGGCTGACATAAACATGCCATTTCTTACTCTTTACTTACTACGTTCTATTCAACCATTAAGTAAATAACTGGTACCAAATAACCGAAGTTGGGATCCCTCGTATCTTCATACAAGATTTATCTTAGTAAGAGCGAGAATTCGAGAACTTACTATACCCTCATTGATACTAACCTTTCCTCAGGAAACGTGAAGTACATCTCCCCCATATGATCGGCAAATGGCTGCTGCTTCAGCGCAAATCGTGCCATGTTGCCCAGCAGTGGGACTGCTGGCAGATGCTTGACCCCTGCCCGTTGGAACTCGGAAGACCACTGTTGCCAATGGACATAAAGGGCGAATAGCACCGCCCATACTAGGAGTATGAAGATTACCATCGTCTGAAAGAAAACTAACTTTTTTGATTTTAAATGTATTTTATGTATGAATGATCTTCAAGTATCTGTTCCAGTACAATGTTTATTTATCATTATCAGTTATCTAGTCTCTATAATCCCTGGTTACGTAAGGGTCTGGATGATGCATTGTAAACATTTTATCAGTACCTTGTAGATATTATGTATATTCGTATTCATTAACAAAAATATGTTGATTACTAAAAAAGCTTAATAAGTAAGGAAACTAAATCCTCAGCCGTATTATGGCGCTGCTTAAATAAAGAGGAAAGGAGATCTTGTCCTATTGGTCATCCGTTCAAACGTGACCTTTGGTCAAACCAGTGCCAAGATCAATTCAGTTATCCAAAAGCTACGGGTGACACAAGTTAACTTTACGTACAGCAATCAATGGGGTTGAAAAGTTGAATCGCACATCATCTATTATCGACTACTTAGATAACGTGATAATACAATTATATTAATAATGAAAATTTAAAAATCAAAACAACGAAACCAAACAACTGAATTTCACAGAATTTTACATAATTCGGCCCTGGCTTCGATTTCAGTGAACAGCGGGAACGGTAGATTGATACTCGTATGTACATTCAATGAAAACCGTCAAAATGCCAGAAATCCACGAGCGATATGTTTGTTTGCTGTGGGAATACTTTGCCAAGGCATTATCAGTAATTAAGGGAACCTCAAATAAAGTAAGCCGTAGTAGTAATAATGGGTATAAATTACGCAAATGGCGACGTCCACTGCAGTTAATCTTGCTGGATTTCCCTTTCTGCATAATTCATTTTATTTTATAATAGTACAAGAGGTAACGGCGAGATACTATAAGAAATAAACAAAAAATTGTAATATAATAGTATACCTAAAGCAAATAGTAGACTCTATACTTTGCTATATACTATTATATATATTACCTACTATATATTACTACTATAAGTTGTGGGCCAAACGCAATGGCATCAAAAATATATAATCAAATACCCGATAAACTAAAAGACGAGGAAAAAGATAAAACATTTCAAATAAAATTTAAACAATATCTTATAAATAAATGCTATTAGGACTTAAATGAATTTTTAATGACAAATAACAATTATTAAAATATACAGGGTTATTGGTAATTTGACGTATTCCCGTTAGGAGGTGATAGGGGTGACTATTTGCGATAATTTTCATCCCCATGTGCATCATGCAAAAGTGAACCATTTTTAAGTTATCATGATTTTTAGTTTTTTTCAAAATTAATCAAAAGTGCAACATCAGAAATTGATTTATAAAAAACTGTCCATTTAAACTTATTTTTTTCTTTTGATTTATAAAAAAGAATAAACACTGGTTATTTATCAATATTAAAACAACAATTATCGCTCAAATTTAAAAATGCGAGATAAAAAACGATATAATTTCATTATTCATTGAGATTTTTTTCCTATAAAATGCCTTAAAAACTAAAAAAAACATTATGAAACTTGGCTTGCAGATTATTTTAAAAATATAACCGTTTTCTAAGCTCTCCAAAAATGCATAACAACTATGGACTTATTTCAAAGAAACTGAAAAAAACATCATTACAAAGGAAGCAGGCCGAAATTCGTATACGAACTAAACCTAAGGTCGTTCTTTAAAATTTATATAAAACTAACTTAAAACAATACCCAATGTAAATAAAACGAAAAATACAAATTTAAAATAAAATTTAGTAACAGTTAAGTAGTAACAACAATTATCAAAATTAATAATAGGTAACAATTAGGACATTTTGTAATTTAGCCTAATTAAAGTTCTTGCTCGAAGTGGTTTCCCCTATAAAACTAACATACCCAATGTAAATAAAACGAAAACTGCAAATTTAATATAAACTTTAGTAACAGTTAAGTAGTAACAACAATTAACAAAATAAATAATAAGTAACATTCAAGACATTTTGTAATTTAGCCTAATTAAAGTTCTTGCTCGAAGTGGACCCCTATTGCGTTTATAATTCTTGTTTTGAGCTTAATTAATAATAATAATTCTATTTTCGCCTCTTTTAGATAACCTAGTAACCTACTTGATACTCAACACAAAATCTTCTATTTACTTTGTTTACACTGCAGAAAAAAACATGATCCACAACACCCCTCTGATTGCGCAAAAGGAAATGGATGTTTAGAAAAACAAATATTGCAAATAAAAATGGAAAACAACAAGCAAATGGTCAAAGAGTTTGCTCTCTTTAAAATAAATTTATAAAAAATTAAAAATTGTAATTAAATTGAAGACCAGCTCTTTGTCTATCAGTAACGAGTCTTTGATGTCAGCTTCTTTTCGCTTTCTTCTGAAAATTTATTTAGACTTCAAATGTTGCTACAACTAATAA
Source organism: Eupithecia dodoneata (assembly GCA_947044415.1). NCBI lineage: Eukaryota > Metazoa > Arthropoda > Insecta > Lepidoptera > Geometridae > Eupithecia > Eupithecia dodoneata. Next base: position 11,290,799 of record OX345668.1, on the reverse strand, counting down.
ATGCAAATAGGGAAAAAATGCAGATCCGATAATTCGCTGGAGATTTTCTAAGATTATATATAACGAGTCTGTTATAAAGACTTTTTTCAAATGATGTATGTACTCCCTGCGTCATCATGAATATACCCGCCACAACAGCGGGAGCCGTCGAGGATTTTGCCAGTTTTCAAAGGAAAACTTACGCGTAACGGGGAAAAGTTTTATTCAAAAGTATCCAATCCGCTATCGCTCCCGCTCTGCCTATCTACCATACACACACCAGCTTTGTTTATCTTACACACATTCCAATGTCAACAAACATAATAAGGAAATAGTAAGCCAACTATAGCTGTTCTAATGATTGTACCAATTTAGCCACTTTATCAGTAGTTTACCAAGAAAATATCGAGCTAACTTTCTTAAGACGTAAACACATTTAACTTTTGACTCCTGATAAGACAGTTTCATCACAAACAGATAATACTAGAGGTAACAACTGATAGAATATCTCCATTTATCGAAAGACCGCCTCTGAAGCAACTACTAACTATGGCCAAGGATCTGAAAAACAAAATTGTGGTGATCACGGGGGGCGCTGAAGGCATCGGCTATGAAATTGCCGAGAACTTCCTCAAGAAGCTGGCTAAGCTCGTGATCCTCCTCGACATCAACGAGAAACAAGGCGCTGACGCCGTCAAGAAACTGAGCACAAAGTTCGGAAACGGGAAAGCAGTGTTCATAAAATGCGACGTAACAAAAGATTTAGAAACTGTTTCTAAGAAGATTCTTGACTCATTCAAACAAGTAGACGTGCTCGTCAACAACGCAGGGATCCTAAACGACAAAGCTTTCAAGAAGACGATCGATATCAACGTTACAGCTGTCATAGAGTGGGCCCAAAAGTTTTGGGAGCACATGAGGAAGGATAAGGAAGGAAACGGCGGCACCATTATCAACCTAGCTTCTATTTATGGTTACAGAATCGACCAGTTCCTGCCAGCGTACCAGGCATCCAAATTCGCCGTTATGGGATTCACCAAATCACTGGGACATGAGTATAACTACAAGAAGACTGGAGTAAGGGTTGTGGCCATCTGTCCAGGGTTTACGGAGACAAAGTTGACTTCACAGCCGGATAGTTGGGACGACCTAGCGGTGAGTGACTTCAAGGACTTCCTGGATGGAAACGTTTGGCAGAAGGTGGAGGTGGTGGGGAAGGCGGCTGTGGACGTCTTTGAGAAGAGCGACAGTGGATCAGCCTGGCTGATCGAAGGCTCGCGGCCCGTTGCTGAGGTGGTGCTATCGGCACTGTGTCGCTAGGTCTTGATATCTTAGTTATGTATATTCATATAAAATGAACTGATTAATCTTTCGTTGTTGTATAAAAGCTAATTTTGAGGTGACCTATAAAATATTTATTGTCGAGGTATTGATGTATACATTTCCTGTCCAAGGCTACAGAAGCGAACAAAATGTTTTTTAATTAGTCGTTTCAAGTAAAATTTTAAGAAAATTGTTGTTGGTATATAATTTATTAAAACATGCTTAATTATTCAGAATTCATTATATTTTATTGGAATTTTTATCCCGACACAATGTAAACTGAGTGTGCGAAACCGCGAGCTGAAACTAGTTATTTAAAAAGTCCTATTACACTCTATTTTAAATAAATAGATATAATATAATATGTCAATCGGCATAGTAATCGCGTTAAATCAACATAATTATTGAAAATATTCCTTATATATATATATATATAAAGAATCTTTTCATATATATATATATATATATAACCTTATACCTACTATAACCTTCGATAAACGGGATGATAATTATAGAAACGGATAAACAATATCTCCTGTGATAAAAACACCTATTTTCTGCACATCTCTAGCAAACAAAGTAACTAGCTAACAAAATATTATGTGTAAACATTTTACGAGCCAGCTGGCAGTAATTCGACGTATAATGAGGGGGAAGCAGGTAGGGGAGGGCTAAAAGCTTTGCTGCATTAGTTCCCATCAACTACGCTTTAGACTTAGCTGCTTGATACACACGGGTCGGGAGAAACGAGATCGAGGAATGGGATAAATCAATTATTGATTCAGGCGGAAGAATGGATATCAAGGCAGCTATTTTAATAGTAGTTTCTGCCCGCAGCTTCGCAAGTGTTGTTTCTATGAAAACATTTAAACATTATTAATATCATAGGAGCTGATTGAAGTGACAAAAGGGAGCTTATGTTATATTCAAGATCTGGAACTACCTGTAAGTCAAATGTCCGCCCGACTCGCTTAGTAGTTTTGGCGTGAATAGGTAACAAACATCCGAAAATCTATACATCCAAAACTTTCAGTTTTAGCAAAATAGTGTGATGTCTTGTAAGCATGACAGTCCTCACGGTTTTGTAAGTTTGTTACAAAAAGATTATTTCATGTTCTCTTGCTAAATGTGGTAATAATAAAAAAGCTAAATCATTTTAACCCAAAGAACTTATCTTTAAACTAAAAACCTTTAAACTTCTACTATCATAGTCCTTTGCTATGCTAATTATAGGGGAAGATCCAACTGATGAGCATCATAGTTCCCTCTCTATTAACTTGTATAAGAGCTTATTTTGTAAGCCTCAAGAAATAAAAAAATTCCAGCATTTAGGTACCTGCAGTCTTTCACAGATCGTCATGACACATAGTCGAAGGTCCTTTACTACGTATGGATAAGAAGAGCCACGTCACGTATCTAACGTCATTTCGATTTAGAAACTTTGAAGACTACATCTTGATTTGACCACATCGCGTTAGGACCAAAGAGATTTTACATATAGAGACGTCATACTCATTGTAAAGAAATAAAAACATTGCGATATTTTATTATAGCTACATACCTAGCGTCGACGTTCGAACATACAACGCCGCATGGCATTATCTCTGTCACTCATAAACGTAACGCATTGCTTGTTTCGTTCGTGTTGATGGCAAAGCGGCAACAGCGCGGCAGTGATTTTAGTTCGAACAGACGAGACGGCATATGTCCTTATCTCTGTCATTCATAAACGCAACGCACGCATTACTTGTCTCGTTCGTGTAGGTGGCAAAGCGGCAACCGCGCGGCATTGATTTTTGAGTAAAATTACATTTATTTTAAGATTTTCCATTTTAAACAGTACAAAACAAATAGAAGACATAAAAAGACACATCCTTCTTGCTTTTCACAACCGTCCCATAGTAATATTGCACTTTCTAAACGCACAACATGGCATTTTAATATTTTTCATACTCTAAAATCCCGCTTCAACATATGTCCGCGTCGCGGCCAGGAGCAAGACGGACTGAGTTCAATTCAGACACGTACCTGATTTTCATCTTGTTAGGCAGACCTCGGTACAACGTATCTACGTATATATAACATCATTGGTTAGGACTACATAGCTTTTGGACGAGATCGACATAAGGCCTGATAGCATAGCGTAAGGACTATATTGTCGTTTGTTTTATAAAATACAGTTATGTAGATTCCTCAGTAGGTATTAAAATAAAACCGAAGCAGATATTGTGTTTTCATTTCAAGTATTGTTCAAATTTAGCTGGCCGTATGTATCACGCCATAAGGTGCCACGCTACATCGTCGACCTCCCGCCTTACAAAGTTGTTCAATTCTTTTATTTTAGTGGGTATCAGTGGATGAGGCACTAGTAAGACTAGACTTCATGAGATTTTAATACTATTGTGGCACTATAACTTGTAATTTTATTGACGTCCGTTCTGTGGCGTGGTGGGCGAAGGTCCGCCTGTGAAGCAGGAGGTTGCGGGTTCGATTCCCGCATCGGGACAAATGTTTATACGATCTGCCGATATTTGTTCCGGGTGTTCTGTTCGTTTCTATGTATTACAAAGAAAACGATCTATGTAATGTCCCAACTTAAGTCCCGACTTAAGCAGAGCTCGTGTTGGGCCCATAACACATGTATTGTATTATGTATATCATGTGTACATATATCAGTCATATACCCATCATTTTAAAGGCCAATAAAACCATAGGAAACGGTTCTGTTTTTTTTCAACTCTGACATCCGATCAGACTATCGAGTCGGACGCTTAGTTGGACGTGTATAGCGTGTTTAAACAAATACATAATATGTAAATGGAACGAACGTCTTCCGATAGTCAGATCAGGCTACCTATCTGACTATCAAACTATCATATCGGATGGAAAAATAGGATTATTTATTATTGCCGGCCTCAGAGATTTCGCTGTAATTTTCTAATTGTTAAGTATAGACTAAAGTGTTCGCTAGAGCATTCAAGTGTAACGGGTTCTTACGAATGGTATACAGTTAAATGTTCAGTTTCATAGAGCATTTCCATGTAATGTTACGTTCTTGCGAATGCTTGACACTTAGAGAGGCTTGACCACAGATATAAGTTCAAATTTTGAGGAAAAAGTTAGATCATAATAATGTTTTATTGGCATGATTCTGTCAAAAGCATAAACTTTTCCATTACATGACACTGGCAGCCAAGTGTCCAACCAGACACAGTTGCCATTACTTAATAAAGAATCATCAACATCATAATATTTGCTCTTCATATATTATTTGTTTTTCGGTAACGCTCTGATCGAGAAATAAAGGGTAATGATGGCTTTGTTGTGCAAACGCGTGCAACTTGCTGGTGCTTGGCAACGGCAAAAGAATATTTCGGTTAGTTGGTACGAAATTTCAAAACACATGCTGGTATATTATTTTGCCGTAAAACTCGTGGAATCTTCACTGATCGAGTACCTATCTAAAACACAACGCATTTTAGTGATAAGGCGATAAAGTTTAAAAAAACAATAAAAAGAAAACGAATAAAGTTTTTGGGATTTTGAAGGTACACTGTAGTACAAAATGTTCAATGCATGATTTATTTTATAAGTGTTTTGAAGCGGGCGCCACATAGGTTTCTTAACGCACGCTTGTAAAGAAGTGCGCAATTCAGCATGCTCGGACGGACGGACGGTTGGAACGGACCGGTTGGTTTTGAAGGCCAGCGTCGATAGGTTCCTACTCGTACCTTACTATCCTGCATGTGATATCCCCTACACAGACGCAGGCACGAGCTATACGGGCTCTGTGTTAGAACTCTTCTTCACGACACGGTATCTTAATGGTACGGCTAGAATACCGTACCGTTAAATGTGTCGTGAACAAGAGGTCCCGGCTGCGGTTAAAAAACCTTGCGAGCTTGTATATGACATGGCAAAATCACAGGAAGAGCCAGCGGCTTTTTTCTTTTTTTAGAAATGCGTAATTGCCGCCTTGAAAAATTTCACCGGCTTAGATGAGACGCGCCGAAGAGCAGACACTGCGTATAATTCCGAGCCTTTCCACGACGAATAAACCGTAGATTTTCATGGTGAAAAAACGTGAAACTAGGTCTCGAAGTCGGTCTATACCTTACGTTACAGATAGGTAAATGCAGGGCAATGATTTTAATTTTTTCGTCGTTTTAGGTGATGTCGTCTTGCAACAATTCCCTTAAATTTGAGTTCCCTTTATTGAAGAACACTGGCGCTTTTAAGATTATAAGCGGGATCCGTTCTCAACACTGCAATCCCTGCGGAGGTAAATTATTTGAAGCATCAACTGAAAATCCAGGGCACAAAAGTCTATGTATAAAATATTGTAGGTAGATAAGACATAATGGGTGCCTATACCTAGATGATTTATTTGTAGTAAAACCTGTAAAACTGATCAAATTTTAAGTCGTGTCGTCATATAGCATATACCCGCACATGTATACCTACATCCTGCAGCACTGCTACCTACCGCACATCATAAGAAAGTACTCAAAATAAGACTAGGTACTCGTTATCATTAGATACATATAGCGTGTCACACACATTCTTACCGCAAGATTTATATGAGTGCATTTATCATAGGTTTATCGTCTCCGAAGCAGTATTCGAGCAGGGATCTGACAAACAAAGTAGCGGTGATCACGGGGGGCTCTGAAGGCATAGGCTATATCATTGGTGACTATTTCCTCGAGAAGAAAGCCAAAAACGTGATCCTCCTCGACGTGAACAAGGAAGTAGGCTGTAAGAACACACAAAAACTGGCCTTAAAGTATGGATGTGGGAAAGCAGAGTTCATGGTATGCGACGTAACAACAGATTTAGAAAACATTTCTTACGTAATCTTTTGCAAATACCAACAAGTAGACGTGCTTGTAAATAACGCGGGGGTCCTCAACGAGAAAAATATCAAGAAAACGATCGACACCAACGTTAAAGCTGCCATCGAGTGGGCCCACAACTACTGGCAGCACATGAGGAAGGATAAAGGAGGAAATGGCGGAACCATCATTAACCTATCTTCTATATACGGGTTCAGGATCAACCAGTTCCTGCCAACGTACCAGGCGTCCAAATTTGCGATGATGGGCTTCACCAAAGCGCTTGGACATGAGTATAATTACAAAAAAACTGGTGTGAGAGTTATGGCCATCTGTCCAGGGTTTACGCCGACGACATTAACCTCGCAGCCAGTTTGCTGGGACGATACAGCAGTGGAAGACTTCAAGACCTTCCTAAAAGGGAACGATTGGCAGAAGTTGAAGACAGTGGGGCAGGCGACTGTGGACGCATTTGAGCACGGCAACAGTGGAACAGCCTGGCTCATCGAGGGCGGGCGCCCTATTACTGAGGTGGTTTTATCAGCCAAACATGATACTCCTATAAAGGTCTAGCGGCACAGATGTTGCTAAAGCTTTATATCTTAGTTAATTATTTATTAAAAGGTAATAATAATGTTATTTTAATACTTGGTCTTCGAAATGCAAATCTCACCAAATCATCTGCTATATCCAGTGTGTGGATATAGCAGATGATTTGGATGCAGATGATTTTCGTTAGACAAAGTGTGCCCAAATGGGGGACATGATATACGCCCTGCCACAGTTTGTATGTGAGGTCCATTATTATGACTTTCCTTTGCAAAATAGTCGTAAACCCGCAATACAAGATCTCTTGATTGTGCTAAGGACCATTATTTTTAGCATTTTTTTACATACAAGATAAAATCTCGTTGTTAATTAAGACCTGACCTATTCTCAAAAAGACTGCATAACCTTCAAGACTGCACCACCTTCAGATTCAAAGTCAAGACTTACCGTAAGAATGTCGTGCACTTTTCTCTGAGGCTGTGGAGAATCTAAACCAACTTTAACCGTAACTTTTCAGCAAACATACCTAACACAGTTAAAATGTAACTATCTAGCTAGCTAGACTGCATTGCTAGATTTTCCATTTATCAATGAAGGTATGGTTAATAACAGATTGTTTCAATTTATGTTATGTGCTATATTCTATGTTCATTGTGTTAGTCGATTCCATCAAGATAAAAATATTGCATAATTAAATCTGTAATGTGATTTAAACAAAGAAACATGCTATGCCATTTTCTGCTATCAGTATTGCTGTGTTTATATTTGCTTGACCACGATTTCACTTACCTAGAAGTAAATAATAGCACTCCAGCTCTATGGGGTTGTAACCGGTGTGGTCAAAACAATAAAACTTCTGAAACTATCATGGTTATCAACACTAAAGTCATTTAAAACGGGATATTTACCATGATTTGATTTTTGAGTTTTCCAATATTTCGGCACAGTTTCATGCGCCATGATCACAGAATAACTGTTGTAACAGTTAATCCGTAAACACTTTGTTTGTATGAGAATAAAGTTCTTTAAACCTATGTTTGGTTATGTTTGATTGGATTAGGGCTTTATATCAGAAAAAAATACACTTGAACCATTCGATAGCTTAAGCTTTAAGAAGTAACAATCATTCATGCATCCAAACTTTCGGATTAATAATATTAGTAATATTAGTGTGTAAATAATATTAGTGTGATTAGTATAGACAAATGCCATCTGAATCGTGGTTCATTAAGATTTAAAACAAGATTAATAAAATAGGTATATGCATAATATAAACAAACAAGTAATGGCATTTGCTATGAAAATTACTTCAGAAGTCTTAAAAAATAAAATTATGAAAAACACCCTCAGATACCTAAAGTGCTTCTCACGAAAGAAGTCCCGCGGAAATTAGTGAAACAATATATTTTTAAAATTTTCATAGTTCATTAATTTTAGTGAAACAATATATTTTTCAACGCTAAATTCACTAATTTTTTACGTTTCATACGATTGCACTCCCTACAGCGCGCTGCGTCTAGGGGACTTCTTTGTACCTTTCAATTCGACAGAGGGTAGGGATTTAAAGCAGAAGAACAGAGAATATCATTGGGATGTCATTTCGAACTATGCACGGTTTAGGCAGGAGCTATTTAAATTTGACGGGCCCAAACTCAAAGGGCCTTCTTTTCAATCTTCTCATTAATTTGGTACCGAGTACTTACGAACAAATTGTCGTATAAATTAACGAGGCGTTTTCTACAAAATTAGATAGGTACTTCTTACTAGGATCACCTATCTAGTTTTGTAGTCTAGTCACCTGTTAGCGTCCAACCCTCGTCCATACTGATAAAAAGGGGCAAGTTCTCCCGACTCTGGCAAGTTTTATTCATATTAACAAGTTTCTTGGATAAAAAGTACTCGATACAACCTCAGCAACGCCTAATTTAATCAGCGCTGCAATGACCGAAGTTTATCTTCTTGCTCGGGGCAGCCCTAACTTGTGGGCGATGGTGAGGGTTGGCACCTAAGCTTGGCTAATAAATAATGAAAGTGGTGCCACCATCAAGCTATATGGCCACTTTACATTCATTTACATAGGATACATACTTTTACCAAACACATTTATTAAGTAGGCCTTATTTCATTCGTCGTTTCATCGGTAGGTACTCGCCAAGCGGTATCTACCTTTCCTATCATATTAACAACAGCACTGATTATCATCAAGAACAAGAAAGTTCAAAAATATAAAATAAAAATAAAATAGGAGCTTAAATTATAATGCATTATAATTCAATACTTATCGAAATTAAGTAGTTTGAAATATTCTGCGAAGATATACATATACTGAAATAAAGTCACGATTAAAATATATATTTTAGTTCACCCTCCCTGACCAAGAGAAGATCGTTTCTCGTTCATGATCGTTTCATTAGGTGTCTGTGTAAAATTAACTGCATTATAATGAGTCAGTTTTATTAATTTATTCTTTGAGGACTCAAATTATCATCTTATTATTTTTAACTCGATAACTTTGGGCAGCCCTGTCAGCTGAGCGATATTTATTAGGGTTAGCAATTGCCGCGATTACGATTAGCGCCTTATTGGAGGGTTGGTTGATTGGTGCTTGAAGGATATCACCATCTAAATAAATAGTCTCTGCGGAAATTTAGGATGTGAATTGACCTGCTATATCTTTTGAATATATCTGTGGCGCTCATTGGGGCCTCCCCCAACCAAGGAAATAAATATTTTTTCCCTGGAACACCCAGTTATCTTGAGGTGGATCACGGGCAGGGACCGGTAGCAAGCATTATCATTGTGTAATGTTACTTATAACTTAATATGATATTTAGTAGGTATGATTTGAATTATGAGGAAAGCTCAAAACCCAAATCATGCTAAATATCCCGTTATAATTGATTCTATTGTTGTCAATCTCTTACTTGCTAAAGTTTGTTTGTATCCAACGCCTTGTTTTGGTTTTAGTGTCATATATTAAACTATACAAAACCAAATGTTATTTAGCGTAGATCGGCAAACGGTAATTTTTTTTTGCCACTACATATACACACAATATAAATGAAAATAAATTACAAACATAATACTTAATATTAGTTACATTAGTTACACAATAAAAAATACATTGAAAAAAAACTAAATACAAAAAACAAGTAAGTAGGTGAACAATGTGTGCTGCAGTAGCAAATGGGTCCAGGCTCAGCATAATGCCAACTGTTATGAATAGAAGACGCTGTTATTCTGCCTAGACCAGAAAAAGAACCATCACAGAACCCTGCGATTACGAAATATTAAAAATAATAAGTAAATTATACTAGCTTAGTTATAATAATAGTAGTGCCTTTATAGAAAAATAAAAATATATATATCATGTGCATAAATAATACCTAATACGAGGGACAAAAATAGGCTGTAAAAGAAATAAACATATAGAAATCAAGATGTGCGTTTGTAATACTTATTAATAAGGTGGTACCTTACTAAAAAAAAAAAAAATATAAAATCTAACATATAAAGAGAGCATCGGAACCAAGCAACCCAGACTTTTGTTGATCCAAAATAAATAATTTTACCCGTTTTCGAAAGGTGAATTTAGATTTTATCAGCCGAAGGGGTGGTGGAATGTTATTCCAACATTTGGTTGCTTGGTATCTAAAACTTCCCCGAAACCTAGCTGTTTTGTGATTATAATAATGCAACAGATTTCTATTTGGCCTAGTGCTATATTTAGTACGCGACTGATCGAGTTTTGAGAACAGGTATATAGGGGTGCCGAATGTTAATGTGTTTTGTTACAGTTCCGCTTTCCTTGTTCTTTGTGTACACACACATAACACAGTGCTAAATAAATTTTTATTCAATTCTATTCTATTTCACGCACGAGTGACCTTAAAAGGGTTAGTTTTTTTTAATTTTAGTAAAAAATATCGAAATAACGAGATCCTTATGTTGCCTGTAATTGAGAGCTCTGGCGATGTCTGTATTGAGTAGGTAGCGACAGCAGAAGCATTTCAACAGATTTATTAAAAAATGTTTTACTGTTATTTTTGATTACGACTTTAATTTATATATCCAATCGGATTGGGGGTGTTGTGTGAGCGAAATGTTACTTGAATAAAAAAAAGAAATTGTCCTGGTAATGGCACTGCGCTGGCGAAAGCTTTCCTCCATTCACTATTAATTTATTTGAATAAAAAAAAAAATGTTCGCTCAAGTTTTTCTTTGGTCAAATCTTATAGATAAAGGTGGTTTTCAGACCTGCTCTGTTTAGTTTGGGGCTAGATAATGCTGTGTGAACCATGTACTCATGCCATGTTCACTATGTACATATCTACATATAAAATATTTGCCCAAATTAAATAATGCTGGACAATCCACACAACATCAGCAGAGCTTGTGTTATGGGGACTAGATGACTACTTATTACAATAAATTACGTACGTAAATATTTTTTTATTATATGTACATAAAAAATGACCAGAACACGCGGAACAAATATCTGCAGATCGTAGTAACATTTGACCCGAGGCGGGATCAAACCCGCAACCTTCTGCGTCTCAGGCGGACCGAAGTGCCGCGGTGGGCGGCACTGAGGTCCCCAAAATTAAATATGTGTTACTTTAAATCTGGACGTAACAAGTTAAAGTAACACAATTCAACATGAGTTTTGTTTATTTTTTTCCTATCGTTACACGTTCTAATACATTGAAAATGAATAAAAATAATGAATGGTCTGAACTACTTGAAACATCACGCCACGATTCAGATTCCTTTACCTGATAATTGCATCAAATTGCAAATATTATTTGCTAACGAGCTACTGTTGCAACTTTTAATAAATTCTATTATTTTTTGCAAAATGTAGGAACTCAGAGGAAAATCCAGTAGGCTGATTGAAATGTTTCAAAGGAATTCAAAACGGGACCAAAGTCGTTCCTTTAGTACCTAGGTATGTACCTGCGTGGGCAAAGGTGGGCTATCCTTGCCCACGTTTTTTTATCGTTTTGGCCTTTTATTAGACTTCTCGTAGGTGGCATTTGTTTCTAACCTCGCGAGTTGAATCTGTTTTAATTGGGTGTTTTAATTGGTAAGTATTGGTTTTAATTCAAATTTAATTCCAACTCAAAAATGGTTTGAGTATCGTAGGTACTTATCGGGAAGTTTTAGGGTTTTTATTCAACCATAATATAAACTCAGGAGGGCCGGCCATATCGTGCGAAGAACCGACGGCCGCTGCTGGGGCAAACGTGTTCTCGAGTGGAGACCGCGACTCGGAAAACGTAGTGCAGGACGCCCTCCGACCTGGTGGGATGACGATCTGCGAAAGACTGCAGGTAGATGCTGGATGCAGAAAGATGAAGATAGGGCGCTATGGCGCTTACTGGGGGAGGCCTATGTCCAGCAGTGGACTGCTATAGGCTGATGATGATGATGATAAACTCAAAAATGGTTTGTTTCTAGGTAAAACAGATTAACATCTAGTAAAGCTACAATTCTACAACAAACAAAAACTTTGCATAGGAACTCTTCAATTGTACTAGCAACTAGTACAAAAGCGAGATAAAACAAGAACCAAACAATTCATTAAACAAGATGTTTCTTGCTCGTTGCCTCTCGCTGCACAAACTGAAAACTAATGCAATAAATTGAAAACCGACGAGTATGCAGCAACTTATGATTGCTAAAACTTTTATGTTATTATGACTAAATACACGAAGAAGACCCACCACCAGTCCACAAGTTCAAAGTCGCTCAGCGAGCTATGGAAAAAGCTATGCTCGGAGTTTCTCTGAAGGAAAGGATTCTTAACGAATACATCCGACAAAGTCAAAGTCAATATCATTTATTCTTTAGGCTTACAAAATAAGCACGTAGACAAGTCATATTATATATATATTGTGTATTATATATATATATATTGCATATTTTTTACATGAAATTACTATCAAATAAAATTATTTTACTGTTCACTTCAATTTTTTGTCCACTAGTGTAAGAAGTGAAAAAGAAACCACTAGCATGTTCATCTCTTATATGTCTAATACATGGTTATTTGCCTATTTAAGTCTAAATCACACAGAGAAACAAGGTTATCGACATAGCTCTGAGAATTAGCAAACTGAAGTGGCAGTGGGCCGGCCATATCTCGCGAAGAACCGACGGCCGCTGGGGCAAACGTGTTCTTGAGTGCACCACAACTCAGTAAACGTAGTGTAGGTACGTACGCCCTTCGACCAGATGGGATGACGACCTGCGAAAGACTGCAGGCAGATGCTGGATGCGTCAAGCTGAAAACAGGACGCTATGGCGCTCATTGGGTAGGCCTATGTCCAGCAGTGGACTGCTTTAGGCTGATGATGATGATAATGATGATACTCACCTAAACCCGCTACATCTCCTAGGCTCGCTACCTGTCGTACCACCCCGCGAAGTGTGAAGTTGACAAACGAGCTGCGTGTAATCCGCCGTAATCTGCGAGGAGCGGCCCCGTCGGCAGATATCTCACCTGTCGCGGATCCTCCCGTCTCGATTAATAAGGACTTGTCACAAGGATTCAACAATTACGAACGAACTAGGCTTCTCGTCTCGTATTAGGTTTTTTTTATAAGTTTTAAATTATATCACAAATTAAAAATGGCAAAAGCTAAAAGTAGCGAGTCCAAAAAAAAAACTAGGTTTCGTTTAAGTATCAGAATCTTTATTTTCTAAACCGAATCTAAATGCACATTCGAAACTTATTTCATCATCACGACCCTAAAAACTACAAACATGATAATAATTATACATTTTTTGAAAAAACCAAAAACCTACTTCAATTTCTTAATTTTACACTGTTTTTAATATAAAATAGGATAAAAATAGGTCATTGGATATGATACGTATCACCAACCGGTGTTTGCTGAATGTCTTACAGGTATACGGGTTGCCCTGAAGATGTAGTGGAAGTCATGTACCTATGACGACATTTGACAGGTCATGCATGCCTCGAAAACACACTTCACGGATGTGAGGGACATTTTAATGCGCAGCTTGGCAAGAAGAGCGGCGACAAACTGAGAGTAGGCCAGCTTGGTTTTGGACAGCGAAACCATAGGGGACAAAGATATGCCGACTACTTGGAGAAGGAGGCATGAACTCTCTCTGATTGGGACGGTCTCCGCTCTTAACTAAAAACAGTTCAAAATTAAGAGATTCGATGCTGGTTTTCGTTTTTTCAAAACAATCAAATTATTAATCGCTGTTTTCGGCCAAACATAATAACAACGGCACAAACGTTGGCCTTGATAATATTAGTAGGATAAGGATTTGAGTGCAAAATAAATGTCATACCTATCTATTCGAATCAATTGCCGGAAAAAGTGTATTTATAAGTACATTTAGGTTAGTTGTACCGAATGTCCTCAGAACGCCGTCGATATTTAAATTGGACTAAGTACTTTTGATAAGACTGTGAGGGCAAGTTTATATTATTCTTTATATTACTTATTTGGGTATGAGTGAATTGTTTGATAGCTAATGATAAATAATGATAAATTCTTGATTATATAGATAAATGATCGATCCCCCTGTGAATTTTAATAATAACAAACTTATCACTCGTAAAGCAAAGTCATATTTTAAGAATAAAATAACCGTGGCGAAATGATTATTATTTTGATAGGGTTGCTCTTTGCGGCCTTAGGGCTGTATTTGCGACGTGTGTACTCTAGGTTCAGTGATGCGGGGGTAAGCCACTTCAGACCGCTTCCATTGCTGGGAAACCTAGGCGCATTGACTTTTAAGAAGAACCACATAGCGGAGGACATTAAAATACTGATGGATGCGTTTCCAAATGACAGGTAAGAAGGAATAACCTTCCATGGAGTCAAAACAATGTCGTTGGTTTCTTTTGATTTGACAGCCTGTATATAAGTCTAATCAAGTCAAGACTCGCGATGAGTCGGCCAACATAGTGAATTAGACAATTTTTATCTGTATTGGTTCCAGGTTCGTAGGACATTACGAGTTATTGAATCCAACAATATTGCTGCAAGACTTGGAACTGATCAAGCAGGTGACGGTTAAGGACTTCGAGCACTTCCACGACCACCGTTTCATCGTCGACGATACTGTTGACACACTCTTCGGGAGAAGCGTCTTCTCCTTACGCGGTAAGATACCTTGCTGATGAAAACATGCGTCAGTCAGTTTCATAAGGATATTCCTTTGAGAAATAAACTGTCAAATTTACAAGACCTGGATGCGATGAGATCAGTGAGTACCAATTACATAATTTCTCAACGTATGGGTCTGGCAGAAGTACATGCCCTAAACTAAGTAATAGTATAAGACGCACAGATTAGAGGAACGGGTTAGCAATAACTAAATAAGGGTATGCTTAAATAATTTGACAGGTTACAAAGTTTAACTATACTTAACATAGAAGTTGTTGAAACATGAGTTTTCCAGGTCAAGAATGGAAGGATATGCGCTCAACCCTATCTCCAGCCTTCACGAGTGCAAAGATCCGCAGCATGGTGCCTTTTATGTTGGAGGTCAACAAACAGATGCTCAACGTGCTCAAAGATGATATTAAACAATCTGGAAGTATGTTGATCTACATCTCTTCTTCTCAACAAGTCTTACCAATAATCAGAGTCAGGTTATCTTTGAGCCCATGCTATCTCGGACCAAAACATTCCTCATTTCTGGCCACTTTCATCCATAACTGTTTCCTGGTTTGGGATTCGGTCCAAGTAATCAAGCCAGCGTTTTCTTTACTTCTTTCAAGGCTAGCTTGTTTATTTATCTATACTTCCAGCTGACTACATTGACCTGGAATGCAAGGACTTGACCAGCCGCTATGCAAACGATGTCATCGCCACCTGCGCTTTTGGAGTCAAAGTGGATTCTCACAAACACAAGGAGAACGAATTCTACAAGGTCGGAAAAAGCGCTGGCACCTTCGGTCCCTGGAGAATCTTTGTGTTTTTAGGATACTTGGTTACCCCAAATATTTTGAAGGTAAGATCTGAGTTTGGCAAAACACAGCCTATAATTGGAGTTTAAATTGATATTGAAATGTGACCTGAAAATATAACGGTTTTTCAGGTATGTGACGTTAAGCTATATAACAATAAAATTAAGTCATTTTTAAAAAGCCTAGTACTGAGCACCATGAAGGATAGGGAAGCTAACAGCATCCACCGACCTGACATGATCCACCTCCTCATGGAAGCTAAGAGAGGTATTAATTTAATATTATGTTCATATATGTAACTTAAAACTAATATCACCGACGTTCACAAAATAAACAAAGCCTTGTATCAGTGATCAGTCAAATAATTGAAAAACTCAGATCTTTCAAAATAAGATTAATACAATATTAAAATGCACTATTATACAAGCATCCAAGAGGTCCATTTATAAATATTTTATACAAAATTCGTTACAAGCATTGAAATTTTCAGGACAGTTGAGAGCTGAAAAAAAGAAGTTATCAGACTCTGGTTTTGCCACAGTAGAAGAATTTCACCTTGGACAAAAAACTTTCGGTAGAAGTAAGTTTGATTGTGAATCCTAGTAGGTATTAGAAAGTATGTTAATATTTATACGTGTGCCTGATATTAGCTTGGTGACTAGTTGGTAACTATAGCGTAAATAAAAATTAAAAGATACGTTATCATTAACCGCATCTCTATAATAAAATAAATAAGCTGCTTAATTATAAAAAATCAACATTGATACCATATCTTAATCCATATATCTTGTCAGAATTAATTACCTCTCTGGTAATACGTACCGTACTCATGTAAACATAAGAAATTCATCGATTTCCGCCTCGTGACAAATGTTTGTAAGACCTACAGATTTTTGTTCCGGTTGTTCTACAGGGTGGGGCAAAAGTAATCATCCGATGTTCTTTTGCTGTAATTTTTTTAATGAGAAAACTTTGGTTCTGCTTGTAAAATTTGTTTACTGGTTAATTTGTTTGTTGGTTGTCGCTTAATATCTCGTTTTGGTGATTTGCACTGGCCGGCCAGATCACCCGATTTAACCGCTCCAGACTTCTTTTTATGGGGATTTTTAAAGTCGCGAGCTTACGTCAACAAGCCTGAGACTCTCGAAGCTCTTAAGGAGAATATTCGCCAGGGATGCGAGAACCTGTCGCCCGAAGTTCTGGCAAGAGTGATGGAAATGCGATAAAACGGGCCCGTATGGTCAACAACTCTGGCGGTGGCCACTTGACCGATATCATTAATTAATTCAATCCATGGAAATAACCTCAGGACCAATGCTTTGGTTGGAGCCAGAGGACTAGTTCTGTTGACAGAGAAGCTTATGTCAAGCGGACATTATGAGGGCTTTATTGATGATTTATTTCAGTCTGGTCCGACGATGACCTGTTGGCTCAAGCATTCGTCTTCTTCCTTGCCGGCTACGAGACGGTTTCTTCCACATTGTCATTTCTACTCCACGAGCTGGCTTTGAACCCTGACGTGCAAGACCGTCTCTTGAAGGAAATCAGGGAAACTGATGAGAAAAACCAGGGGAAAGTTGACTACAAAAGCCTTCAGAGTATGACTTACATGGACATGGTGGTTTCTGGTGAGAAATATTAAAAATATGGTACTTTTTAATTTCATGATATTAACAGGACTATAAACACGACATCTGTGGCAGCAGGCAGTGACAAGGTTGCAGGTTCAATTCCCGCTGCGGGTAAAGTTGATCAGAAACAATTTTTTTTATTTACCCAAAATCAACAACAGCAACACAATATCTTAGTGCAGTTATTTCTTCCGCCCTAGGGTTAAATGATGCTTACCTAAGTAAGCCCCTAAGGGCTAGATGGTGACGTGTGTGCGTGATGCATTAACTGTTTATGTTCTTAACATTTTATATATTTTTTAGAGGTTTTGAGGCGTTGGCCACCTTTAGTTGGGCTCGATAGACAGTGTACGAAAGATTACAACCTGGGCAAACCGAATAAGGATGCTAAACGTGATTTTATCGTAAGTAAGCACTTGGTCATGCGAATTATTTTTTTTGGGTTTAATTTTCTTATACTAACCAAATTCATTTTGAATACTATGTTTGCCGTTTTTTAATGTAGAATGTATTATATATATGAAAAGGTAATGTAATATTGCCGAATCAAATTTCGTTTCAGACGATTTTTTTATTTCGATAGGTGACGGTGATATCAAATATACTTTGAACGTTTCTGTATACATAATGGAGGCATATCTTAACAATTTAAGTATCTACACCCTAAGTTACAGTATCCAACTATATTGCAGATCCGTAAAGGAGAGTTACTGGGAATCCCAGTGTGGGCCATCCACCACCACCCTAAG
The DNA here is from genome assembly GCA_947044415.1 of Eupithecia dodoneata. Lineage (NCBI taxonomy): Eukaryota > Metazoa > Arthropoda > Insecta > Lepidoptera > Geometridae > Eupithecia > Eupithecia dodoneata. Next base: position 11,272,774 of record OX345668.1, on the reverse strand, counting down.
TACTATCCGGACCCACTCCGGTTCGACCCAGAACGTTTCTCCGAAGAGAATAAGGCTAATATCATCCCAGGAACATACTTGCCTTTTGGAAATGGACCTAGGAATTGTATAGGTGGGTAATGAGTAGATAACTGAACACTACATCACTTTGGATGCCAGGTCTTGGAACTATTTTTAAGATCCGGCTTGTCTAACGTTTAGAAGTGAGGCTAACTCTTTTAATTTATGTATTTTTGCAAATAATTGACAAATAATAAGCAACGCGTCGCGTTTGTCGTTAAGGTCATCTTAACGACAAACGCGACGCGTTGCTTACTTTGTAGTTTTTTGGTTCACGGTACCCGGTTGCTACTGTAAATATTCTGATTGAAAACTATAATCGAGTTCGTATAAGAAACATCGTGACACAAATAATACACAAAACTGAAACTAAAACTTTTATTGTTTTCGTAACTTATTTAAAACTCCTAAGACTCTATTCTTTTTTCAACGTCTTTCCTGCACTTGGGAACAAGGTAATGTTACTCGTAAGTACCCTCTTTTCTGTTTTTAAAGCCACTTCTGTCAACAACATAAATCCTCATTGCAGGTTCCCGCTTCGCCCTGTGCGAGGTGAAAGCAATGGTTTACCAGCTCCTACAGGACTTGGAGCTGTCCCCGTGCCCGAGGACCTCTCATCCAGCGCAGCTGTCTGAAGATGCGTTCACGCTGGGCATCAAGGGAGGCCACTGGGTTAGGCTGAAGCTTAGGAAGTAAGGAGAGACTACACGCTGGAATACGTTTTTTATTAAGTTCGAACGGAGTTGTGAAGTTAAGTTTTATAAGTTTTACTCACGCGGTCCGAAAACTGGCATCGCTATCTCAATTACCTATGGCAACCTCCCTCTGTTTGCTATAATTGCGATTGCAGTCACAGTTCAGTGGAGGGTCTGTAGTGTACACCGCAGCAGTGCATATTGCTGCGCGCCCCCCGGCTTATGCGTACCCATGGGCATTGTAGAGGTGGTTTTCACAATCAAAGCAACAAAATATTTATATTTGTGCAATGCAACGTATGTATTTATCAATTAGCAACTAAGTTCAACATTTCCGAGCGTGATAAATACCCGTGTATAGTAATAATATTTGTATAGGAAAAACACATGTCATGTTGCGCCGACCTGCATTAGTTGGAAAAGGGCCAGAACTGAAGTAAACATTTAATCATATTAATATGATTTTATTTGTTATGTTAATCATTTATAATCTGAAAAAGTTAGATACCTACAATATTTACTGTATTTGTTTGTGTATTCATTAAATATGGTATTATTTTTTCTTAGTGTTATTTATTTGATACTCTGATTGTTTCGAACTAACTTTATTGCGCAATAAAGAATGGACTTACAGAATAAAAAATAAAACCGCGTTTCAGAAATCTTTTAACCACACCATTATATTTCTAATTATAGTTACTAAAGCATTTTTGTTTTATTGTCTAGAATACACCATATTACTACGAACGTGTCCATTGGCTCTTTTCTTATTGTCTCTATATATACGATATCACTTCTGCACATACACTAATTATCACTACACTAACTCAAAAGGTTTTGTTCTTTTGAGCCTTCTCGCTATGTCCGTGTTGTCGAGGAGCTGGATCGCCTCGACGTTCACATGATGATGAAGCCTTTATTCATGAGCCTCTGCGTATTTTTTTATAACTATGTCGACAAATTCAATGTTTAGGTCCGGTAATATGAAATACAGTTTTTTCTAGGTAGATCCCTGAAGATACATAAATTCTTAATTCACAAAGGTTCTAACGGCATATGGAATGAAGTCTGAAGATCGAAGACTCATTTGAATGAGAATCAGAGTAATGAAGGCTCCAGCAAAAAGGTGGTCTGTACCACAGAGAAAATGTAACAGTAGGTCTAATCACAACATTTTTCTATGGGATTCTATACAGTGCCTCTATCGTGAGAGGAGAGGTACTATTCAAATCTCGTACAAAAATGAGACTACATTGTTTCAACATTTAGATACTTACCTACATAAATAGCTATAGTTTGACCGAAACCGCTGTACCACGCCTGAGGTATGCGAGCGGCTAGACGGGGGGGAACAGTACAGTATAGTACATCAGAGCATATGTCTTGTCATTGAATTAATTGAAATTATATTTCTTATATATAAGTAGGTACTATCTGTTGCCCGCGATTTTGTCCGGAGAAAATCTCCGGACAAAATCGCGGTTCTCTCTCTAAACTCATGGTTTTAATGTTTGGTCAACTAAATTTTGGTGCATTTTCGTGAGACGTTGAGAATGAGCAAGTCTCACGTGAGGCGTTAGCAATAAATATGAAATTTTTTTTTTTTTTTTTTTTTTTTTTTTTTGTCGTCTTTATTAACTTGTTATCTTAATACGCTTGAACGACTGAACTAATTTTATTGGAATTTGGCGAGGGAATAGTGGGTATAACCGAGAATGACATAGGCCGACTTTTTATTCCTATACCCCTTTGATGAGGATATGGCCGGTGGATGCCTTGATCGATGCTACACCTACTCGTATATACATCTGCAATGTAAGGTATGAGTAAGAAGTAACATCAAAAGGTTGCCTAGCAGAGATCGCTCATAGCGATAAGGCCACCCATTGTACAACATATTCTGTATTTGTTTTTTTCCTGTCTTGTGTGTCTGTTTTATTTGGTGTGCAATAAAGAGTAATTGTATTATAGTTAGAGAGTAGTTTTACTGTTCGTATTCAAACTGCGGTGAAATTTAAAGTGGCGTCAATATAATTTACCGGCAGCATCCGTCCCGCGACCAGATTATCGGCGCCGGCGGCGCCCGCCTTAATGCCACTCTACCGCAGACTACATTCACACAGAAAATCGGCACTTGTTTACTTATTAAAGTCTATGGAAAATAAAAAAAGACATAAATTTATTTGTATTTGTCTGAGTTTATGAATTAATGTTTATTTATTTTTATATAAAATAAATTCAGCACCATAAGATGAACATGAAATAAGAGATAACAGTTTGCTTGAGTCGCAAAACTGTCTCAGTTTCAGCATGAGTTGGTTATTATTTGCTTAGAACCAACTGATGCTGAGACTGAGACGTCGTCGTCTGACAAAGCCATTTCTTGTATTCAAGGTTTTTTTTAAACTATCATGGTTATTAACATTAAAATCATTTAAAACGGGAACATCATGGTAAATATCCCGTTTTAAATGACTTTAGTGATAAGGTTTTTGTTATTTATTGTGTCTAAGCCTTCGCTCTCGGGGCTATTTCTAACAAATTAAGTAATATACGGTATGCTTATAAGTGCGCCTTTTCATTTTTAAATTTACTAAAAATGTTTCCTTGATACGATAAATCCGCTAGCTGTGTAAATGAAGCGAAATGTTTCCTGCCACTGAATCAGGAACAGGCAAATTGGCAGCTTGAATCCGACCGCCTGCCTGGAACAACCTTCTTACACTTCTAAAGATTCGCTTTACAGTCAGAACATACCACTTATCGATGAATTTCCAATATAATTTTAGTTGAATGCATATTTAGAATATTTGGGAAACTCCACACAGCATCATCTAGCTCTAAAGTTAGCAAAGCTTGTATTATAAATATATATACATAATGATGGATGTTTGTTGCTCTTTCACGCAAAAACTACTGAATGGATTTTAATGAAACTTCACAATAATATACTCGTAGCTTACATCAGAATAACACATAGGCTATAATTTATAAAGATATATTGTATATTATCCAAAATATCTATCACCACGCGGGTGAAACCGCGGGGCGCAGCTAAATTACCAAAGAATACAATTACAAATTCAATCGCACGTTATAATAACGCACGAAACGAGTGTCAGGTCAATATTGCTTGTTAATGCATAATGAGCAGTAAATAAATCGTGGGATGTCAAGCGTTTTATGGCCTCGTGAGTGATTAATGACCTTCGGCACTCAATTTCACGCCATACAGGCCTATAGATGTACAGTATTCTACATCTGCTGTAGGCCTGTACACTATTTGAAAAAATGACTAATGTACTGTATCATTTTTATAGTCAACTAGCTTTGTTTTTGGCGTTGCGCGCTTTTTTAAGTATAATAAGTTAAAGCCTAATAAGTTAAGTATAATAAGTTAAAGCCTAATAAGTTAAGTATAATAAGACGTCCGTGCGTGCCGGTGGTACCGTGGCTTATGGCTGTGATTATCAATAGGTAAGTAACTCGGAAAATAACTTGTGGATTTGTAGTTGTAGTTTCTGTAGTAAGTGTTTAGCTTAGAAAGTGATAGATAAGTATATAGATAAATCATTTATTAACGACTTCAGACACACACATACAAAATAAAACAATTATCCTACAGTACAAAGGAAAACATAGAACACAGTTGACTAAAATAAGAAAAACAACAATTATTAAATTAAAATAAACATGGGTAAGATGTCTGCAGGTGTTGCAGTATGTTAAAAGACCTGGACTCGGTGTAAAGTGAAAAGCTTAGTGAAATGTACCTTCTGCGAGATTTGGGCCCTACAGTAAGAAAAATCCCAAGGCATAGATACCGCCCAGATCTAAGTATTTTACAATCACGGGACCTTCGTAGAAACCATTGGGGTTACCACATTCCTGTCTCTCCTCACGCCCAGTTATAAGCATTGCTCCCTACTCCGTGACAACGGTTTCGAAACGATATTCAAGGAATTTTAACTCATGTTTCGGCGCTTCGATAAGATAAAGGAGAGGAGTGGGAATTTTTTAAAGCATTTTTAAAGAAACCGTAAGTCTCGCGTTTGATAATTTTGACAAAGGAAGGTGAATGCTCGTTTCTCTTTTGTTGTGACTCTGTATCTAAACTTACCGTCGTTTTTCTACCATATTTTATCCTACGGGATATTCGGCTTTATCTTTTAGGAAATTAAATAATATCCTAAAACGGCTACGCACTAAAATAACAAAAACCTTAGTATTCTATACAACTATGTATTAATTCAAAGTTATGCGTAAATTAAGTAGTAGGGAATTTATAAAATTATTGTCACAGTTTCTATTTTCGGACTATTTGTTTTATACTATTAAAAATAACATAAATATATTGCCTATGTCCAGCAGTGGACTAATATAGGCTGATGATGATGATAATGATGAAATAAAAATATAAAACCTCTCTTAAAAGTTTGAGTTCGAAAAGTAACTTGCGCTTACATTTTATAAGTAACTACGTGAGATGGATTTAATCTGTTTCCGTGGCATCTGAGACGTCCCGCTGTCACAGCCTCCATCAATCTTATCTCAATATACCCCGCGATCTAAGGATCCTATTCTGCTAAACTAATCGCTTCTCTATGATAATGGTATCGTCACAGAATGGCACATTTTAGTACCGTATGTTATCTAAGACGAAAGAAAGTACAGAAGGAGCGCGTCATTTGGTACCTTTTTATCATTAGCAAATTTATTAAAATTCTTTCGGTTCTACGTGATGATTCTACGACCATACCTCATAGCAAAGCGATTAGTTAGATGAATTGCTTCCCCTGGTGAAATGCACGTTTGCAAGACTCGGTGATAGAATAAAATTGTAATCTAGTAAATTTTTTGTTGAAAAATAAAAGTAGATATAAGATAATAATAGATTCTTCATTAGAGTAAATTGCTGAAGAATGTGCCTTCCCGGATTTGTCGTATAATCTGCAGACCGTACAAAAAATTTACCAAAGGCGGGAATCGAACCCGCTACCTCCTGCGCTTATACGAAGAAATAAAACATTTTGATTTTGATATAGCAGGGGTTAGGAAGTGGTCTTAATCGCTTGGCGGGCTGTTTTGGTTTATTGCCCAAGAAACAATTTACAGCACGCGTATTGCGTGCGAGTGATTTTCTTCTGATTTTAGTTGATTTCAAATGTTTAATTCATTTCAAGTACAAACACACAATAATTTCCTCAGTTCGATCACTCGATTTCAACAATCAATATCACCCGACAAAGTGCCGTGGAGTTCAAAGTAAAAGGCCACTCAATCGGGGCACAAATTCGCATATTCCTCAAAGGCTGAAGCACCTTTGTGACCGTCTGTCCCTCTCGTTCTCGGCATCGACTGCCGGTCGGCATTTAATCTTTTTGTGCACGACTGTACTAGAATTTCCTTTAGACCATGTGATTGGATGAAGCAAAAGCGTGTAACTAGTGGGAATAATCAGAATAATCAATTTATTGGTAACAAAATAGTACAAGTCAAATAATAATAATTCCTTATAAAGAAATAATCAATTAATTATACATTATTTAAAAATTGTAACATAATCGTCTACTATGTAGAACGCCTTCTCGACGAGATAGAAAGACTAGGTGCTGTAACTACTTGATTCAGCAGGTTGTTATACAACGCGGGTCCCAGCTGGTGCGTGAGTCTGTCCGACTTAGCCAGTCTGTGTGAGACTGTAGATAGCTTGCCAGCTCCACGAGTGTTTAGCATCGCGTGTGGTGATCTCCACGCGTCTTGAACCGCTCCAGGTTTTGCCTAAGATGCATCACTATCTGATCTATGTAATGTATTGTTTTATGTATATCAGTCCTATATCCTCTAGTCCTCTATCTCTATCAGTCATCTAGTACCCATAACACAAGCTCTGCTTAACTTTGGGCTTGATTATGCTGTGTGGATTATCCAGCATTATTTATTTATTTATGCATGTAATATAATCGATCGGACTATGAATTACTTACATATTAATGTGAAATTATAGGAAACTGTTAAAATGATAATCTTGCATTGTGTTTTACATCGTTAGATTACATTAACGTGTCAAATAGAGGTAGGTATTGTTTTCTGTTGTATAATGAAGTGTTTTCTGTCCATCTATCTATTCTTCTAATCTAAAGGATAGTTAGAAGTAGTAGGATTGCCCAGGTCACGTTCTGCGGCCAATATCCGGCGGCTGCCGGAAGTGGCCGGGGATGAAGATAGGGTGTTTGCTGAGGAGCCATCAGCGGCGCATCGGCCGAATAGTAATACGAGTATATAACAGTCGTGATGAGGAAACCGCTGGCGCTGAAAGAACATCATCATCATTTGGAGCTGGATTTTATACACTGATTCATCTAATCTGCGTGATCAAAATGAGATGAAACGATTTCAAATAAACTTTATTACTAGCTGCGCCCCGCGGCTTCGCCCGGGAAATCTATATGGTAAATGGTTTATAAACCTTTCGCTTGGATTACTCTATCTATAAAAAAACCGCATCAATATTCGTTGCGAAGTTTTGAAAAACTAATCATACATAGGGACAGACAGCGGGAAGTTATTTTGTTTTATACTATGTAGTGAAGTGCACAATTTTAATAATATGGGGGTGCCTCACAGGTCTCCGATAAATACAATTTTGATCAGAAAAAAAAACAGTAGTAAGTACACCATAAAAAATATCAGCGAGCGAACTGAGCCGCGATTTATTTTGTATAAAATAAATACACTTTGCCTTTGGTGTGCGCCTATAATAAGTGCTGTGTGATTATAAACAGAGAGATATAGGTGTGCTGAAAGCTATTTCCAACTGTTCTGGATGACATCACTCCATCTGCTATTGCGGTGAAACCAAGGGTTTCGAGCATCTGAATAGTCCCAATAATAATCTTCTGGCTCTCTGTCGTATAAATCAGTGTACAAGTTTGGGAGAATCGCTTCGCCTGTCTCTTCTGTTACCGGTACTGATTCAGTGTTCCGTTCTGACTTAGTCGCTTCGTCTGTCTGTTCTG